>CM046886.1:20621518-20975755 GCA_025688845.1 Cucumis hystrix | reverse complement strand
CTTCATTGACACATCATAACTGATTTGAAGTGCACTTAAAAAAAACAAGAAATTAAATAGATATCAACACAAAACTTTATAACCAAAAATAGTTTTATCCGTTAATTAAATAAATCATAAGAAAATATATATTGATAGGGTAAATCAAAGTTTAATCTTAAAATCGATCAACTAAATTGAAACAAAATTTAAAATTTACGATGAATATAAAACCAAGCTCAAATTTTTTTATTTTGTTTTTTGAAAAGCACTCAAATTAAAATTATATAGCATTCTCAAATCTATGTATTAAACAACACCGAGAAGTTATTTATATTTTTAGAAAAATGATTAAGTTTGATAAAATATTTATGAATTTTAGTTTCGGGATAAATAGTTGGTCAATTTTTTATATTTTCGAAAAATCTCTCGTTTTTTTTTTTTTTCGTAAGAAGTTAATAAATTAAAAAGGGTTTTTGGCGTAAAACCCGAACCTGAAGTGGAGTCAAGAGGGGACCCCATAGACTCTTCGGAATCCATCAACTCTAAACTGCAAAGCCAGCATTCCGCCGCGCTGAGATGGCGCTAACCGAGTTCGACGATGCCACGGTGCGCAGTATGTCAATCGGAGCCGTCTTCTCAGACTTCGTGAGTTTCGCTTTCTCTCCTATCATCATCTTCCAATAATTTTTGGTTATCTGAAGATTCCGGCAATGTAATTCAACAAATGGTTGCAAAAATTTACTTTCGCGGCGAATGAGTTGTAGTTTCTAGTCTATCCGAGGGCATGCGAAGATTGTTACTACTGAAAACAAGTGTAGAGAGGTAGAATCACGGTTTACGATTCTGTTGTTCTTCATCTAAAAGTTAGTATTGTCTCGTTGCAGGTTGGGAAGATAAATTCTCTGGATTTTCATCGCAAGGAAGATTTGCTGGTAACGGCGAGCGAGGATGATTCCGTCCGACTCTACGATATTGCGAATGCGAGGTTAATTTTTGTAGGCTCTACGTTATTAAAATCTGTTCATGTATGGCTTCACTTTAGCAATTCAATCGTTTATAAGTTGAACCATCGACGTCTGTTATCTCTTTTGACGACTCTGTCGTTAAACCTTTTGAAATTTGAGAATTTTCTTGTAATACATGTTAGTAGTAGCTTTCATTATTGACGTGATGATGGAGCCATGAATGTATCAACCTAGTTGAAATATTTACCATACCTGCTGATGCCCTAATCCTCTTAAATTCTTGTGTCCGCTGTGGTTATACACAATCGAGCATTAGTCTCTTCATTTCATCAATGGAAAGTGTTTCTACTTAAAAAAAAAAACAAGAAAATTTTCCAATTGTTCTATTTTATCGTTTATAATCCGATGCTTAAGGGGATTTAATTTGATCCAACTGGCTCAAATTTTTAGGTTACTCAAAACCACATTTCATAAAAAGCATGGTGCTGATCGTATATGTTTTACTCATCACCCAAGTTCTGTTATTTGCTCCTCAAGACACAATCTAGATACTAATGGAGGTACGGGAATTCCTTTGGGTGTTTGAAATTTGCACGGCACTTCCTGATTTTGAGTACTAACTGCGTTTCTCCTGTTTATCTCTTCAGAGTCATTGCGATACCTGTCAATGTATGACAACCGATGTCTTCGCTACTTTAAAGGACACAAAGACAGGTACAATCTAATCGCTAATTGATAGACGAAGAAAGCACATGTACCATATTTAAGAAGTTAACATGCCTAGTTTGGTTTGTAATTACACTCAGTCTTACTCACTTTTATGTAGTTTATCTCCATTTTGGGGACTTTATTACTTTTTATGTCCATGTATTCTTTATTTTTCTTTGGTTTTTACTAGAAAATAATGTGCCGAGTTGCTAAACAATGGTCCAATTTTGAGCCTTTAGCGTATACCTTGCCTTAGATTTCTTAGATTGGATGTGATTTTATTCAGGGAGATATGCGAAGTGACTTTCTTGAGTTGCATGTCAATATTCACAATCTGTCGGACCATGTGATAGACATATTTGAAACTCTCTACTCTGCTTACCCCGAGAACGTTTCAATTACTTTTTCTTGACGATCTTCAGAATTCCATTTATGAACTCCTCCTTTGTTCAATTTTTTACTTTTTGATTTGCAGGGTTGTTTCTCTCTGTATGTCCCCAATCAATGACAGCTTCATGTCAGGTTCTCTCGACCACAGTGTCAGGATATGGGATCTTCGTGTAAATGCTTGTCAGGTTGGTTTCAGATTATCATGTATGATGTATTTACGCTTTTAGTTTTCTTTAGGAAGTTTCTTCTTTGAAGGTCGAACTCAATATACTGCTAGATTATTTCTTATGGCCTAGATAAAAGAAGCACAAATATATACATATCCCAAACAGCCACAGGGGACCTGATACCTTAAAAGTGTAATACACACTGGAAGTATACAAATGCACGTGAAAAGAAGAAAATGAGCACACTGTAGTTATACTTATAGTTGAAATAATTCCATATGGATCATAAGAAGACCCCAATAAGGTTAAACGGCTTAAGCCATAAGACTTCCCTTCCTTCTTAAACGGGTGACTGATCAAAAGAGCTTCAAATAATGAAGGTGGATCTCCCGGTAATGCACCATTAAAAGCAGCCAATAGATCCTCCAAAAACTTCCGCTTAAGGATGATAAATGGACAGTTGCTGTAGTGTTTCATTATCCTTTTTCCAAAGGAGGCACTAATTTAGAAAAATAGAGATCTCTTTCCATTATGGGTGTTAATAAAACATTAACTGAAGTCCCATGAGATCTTAATCTTCTTAGAGAACTTAGTCCTCTTAGACGTTAAGTAAAGGTAAGGACAATAAACGAACAGGTGCTGTAGTGATTCATTATCCTTTTTCCAAAGGTTGCACTAATTCAGAGAAATATAGCTCCCTTTCCATTGTTGGTGTTGTTGATACAGCAATGACCAAACTCCCACAAGCATTTGATCTTCTTAGATATTTCCCCTTCCATATATTTACTTACAAAGGAGACACAATAGCATTGCCACATTGCAGAGAGGTCTAGAAGAAAGCACCTTTGCTTTCTAGTTTTCAAACCCAACAATCGGATAAGATTGAAACTGGATGGCTGATTTGAGTTAGGCTTATGAAAGGAGAGATTTGTTGGTATTTCGGATAGGACGTGGTTGTTTAAAACGAGGTTGAAATGTAGTGGAGTATACTAATATTTGCCTTATCCCGCTTATCCCGCAAGTATTGATTTTACAAGTATAAAGGGGAGATACTTGATATTGAGCGCAGCTAGAACATTGAATTAGATAAGTCCCTGGAATTTTCTACTTCACATATTTTACACCCACGCATTATTCTAACGCACGTGAATAGAAAATAATGGCCCGGGCTCATTGTGCCTCAACACTTTTGAGACCCAAAATTTAAATTCTCAATGCACATTCCTTGCAATTTCAACTTTCTCACGAGTATGATTGTGCTTACTTTCATAGTTTGCAGGGAATTCTTCGCTTACGTGGCAGACCTACTGTCGCTTATGACCAACAAGGCCTTGTGTTTGCTGTGGCAATGGAAGGAGGTGCTATTAAGTTATTTGATTCACGTTCTTACGACAAGGTTCATACTGGAGAAACATTCCCTCGATTTTTGACATCGTTTTTAGCATGAGTTGATCACCATTCGTTAAAATACAGGGACCCTTCGATACCTTCTTAGTTGGTGGAGATATGGCTGAGGTCTTCGACATCAAATTTAGTAACGATGGCAAATCTATGCTCTTGACAACTACAAATAACAATATATATGTTCTTGATGCATATGGAGGAGAGAAGGTTAGTCTGCATGTTTGGAATTTGAAACTTCTATTTTGCTAATTTACTGAGGGCAAAAGAAACATTCTTTATGTTCTTCCCTGTCCACTGATCGTCGACCCTGTATCTCGTACAGCAATGTGGGTTCAGTTTGGAACCATCGCCCAACACGACCATAGAGGCTACCTTCACCCCAGATGGTCAATACGTCGTTTCAGGTATTAAAAACTTGCCTTTCTTTCGAAAATTTCTCAACTGTCAAGCTTTTCTGTACCTCACGATGACCCCCCACTTCGTTCACAGTTCTTCTGGCTTAAGCAAACAAAATCCTATTAGATGTAGTTAAACGACTTTGTTCGAAGTTAAATTATAGTTACATTCGGGCCGGAATCCCTTTACAATCCCCCACTTTCATTAGTTTGTTTCTTCCTTCTAGTTCTCTTGCCCAGGATAAAAAAAAGTTCTTGACTAGACAGTGTTTATATTTGTGCTAAAGGCTCAGGAGATGGAACCTTGCATGCGTGGAACATTAACAAGCGTGCTGAGGTACTTTGTTCATCTCTACTGTCTCTTAGTTTTTATTGTGGAAAGGAGCGCCTCACGACCTACTCTCACAAATTCCAATTGTAGGTTGCAAGCTGGAACAGTCACATAGGAGTTGCCTCGTGCTTGAAATGGGCTCCTCGCAGAGTCATGTTTGTTGCTGCATCCAGCGTTCTTACTTTCTGGATCCCCAACACTACCAAGTCCACCGGCGAGTCGGGAATTTCTCATTCTCAAGCCGAGCATATATCTCAATGAAAGCCACGATTACGCGCAATTTTATCAAGCCAAACTCATACACACCTTATTTACGTAGGTCAGCTATAGTTTATGTTTGAATTGTTTTGTATTTTAACTATCGCTAGTTTTATTCCAACTTGGGTTTTTCATGTTAGAGAGGAGAGTGAAATAGGTTTAACGACCAATGCATGTCTAATAAGTAATAACAAAGTGATAGAAGCAAGCAGTAATACACTGAAATAGTAGAAATGCAAACCAAAGCCAGCATTCTAGAAGTAGCTCAAAAGTGAACTATCCTAGGATTACTCAAAACAAAACACTCAACACCTACAATTCCGACATTGACATTGCTACAGGACTCAAACATAACTCAGCCATTTCCCTTTAACTTCTTCCATTCACGTCCTCCTCCCTTGATCTTGGGTCCTGCTTTGAATCTCCTGCCCCAGGTCCTTTGTCTTCTGCCCCACATAACCAGCCATATCCTGCATGCGCCTCTTTGCTTGATCAATCTGATCAGGCATAAACCCGGTCGCTCGACGTAGGTAGTTGAAAGCCCATGTGAGCGAAGAGAGAGCTGTCAGCCCAAATGCCCCAGAGGTCAAAAAGGCAAGGACAGCCAGACCAATGGTTAAGATTGCTGGCACTAGAATGGGGCTGAAGATGATGAATACAGGGGTAGACACGGCCAAGCCAAATAGCGTGGCTGCTAGAGTCAAACCGGCGAGTCCAAGTAGCGAGCCACCGAGAGGGACAAGGGTTACGACGGCGAGGATTGTGGAGGCTGAAGGGCCTCCCCGTCCCTTAGCTCCGACGTCGTCGTAGCGGCGTTGAGGGTGGACTTGGAGCTGGTGTGGTTGTGGACGGTCAGCCATTTTGCTTAAGTGAAAGGAAAAACGGAAAGTAAAAGTTGAAGGAAGAAAGACATATTGGATGGTGTATATAAATGGAGATGGGTTTGACAAAATGGTGACACGTAACATGTGAGATGGTGCGTAGGGGCTTTGCATGGGGAACAAGTTTCACTTGGAACCTATAAACGATATATATATTATATATATCAAAAGATATAAAGTTTAGATGGATAAATGGCAACTTTGCAGTGTGCATGAAGGAGAATTGTACAAATCTTTGTACACAATCGTCTGTTCCTTTCTGGTGCAGTAAATTTTATGTCGTCAATTTTTATTTAAGGGGGAATGGTTTTGGTTGATATGTTGTAAATTTTAGTTGTGGTGGAAAGTGAAAAAAAGTTATTTAGGGGAGAATTTGAAGTTTATGCATCTGCTGCTCACCCTTACTTCGTCCTAAAATGATGTCATTTTTAACAGATAACATATCTCTACTTCTATTTCAACATAGTTCGACTCCTTAAAAAATTCAAGAAAAAAGTTAAAACATGTATGGTATTCAAGGACTCGTAAGTGTGAATTTACATCTTGATACTGATAATTTTGTTTTCTTAGCCCTAAAAAAGATCTTACTTGTGGGATACAGATAACAAAATAAATGTATACTAGAAGTACCATTCATGAGCCTGATTTTGAGAACTCAAAATAGCTATAGCTGATCCTTAAGTTCCAATTTGATGGTATTGAACTCAAGGGTTTAATTAATTTGATTGAAGTTTTTACGTAGTTAATAGTGTAAATTTAGAGGGAAATATGGGAGAGCAACAAGTGTTTTAGTTTTATTGAATTTCTCCCTTTGAAAACACACTATACTACCTATTTATTTTAATAAAGTCTAATGGATTAAATTTTATTTTAGAAATATTTAAGAACCAAGCTTTAAATGACAATTTGAAATAAACCATTACACAAAAGGCGATAGGCTTTAACTTCTTAAAAAAATTATCCAACAGCTCTTTCTTCGAACTCGTTGTGCAATTGGTTAAACCTTCCAAGACTTAAATTGAGACCAAAAATGTATTCCTTTGACAAAGAAGCTTAGGAATAATTCGGTTTTGAATGAGGTCGGTTCAGTTCAAAAAGTAGAATGAGTTAAGTAGGTCTTTGTCGATTCATGCAAAATATAAACTATTCATTTCGAGTTAGTCTTGGTTTTGTCCAAAATTGGATTGAATTAAAGGGTACATACTGCCAAAACATTCGGTTTTTTTTTTTCTTAATAAGTGACTGTAAACAAATTTTATGTTTTATGCCAACAAATTTGTGTTTATTCATTCAACTCTTAAAATTTATTCACACTGGCTTTTAAAAGTAGTTTCACATAGGATCATGCCACTTCTTAACAATCTTTAAATTTTTAATTAGTTTTTTTCTCAAAAGAAAATTAATTTATAGTTTATGCACTGGCATGCTTCTCAAGGAACCAAAATGTATATTTTAACTTTTAGTAACTTTTTTTAAACAAATTTAAATAATAATGTGTGTTCATATAATTTCGACTATCTCTCTTCTAATTAACAACAAATAATCAAGAGCAAAACATTAACTTATTGCTAGACGCAAGTAATGTTCACTGTAAAAATGGTTTATATAAAATGTGAAAATGTACGAGAATATAGTATTTACAAAATCATAAAGATTAAGATAGATTGCATGTTTATAATAATATATCTAGTAGTATATTTTGCTAGCTATATTTTAAATAATTTTTAAAAGTTGTCATTTAACATAACTTTTTAAATTTAAATTATTTTAAGAAACTCCTAATTCCGAATAAAAATACCATGATATTTCCAAGTAGACCTCTGTTTGGGCCGTAAAATTTGGAACAAAAATGGACCAAAGTGTTTACCTCGGCCCACGTTGTCATTTTGACTTCTCCAATTGTCACACCTTCAACTTCATTTATAGAACACCGCAATATAATATATTTGTATATATAAATTAAAATATTAATTGTACATATATTTATTAGAACTTGATCAAAATATTGGTTACCAATAATCAATTAGATATAAATTTATTTGTGATTATTGAAAACTTGATAAGATACTGATTTTAATGAGATTATATTTTGAAATAAATATAAAGCCTTCTATTTGTCAATCTCACTATTTAGGAATAGTTCTTCCTCTATAATTTATTGTAAACTTATTTTGATACAACCATACTATATCTGTACATATCCAACCATTTTCTACATCTAATAATTTCAAAAGACCATTCCCAACAGTGACATGAAATGTTTAACCTATAAATCATTAAAAATAAGCCTAAATTAGGATCCATAATTTTTTATTTCTCAAATAATAAAGTTCACCTGATGATGGTCTCATTTAACTAATTCTCTAGTCTTCTTAACTGCTATAATCAAAATTCAAAATAGTTAGTCAAAGGAAAAAAAACACACACACACACACAACCAACTTTTTCTAACCAAAAGCTAAAAGACCATTTTTTCAATGAAGTAAATAGTTTGATTTGGACCATTCATACACATCAAATTAATATATATATAATTTTCTAGGAATCTACTTGAAGAAATAATTAAAAGTTAGATACTACATATTTAACTAAAAAATATTAAATTATTTTCTTAAAGTGTGTGGTAGACCATATTTTTTGGGGGTCTTTTCTTAACAAAAAAAAAAAAAAAGAATTACTTAAAATGATCACATACTTGGAATCCTATCATGAGAATAATATATATATATATGAACATAATTTCACCATCTTCTCATTTAGTCAAGCTCAAGTTCTTTAAACCACCATAATCTTAAATTCAAAATATTCCATTAAAAATGTGATCTTTCCCCCCTTTTTATTTTGTTGGTAAAAAGAAAAAAGGCTCAAGACTTTTTCCCAAACACACAAGTTTTCTAAAAAAAAATGGTATCAAATCAAATCAAATAGTAATTATTAATGGTAAATGGTTGAATTCATTAAAACCAACCAAAAGTTGAGGTTTAGCATAATTTTCGGAGGTCATTTTTTTTTACTAAAGAATGACTAAGATTTTTTTTTTTGAAAAATTCCATAGTAACTGTGAACTTTATATTTGCTATCACCTCATTTAATCAAAACTCAAATCATTCAACCGACCAAATTTTGATTTTGGAATATTTCTGAAAACTTAACTATTATATTTTTCATATCTAAGAGTGAAAAGACTAGCACATGTGAATGGAAGAAATAAAATAAACTAAAATAACCTAAACAATTCCATATATGGCTTGATAAACTTGCCTGTGGTGTCCCCCAAATGTGTTTTGAAAATTAGGAAGGCTAAATCGTTATGTAATTAAAGTTTACATTTAATTTCGATCATAAATTTCATATTTGGAATTAAGTTAATGTAAATTTGAAAATATGAAAACTAAATTGTTTTGTGATAAAGTGTTAAAACTAAGTTGTTTGAGATTTGAAAATAGTGTTTAAAGTATTTAACAACGAAATACTTTATTAATAAAACATGTACATATCACAAATGTAAAGGAAGAGTTTAGAAGTGTGACAATAGGTAGGAAATAACAACTTGTACTTCTTTGTCGAAAAGATCAGGTGAATTTGTTTCCATCTCGAATCTAACCCTAAATTGAAAATTGTATGGGTTTAGATGCCATACAAATATAGATCATCAAACTCAAAATGAATTATATTCAAGTCATTCATCTTCATTAAAAGTAAATTACTCTTTAGATATACTAAATGTTTCGATTAATTTATAAGTTTTTTCTTTTTCCTCATGGAGAAAAATAGAATTAATTAAAATGATCAAATACTTAAAATTGAGTAATGAATATATGACCATGGTCGCAATTATATCTTAAACTTTCAAAATGGTAAGTTCGAGAACTCAATTTTATCATTTGAGGATCTAATTTTTACGATGATTATAAATTTGAAGATCAAGTTTTAACAATTTTTTAAAAAACTTTTAAAGCTTAATTTGAAAATAAAAAATATAAAAATGTAAATTATACTTATGATGTATTTGGAAATAAGAAAAAAAGAAAGAGAGGGATATTAGGATGACAAGACGTGAAAATTATGTTGAAATAAAGGGTCGCATGTGGGAAGCCCACTATGAGTCTATGAAGGATTGGGGGATTCCTCCACATCTCATCAATCAAATCAAACCCTAATTACAATCTCATTTTTGTCGTTCTTATCATTTCATTATATCTTATCGAACATTATTATGCTCACTACCTCTTCAAGTTTAGTCCTTAATTCAAAATCTCCATTTCTTATCTCTTCTAACAATGCTCATACCAAAACCATTCTTCAAGATTGATTGCAACAAGAAAATTATTGTAATTGTAAATAACAAATCATTAAAGTTATTTAAAACAATTATAGACACTTATAGGCTTCTACCAACGTCATTATTTTGGTATATTTGAAAACAGAAACCTAAACCCTAAAATTAGAAAAATGTAAATTTTGGTGAGTAAAGAATAATTAAAAAGGAAATTAAAGAAAGAAAGGGTGAAAAAAATGAAAGAGTTAATAAGGAGGAGAGTATTTGGGATAGGCGTGAGGGGTGGGTGGTTGGGAAAGGGCACGTCTTGGTGTCGTAGCCGTAAGACAAATAGGTAACAATAGGGAATGCTTATAGGGTTCGGTGTACCACTTTTTAGGGCTCTTCTTCTGGGTCCCTCCCCCCTCTTCTCAATTATATATACATATTTTAATTTGTTGTCTCGCGTGTTGCATTAGACTTAGTTATTAGTTGATTTTTTTTAATTAAGTATATAATAACATTAGTAAAAATTTGTAAATATAGTAAAATATGTAAAAAAAACTCATGCAATTACTGATTTATCCATTATAGATTATAAGAATCTATCAACTATAGATAATAACTTATATAATTTATTATATTTGTAATTTTTTTTAAATGTTGTTATATACTTAATTATTATTCTTAAAATTGTTATCAATTATAATTACCTGTTATATTGTATATTATTTGTTAGAGGGAAACAGTAGAAAATAATAAAATGAGTGAATTTTTGTATTTTAGTGATTTTTTTATGAAGTATAAATAATTTATTTTCTATTATATTTTAAAAAAAATCATACTTTAGGTTATAAAATTTTGATTCAAATTAGAGAGGTTATTCTTTTCTTGTGAAAATTAGTTATATGTAGCCAAATGAATGAACTATGTATTTAAATTTAGTAAATTTTTACTATCTATTATTAATATAATATATTATATTACAATAGACGACTACTAATAGTCTAGTAGTCTATTATGATTAGATTGTGACATTGTTCTATATTTATAAATATTTTTAGTAATTTTAGTATTTATTATATGAATAGTTAGAATATTCTTTAGCAATTGGTACAAATGTTGTTAATATTATTTTATTCTCAACTTAATTTTTTTTTGTAAAATTGAACTTTTTTTTAAAAAAATAGTATAAATATTTTGTTAAATGCATGGAAAATTTAAATTAAGATTAAAAATAAATAGCAAAATATAGTTACAAACTCTTGGTGTTTTTTCTTGCACTATATCTCATATTGATTAATTAGTGTCTAAATAAAAAAATTTGAATTATAATTGTGTGGGCTTAATTTGTCCAATCACTTAACATAATAAACTACAAACCCCTAAGATGAACCCAAAGCAGCTCACATGTGACATTGTCATGTGATGATCACCAAATTAAGTGACAAGTACTTTGTTTATAATGATGAACAATAATCAAGGCATACATTTGTTTTGATATTATGATCGAATTGAATTGTCTAGGCTAAGTGCCACCTCCCAACATGCCATTATCATATGCACTACTTCTTCTCGAGAGACTTCAAATCGGATATATCTTCGTATCAGTAGTGTAATAATTACATTTCTTTGATTTTGACACAAACTTGATATAAATATTCGGATTGCGTTTTCACATGTTATACACGTTGCATCTAAATAGAGAATTAGAAACTTGTAACAAGACAAATTAATGAACATTAAACTAGTTAGAATACTTGAACAATCATGTCGGCCACGTTCACAACATACTTTTTAATGTGTTAAGATAACAACTCAAACAAAGCTTGTAAACGTCATCTAATCCCTCCAAATTAGGCACGCTTTTTTTAGTACAGTTATATAATATGATAGTTTTTAACTCTTTTTACGTGAAAATAAAATATACAAACTACTATAATTCTATTGTAAATAAATTTGGCATGCGATATTTGACAACTAACTTCTCGGTTTTTAAACAATCTAACATTTTAAGTACAACTCAAGTCATATGATTAATGTACCTAACAAGAAAATGAAAAATTTAAAACCAAAAAATATAATTTCAAAACTAGCCAATAAAGAAATAAAATCAAAATAATTTGGTGGAATTCAAATCATATAGTTTTTCTATATCAATGATATATATGAATCTTAACCAATTGTATATATATATTTTAGAATCCAATAGGGTATATATCTAATCACAATTATTGCTATAAACTTCCATATAAACAATTCCTATTGTTTTACACACAATAATTAATAACAGAGAGTATTACTATTTATATCAAATTAAAATAACCATTTTTAACAAACTAAAACACCCATTATTATTATTATTATTTTCCATCCAACTTAAATTATATCTAATATTCCAATTCCTTTATTATAGTTGAATTTGTTATTTAATGAATTATTTTGTGAAGAAATACCTTACTCTCTCCCACACATATATACTTCAACAACTGCAGTAGAAAATCTAATAACTTACTGACTTTTAAAATAGGAGTATTTTTAAAAATAGTAAAATAAATTAAAATATTTACAAGTTATAGCAAAATTTTGGGTTCTATCACTTATAGTCTTCTATCACTGTAACATATCAATGACTATCAGTAATAGAATTTGCTATAAGTTGTAAATATTTTGTAAAATCTACTATTTTTAAAAAATTTCCTTTAAAATAATTCTTTTTGTTGTTATCCCTACATTACACTCGGATTGATATTCTTAATTATGCATATAGTCTCTAAATTTTCATGAAAAAGTAACAATTTAGGTGTTTAACTTTCATTTGATGCTTTAGTTTATATAGTTTCAGTTTTGTAACAATTTATAACCTCTAAACTTTAGTACATATATACTTTAAAATTTGAAAGAAAAACTTTATATTAAAAAATTAATATTAGAAATATATATATATATATATATATATATAGATATATGTGTGTGCGCGCGCATGCGTTGTAGATGCTAAATGACTAATCATGTTTGGTAATTTGTTTTCTATTTTTTGTTTTTTTAAATTGATTAAAAAAACACACGTGTTTGGTAAAATTCAACTTTTTATGTTTAAAAAAATTATTTCTAAAATTACAAAAGAAAATTAAAAATAAAAAAATACATTTTTTTTAGAAAACAAAAGACAATATTAATTAACATAGTTTTTGTTTCTAATAAACAAAAAATCAAAAAACATAAAAAAAATCAAAAATCAAAAATCAAAATGATTACCAAAATTTAGAAATTGAATCGTCAATCAAATAAAAAAAAACATAAACTATATTGTATTTGTTACAAACAAAAAGTTGAAAAGATTAAAATGTGTATATTTATGAGAATAGGACTATATATATATATATATATAATTGGATCTCATATATAATAAAAATAATATTTGATCCTAAGGTTAGGTCAAAGAGATGCATTCCCCAACAATGATTCATTTTCAAATGAGGAGTCCACACCTATGGGATTTTCTTTTTACATCACCTTATAGGCCATATGTAGTCACCAACTTTTCAATATAAAAACACTATAATAACCTTAATTAACGCTTCCAATTCTTATGTTTTCACTTTAAAACTAATTTTATTAGACATACCATTCAAACCAATCTAAATAATCAATAATATACTTAAATGCATTTTAAATGCATCTATTTTTGTTATTTTACTTTACACCTCAAAGAAAATTTATTTCCTTTTAAGTTTCACAAAAACCATAAATTAAGAGTCATTTATATTATTATTTTTGCTAATATTTATTTTATTTAAACTATTATCATTTTTATATGGAAAATTAAATATACAAAAATCTAAACTAAAATTTAAAATTTAAGTCTTGTTTTTATAACAAATTCTACTTTTAGATTTTATTTTTGTTCTCAAATTTTCACTATAACTATTACATATTTTAAAGAAATATTTGAGTTTCTTAATTAAATTCCAATTTTTATAAAGATATATATATATATATATATATATATATATTAAATATTGGTTTGTTTTGTTTGAAATATCCAAGAAAGGGGACAACAACATAAAAGAAATTTATCAGTGGAAGTAGTATAATTTAGAAACATTTAGAAAATAGAAAAATATTGAAATTATTTATAAAATAATATAATAAAATTCATCCCATTCATTATAGTTGATTAAATTTTTTTACTATATTTTGCAAATCGTTTCATTTTTTTTACTATCCATAACAATT
Source organism: Cucumis hystrix (assembly GCA_025688845.1). Classification (NCBI taxonomy): domain Eukaryota; kingdom Viridiplantae; phylum Streptophyta; class Magnoliopsida; order Cucurbitales; family Cucurbitaceae; genus Cucumis; species Cucumis hystrix. The sequence goes on along the minus strand of CM046886.1, from coordinate 20,961,777 downwards.
TTTCTATAATTTATAAGTGGAGTCCTAAGAAAACTAAAGATTAATTATCACATAATTATCAAACGAGCCCTCTAAAAAAATAGTTAACATGAAAAAAAAATTTAGAAACCAATATGTTACTCTAATTTTATTTTAAAATGAACTGTGCTAAACGTTTGTTTAAACTTTAATTAGTTAGTAAGAACTTAGTTTAACTAATACCTTGTACGTTCCTATAGATAAAAAATCCTAGATTCAAATTTTTCTTTCCAATTTGTACAAAAAAATATTTAATTAGTTTTCAAAAACGACCTCTTTTGACTCCAATTCAAATAATGACAAACTTGAGATGATATAACATAGGTAATAGACTTTAATTTCTTCATGTTTAGGGTTTTTTTCCCTTTCTCTTGGACACTTTTTAATAACCAAAGTCAACAAAATTACAGTTTTAATCTCCACCAAACTTCAAAATCTGTCTTTTTTTTTCATTCCTTTTCTTTTCATTTTTGTAAAGGGAACATAAAGGCAAATTTAGCAAGTTGGTAATATAAAATACTTAAAGATTTGATTCCCTAAAAGGGAAAACAAAGGTGATAGAATTTCCTTTTTTTTTTTTTTTTGTTGAATTTTTGTCTAAACAATAGGCCAAAAAAAGAAAGAAAGAAAGAAAACAAAGGTATATAGATCAATGATTTAATTCATATTTTATTCTATGAACGTTTAATACATACTATATATATACTTTTTAGTTATATACTTCAATATAGATCAATGATTTATATGATTTTTTTTAATGATAAATACAAATTTAACATATACACTGCCAAAATATAAAAGAAAAAACAAAAGTTTAACTTTTTATTTTCTCGAAATAATCTAAAAATATAACTTGTAAATTGATCATTAAAATAAATCCCATAAAATATTGTGTGGTTGCTTTCAAAGTTGTTTGACATTAATATACTCTCTTTTTTTTTTTTTAAATAAAAACTCATTTCATACGAGTGTGACATTTTAGTCTTAAACGACATATATATCACGTCGTTTTATCAACAAACAGCCCTTTCTTTATGCCAATCCTTTCATCGGTGTGAGAGAGAGATTAATTTCATATTATTAAATTAGATCATGCTCAATAATTTTTTTATTTAAAAAATTGTTCTATTTATGTTTTTTTATTTATCATCTAAGAAACGTTACTAAATTGAATTTTGAAAACTATTTTAAAAATAATAAAAGTTTTTTTTTTAAAAAAAAGGTTTTACTAACAATTCAAATGCTTTTGTAAAAATGGTGAAAAGAGAGTAAATAATGAGTAATATTTTGCTTGCATCCCTTCAATCACAAATATTATAAAAAAAAATTAATTTTTTTTTATTTCGTGACAATTTATGATTTAAATACTCGAATGAGTTAGATGAATATGAGTGGAACTTGAGACTATTTTAAAAACGTACCTGAGATGTGATTAAAAAAAGATAAATATATTCAAATTAAAAATTAAAAGAAACCACCCTCAAAATTATATAAATAAAACTCAATGGGGTTAAAGTTATGAATATTTTGAAATATACAAGAAGAAGAAAGAATCTAAAATATAAACTATAAAGTATAAAATATTATACACAAAAGATGACAAAGATAAAACCACACTATGATTGGAAATTGGAATGGTTACATTAAATTCCCCTTCATCATTCCAAAAGAGGTATCTAAGATAGAGACACACCCTACAAGGGTATAGTATGGGCAAACCTTAATTAAAAAATATACAACACATATTTATTTATATATGTTTTTATATTTATATATATCAAGATAATTGCAAATTACACCTTCATATACTTTTGTCTATTTTAAAACTCATATCTCTTGAACTTTAAAAATGATTTCAAAGATTCTTATGATTTTCAAATGATCATATCCCTTTCGTTAGTTAAGTTTAACAAAAATGGTTATACGAGACTTATTCTTTATATATCACAGATATGATGTCACGATTTTCAATAAAAGGGTTTTTCTGATTTTTAGATTCTGCATGTTACAAGAATGTTTGAAATCATTTTTCAAATTGTAGAGATATAGCTTACAAACTAGACGAATACAATAGATGTGATTTGTAATTATCGATTGTATTTATGATCAAAATATCATAAAATTTTCACACCCATATCAGCATATGATATTATCCCTCCTTGTGATGATTCAAATTATAAAGATAATGATATATCAATTGAAAAATATTTACTTGTATTCTCCTTTGTCATGGCCATCTCCACAAGGGCCATTATTGTTGTTACTCCATGGAGAAAAGTAGAGACCAGTATAGTAATGACCATAGCTAGAAATAGACGAGCTTCCCTCGTGGCTTGTTGATGACGACCTTCGAGCATATTGCGACGATGAAGACGGAGATGGGGCTGGGATTTCACTGCAGGCATAGCGAATGAGGTCGGCGTTAGTAGCATCGAGCTCTTTTTGGAGCTTGATGACTTGCCTTTGGAGTATAGAGATGGCGCCAACGCAGCCATACACAGGGTCTTTCATCCTTGCCTCGGCCTCGTAGGCGAGCGAGTTCACAGCATCCTCCCGCTGATGCGGCTGGACTTCATTCAACAGTTTGCTGACATTACTGGCACCAAAGATCTTGTGAACATTGGCAAACTTTTGAGGCTCTTCGGGCGGAAAATATGGCGCAAAAACACAATCTGGTAGGCATTTTCGACGTAGGAACTTGCAGGCTGCACAAGGAGAATTAGAGTAGGTGGAAGAAGACATCTTCCTACAAATGAAAAGGATTAAACAGGAAATTAAGATAACTCAAAGAACAAAGAGAGTAACAAATTAAATAGACATCAGAATTACACTTTCTTTGGTAACATATTACATAGAATTAAAATTAGTTGTATAAGAAGAAAAGGTTTGATTTCTTATGAGATGGGGGTGTGTAGAAGTTGAACCTTTGATTATGAATCTTAGGCTGAATTTTGAAGATCTTGTATAGGTTTAGAGAGAGAGAGAAAGAGAAGATAAGGAGTAGTTTATTAATTTAAGATCACCATAAATTGATGGTTTTAAATATGAAAATTGTTTTGAAAAAAAAAAAACACAAAGATACAATACAACAACTGCTGAATTTTCATGTGACAGCTATGCGACATCCTAATTTTTTTGTACCTTTCTTTTGGGTCTGTCAGAGCCGTCTTTCTTACCATTTGGAAGATTTCTTTTATAACTAAATTTTCATTCAATTATGGGTTAATCTCTTATAGGTGATTTCTAGACCACACACACTCTTTTGTGTATTGTTTTCTTACATATACATATATGTATATAATCTTTTAGGATTATTTGACTTGCTCATAATTTCATTTGGAATATTTGGGAATAGGGTTTGGGATCAAAGAGCCTTTCTTTTAACAAGAAATCAATGAAGGAGATGAATATCTCAATAATTATGTATCTAAACATCTCAAACTAGATTAAGAATATAATAGAAATTTGAGAGAGTCCAATAAATAAGTTTGAAAATATCAAATAAAATAAACTTGAATTTACGTATAAATAGTTAACAGTTAATTTCACCACGAATTAAATATATGTAAATTTTGCTCTTTTTTTTTAGCATAGCTTCAACTAGTATGGAGCATGAACACTTGACTTTAGAAGTTTGGATCTTTCTTTTCATTGTTCAATTTTTTCTATGTATACATATATATATGACAAGGGTGTGGTCTTTTTTTTCTTTTTCTTTTTATCTTGAGTTTACCTAATTACACAAGCTTTTATTTACCCCACCAACCAAACATTTAAACATACACATTTCATTTATTGATCATATACAATTGTATATGTGCATAAGTTTGATATAAATATATATATTCCTCTTGATTTACAAAGCTTTATCAAAGTGGTAAAACTAGAAATGTTATAACTTGCAATTACCATATATATTGCTCTAAATTAAACACATGAGAGTTTGAAAAGAAAAAAAAAATAGAGAGAGAGAAGAAGAAAAAGATAGGGTTTTCCCTGTTGAAAGTTGAGGGTTTTGTATAAAATTTGGTGGAAGGTCACTTGGCCTTCCCCTAATTGCATCCCTAAAGGCAAAGGGCAACATAGCCCTCAATGCATGTTTCTTGTCCCTAAGTGAATCAAAATTAATTAAAATGCCCCTAATTTCTCTCTCCTCCCCTTACCTCTTTGTCTTCTCTTTCTCTCCTTTTCTCTCTCCTACACCAAACTTGAATTTTTTCTACTCTTCATAAAATCTAAAAGGTCCCCTTCCCTATAATCATCTCCCTTCATACCCACCAACACCCACTCCCTCTCTCTTACACTCATTTAGATCATCAAAGTCTAATCAAAATTTTGATTTTTTCTTTAAAATACCTTAAATATGTTACATGACGCCTCCCACGTCTCGTAGCTTAACTTTTAGTTTCAAGGTTTTTCATGTAATTGGAGATAGTTGGACGTGTTTCGTTCTGATCTAACGAAAACTTCCCTCCCCCAAAATATTAAGAAACACTCAATTAGTGAATTGAGGAGATCTAGAGGAGAGAGAGGGATATATTGATGATGATGTGAGAGAGAAAATGAATTAATTTCAAAAAAAAAAAAAAAGTAGATTGATCAAAATTAAACAAATAATTCAAAAGGGTTTGTTACCAATAATTTTTTCCCCTTTCTCTCCTTTCTGTAAGCTGTTGTTTCAACATCTCTTGTATGGAAACCTTAAGCAAAATGAAGTTGAAGCCATAGAAAGAGAGAGAGAGAGAGAGAAAAAAAGGAACAAACTTTATTTTATGGGATATCCCTAAATAATGTTTACATGTGAGAGAGAGAAAAAGAAAACCCTAATGGGTGATATAAAGGAGAGAGAAAAAAAAACCTTCAACAAATAGTGATCATTTCACAAAAGGGTAAGAGAGAGAGAAGGCAAAGGGAATTTTATTTTTCCATCTTTTTAAAACAAATTTGAGAAAGTAAGGAGAGATGGAGAGAAAAAGGTAATAAATAATTAAGAGACATAAAGTTGAAAGGAGATGAACAATAATGTCAATATTCTCTATTGAAGAACTTTGACGTTAATTAGGTAATTTTCATCTCGCTCCAACAATTTTTTTTTTGCTTACAATAAAATATTATACCAGTTACATAGGATCGTTAAATTTATATGTTGAGGGTTTAAAATTATTATATCTCTTTTAGTGTCAACGTAGAGTATATTGATTGTTGCATAATGATGGTAGATTTACAAAGACAGAGAACTGAGATGTATAAATAATGATTCATGAAACTTCTAATATTAGGGTTTCGAACTCGATAAACTATAGTAGAAATTTTTTGTTAAATACTAACTACGTAGATATACAAGTCCAATAATGGACTTTTACATATATGAAACATTAACATATATAATAACACAGTGTTAATTAAACTATTGCATTCAATACTTAAATAATCTTTTGCAAATTATGAAGAAAATATTTGTCATTGTAAATATTTTTGTTATATATATATATACTTCCTTATGATATGATGGAAATATATATATCGATGTAAAAGGATATATATAGATAGTTAATATGAAAATATCTATAAAAAATGTCAAACATGTTCAACCATTTTAAAATTAACTTCAATAAGAAGAACATTATATGCTTCCAAACGTATGTGTTGTAAATACTAGCCTTTGACTTCATGATGATGGCAAGTGTTACTATTGTTTCATTTACCAACTATATTCTATTTTGTGTTTCTATATTTAGTTGTTCATTTATTTAAAAAAATCTTTTGCTCGTAAAAAATTTGAAAATAATTTAATTGGATATCTTTTTGCTAAAAGATAAGATTTTTTAATTCATATCTCCCCGATATGTTTTCGAACTTAAAAGTATATATTAAAATAAAACATTCTTATCTTAAAAATGGATGGAAATGTACGTTTAAAAAATAACAAAATATTAAAACTATTTATCAAATATAGCAAAATCCATCCAACTAACTTTATATATTACTCTATTTTATAAATAATTTAATTTAATTTTCTTTTACTATTCATAATAATTATCTGACAAAATTATGTCTAATTTAACCTAACCTTTGAACTTGCTACGTTTTGTTTAACGTTAAGAAGTACTTTTATTAGTAACCCTTACTTAAATTTCGATAACACATCTTAATTAGATATAGATGTTTAAGGACATATAATTAACTTAACTTAAGTAAACTTGTTATTTCTCTTTAGGAAAAAGAAAAAAGAAAAATAATAATGTATTATTTTATTCCCAATCAACTAAATTCGTATCAACCCGAGTATAGATAGATAAACTAATTAATGTATACAAGCTCAAAATTAAATCTTTGAATCTCCATTCTACATGAACTAAAAATAAATATTTTGATATTTATGTATTCAATTAATTATTTAATGGTTGACCCTATTTTTTTCCCTCTCAATTTGGTGAGATAGTGGATGATTTGATCTATACCCAATCATCATTATTGAAATGGGCATTTCTATTTCTTTTTCTCTTTTACTATACATGCACTTAAATATGGAGAGATGAGGGAATATTTCTATGTAGATTAAAAATTGTGATATAAAACTAAACTTTTTTGTTGCACAAAAATTAATAAAATAAATTGTTTGCATAAACATTTTTTTAATTAGTACAACGATTATGAAAATACTAGAGATTAGCTCGTTACAATTACGGTTAAAAATAATATTTGAAGGCATGTACTTTTTTTTTTTTGCATAAATCTTCATATTTTTTTAAAATTATAATAGTTTTTAGTATCCTTAAATTCACAATAATTTGTTTTCTTTTATAAGAATTTTATATTTACAAAATAACGTTATAATTGTAAAAATTTCTCAAAAAAAAAATCATGCATGTTTCTTCTTCTCTCCCAAAATTATCACTTAAATTTCTTTATGGTAATTTGACAATTAGTATACGTGAACACTTTTAATATATCTAATAAATCATACAAATTTGTATATAAAAAAACTTTTGAAAAAGAATTGTCAAACACATAGTTACTATTTTGAGGAGGTTTTATTAAAGAATTTTTGTGAAAATGAATGTTTTTGTTTTTTTTTTTATATATAATTCCAAACAATCTACACTTATTTAATGTGTCAACAAACAAGAAAAAAAAGAGAAAAGAAAATTAGATTATAAAAGAATAAATTTTCTGTCCATTAATTTAAAAGAAAAAATAGTTTCCACTAAATTTTGGTCACTACTAAAATTTATTGAAAATTTTGCATCATAATTATTTTTAGTTATTTAATTAGTTAAAATTAATGCCTAAGGATACGAGTATTGGAGTATTTATTGAGGGGTAAAAGTGTAAAATCATACAATTTTAGAACCAAATAGAAAAATATAACATAGAGTTATTTTCAGATATAACAACAAATTGAAGTTATTTACAAAATATAGCAAGATCCATCAAATAGTCAATCTAAGTTTTTTTTGTTATATTTGATAAACAGTTTCAGTTTTGTTGCTATTCATAAAAATTCCTCACAATCTTTTAAATTTTAGAGATAAAAGATGTAATATTTTAAACGTTTAAATGCTACTTTTGTTTCAATAGTTTGACTGTGGTTAATTAACAAGTCTATGCATGCATGTTCTTGCAAAATGTTTAATTTGATCTTTATTTCAACTCTAGTTCATTTCGATATACATGAAGTTTCAAGATCTTCATTTTAATCATTATACTTTTGATTTTTGTTTATTCTTATCCTTGAACTTTTAAAGAAATAGTGTATTTATTCTTTAAAAATGAAAATAAAAATGGATAACTGGATTCAAAAAGTTGGTTATTTTTAAATGTAAAAAAATCAAAATACTCCCAACATGGAAATTAATTAACCTTTTAAAATACAAAAGAAAAAATGAAACAAAATAATATTAAAAGTAAAAATATTAAAAAACGAAATAGAAAAAAGTTAGGAGTGTAATAAATTAAAAACCAAAACCATGGCATTAAGATTCCTGCCGAAAGGCAAAAGATGGAAAATGAATAAATGAAATAAATAACTTAGATTTTCATATCATTAAGTGGAGACTTTCAATTATTCATTTTTATTACTTTTTTTTTTTATTATTATTATCATTTGCAAATGATGGTTTTTTTTCCCAATTCCTTCATCTTTTTGTTCCATATTAATTGTTTAATTAAACGGTGTTGTTATGCTAAACAAATCCATTTTTTATTTGCTAATTAGCATTCGTGTTCTTAAGAGTTGGTGAGGTTTATCACGTATGCATTTGTTATACTAAAAAAAACATTTTGTTTCATCATCTTTTAATTTGATTTAGTCTTTTTCTTTTTGAATTTATAATCTCTCTCTTTAAAAAAAAAAAACAATTTAATTTCTATATTTTGAATTTTGAAATATAGTTTATCGATCAATAAGGATAAGCATTTTCATTCAATCTTAATAATAATATTTATTCGATTTCATTGAATCCTAAATATTTATTCCAACATATAGACTAAACCGTTACAAATGGTAAAGTTTATGGACTAATAACTTATTGAATAAATTGAAAGACTAAATTACTATATTTGAAAGTAACGAGAATAAATCATTGTTAATATAAAGTTTAGAAACTAAATTGTTAAAAGTCGATATACTATGTTTTCTTTTCAACGTAACCTTCTTTTAATTATTAAATTGTCGGTTGTTATATTTAATTGTTTTTTTTAAACAAAAATGGACCATTTAATTTTCAAGTAATGGGATCATGTGCATGCATGATTGTACAATATTAAAAAAAAAAAAGCTCATAGATATATATTTGGATTCAAGTCATCATGTGCTTACATGATTGTACATCAATCTCTCTTTCTTCCTTTTGTTTTGTTTTTTTTTTCTTTTATTTTGGATAAGAAACACATTATTCTCTTATGATATTGTTGACTTATATAACTTAAAGATTAGAACTATGTTATGTATTAAAAAGTTTAGTTTAGAAAAAAAAATACTTATTTTATGCTGAGTCAGTGATGCTTTATTATAATAGAGTTTTATCAAGAGTTCTACTCATTCTTTTAGGATTAGAATTCAGTTTCGTTTATCCTTTGAAAATACGACAATTGAAGACTGGATTGAGCCACTAAGGAGGTTCTAGATAAAGAGTAGAAAGATCTAACGTGTGACATTCTCTAGCCCCAATTAGTTTAGGATAAATTCGTTTGAATCGATTTTCTTCCAATCTCAAGTCAGTTAGAATAAAGTAAAGTACGAAGATTATGATAGTGTGGCTCACGTATAGTATTGTTAATTTTAGAAATCCAAACAAATTATTATATCTAAATATCTAATTAACTCTAACTATTTTAAATGAGATAAATTTTAGTGATAATATTTTGTGTACAATCATCATGAGATAATTTTAACTTGGTTTCAAAATTAAGAAATCTTTTTTTGAGAATAATATATGCTAATTAAACAATCATTCACAAAACAAAATTAATTAAATAATTATATATTTTTAAAAAATCAAACAAATCATTCATATAATTAAACACTACTTGCTCAAAATATATACTAATTTTAGATAGATGATTTGTTTACTTAAATTAGAACTTTTGCTTTTTTAGTTAGCCAAAAAAAAAAAAAAATATATATTAGCTTTGCCTTTATCTTTTTAATTATCATTATTCATTAAATTTATGTGACAAATAAATTTATTAAAATAAATATATGCTTTTGTGGACGTGTGTATATATAGATAACAAAATAAATATTAGTTATATGGTTAATATAATATTACATGAAAATGAGTCATAATTAATCCATTTTAAATAAAATTAAAGTGAACATAACAAATACAAAGGATTTTATTATTTATTTATTTTTGATACTTTGAGGATTAAAGTCAAAAGAAATGTGTAAGATTCCCTAATCATTAGAGGGGCAATAATTGGATAGTTGCCTCATTTTTTTAATCTTTTTTTCCAATTCAATCTATTAAATAAAGAATTTTCAATACATAATGAATACATGTACTATATGAAAGTAAAATCATTTTGATTCTTTTAGAAAAGAAACAAATTTGATTTGAATCATAGAGAGTGAATGTAGCATTGATGATCATATATACCAAGAGATATAGTTTGAATTTTGGCTTAAAAATAAAAAATAAAATACAATTTGTAATTTTAAATATAATGATGTTGTTTTGTGTGAAGTACAAATTTCGACGTGGTTTTTCAATATCCATAATTATAGAATATGTCGTTATCGAATGATATTGACATTTTTCATATATATGAATGAACAATGTAGAAATAGTAAAATAATATTGAATGAATAGTTTTAGATCTAAACATGCCTTCATTATTCATAATGGATATATAAAGAATAAGAAAATGTTTTTTCAATCCTAATTTGTAAATTAAAAAACTACGTGTCACAAAATGTAATGAAAATTTTGTAAAATATATCAACTTTTTAGATTATATAAATCATAAACACTGATAAACTTTTATTAATATATAACAATGTAGCATCAGATGCTGATAGGAGTGTATTAATATAAATTTAAAATTTTACTATATTTTAGATATTTTTATTTTTATTTTTATACTTGACAATGATCCAAATGTAAATTAGTTTATGTGAAAAACTTTAATAATTAAGTTAGGTATTTGAGTTGCTGTTTGTTGGAAAATCCAATCACAAATTTGAAAATAAAATAAAAAATTTAATTAACCCTTAAATATTATTTAAAAATAAATAATTATTAATTTCATTTTTTTTAGTTCTAACAATTTGGGATAGAAGAATTTGAACCTGAAACCTTATGTCATCCGCTGCATAATGATTATCATGTTGACAATTATTATTAGTTTCGTTAGGTATATTTTATATATATTTTTTAATTGTATGATTATTATTTTCTAATATTATATAGTTCATCTTAGATCAAATTATATATGTTTTAATTTAACAAAAATTGATTTGACTTCATGATCTTACACAACATGTTTTTATCTTTGTTTAGTATTATGCTATATTCCAAAATTTCCATACAAAAATTAAAAGGACATTTTCAAAAATAGCAAAATATTGAGATTATTTACAAAATATAGAAAAATTCATAAACTTCTCTAAAAAGTTTTTTTCTTTTTATTGTATTTTGTAAATAGTTTGATATCATAACAAATCTCCAAAATAAAAAATATAAAAAAAAAATTTCCATAAATTGCAGGATTTGAATCACAAAATTCTTTAAAAAAATTTCAAAAAGAAATTTAGATTTTCGGCTAAACATATATCTACCCAACTCAATCAATTTAAAAACATTTAATATATTTCTAAACTTTTACACTACATTTGTTCCTTTCAATGTTTTTACCTTGTTTTCTTTTTATTAAAATCTTTAACCTTTCAATTTTGTACTTAAAACTTCTAACATTTAATTTGCTTAGTTTGACATTATGGCCACTAAACATATTATTGACCCATACGTTTGAAAATAGAAGATAGTTATTGATATGCAGGAACATTGATAGTCCATATAATTCAAAATTTTACTATAACTTGTAAATATTTTAATTATTTTACTATTTTTAAAAATTATTTTTTCTTTTAAATATTAAAATTGGCCTGTTGAATAATGATTGAACATGTAACACTCTGGACTTAGTTAGACATAATTTCTTTTCAAAATATATTAGAGACTTCTGAAACTAAAACTAGAGATAAATATACCCAAATTTAAAAGTTCGTGTACCTATTAAAAAAAAATTAAATAGGTAGATTTACTATTAAAAGACATCTTTTAAATCAGCGTGAATATAACAACTCACATAAACATAACTAATTGGTTAAAGCATACATCATCAACTCGTTATGAAATTAATTTGTATTATATTGTAATTCAGAATCCATATTTAGATTGAGCTATTTTTCTCAATTTGTAATATTAAACTCATATATTTATTCTCAACAGCTTTTGAGGTTTTAAATTAATACTATTATTAGTGAAAAATTTAAATGGATATTTTTGTGGGAACAAATAAAGCAAGCAATAATCCAATCTACCTAAACGACGTGGTTTCAATTGATATAGAAAGAGAAACGACTGATTAGTCAAAGTCGTAAATCATTTTACTTACGAGAATCCACGTTCCGTCACCGTCAAGAAACGAAGATTTTAAAATTAGAAAACTCCCATTCTACGGCGTCGTTTCCAAGGTAACCAATAACCAAAGCGTTCTTAACCGACATCTGCTTCGTTCCACGTGGCTGTATTATATTGGTCAAATCAAAGGCGGAGGCCAATAACAAAGTAAATCAGCAACCCGAATTTCTTGATTCGGCGCGCAGTGGGACATGCTCGAATCTTGGCGACCAAATTTATCGGAGATAAAAGCGATTTTGGGGAATTTTTGAAGAGGTTTTTCCGATTGTGGGTTAGTGTTTCGATCGCGTTTTTTTCGCTAATTTTACTCTCTCTCTCTTTTTTTTTTTTTTTTTCAATTATCATTTCATTGAATGCTTTCCTCTGTTGTACATTTACTACATTGTTCGTTTTACTTTAATCTCCTACATTTAGTCAATCTTGAGCTTGAAACTGTGTTGATCACGCTGTGAAATAGTGTAGAAATTGTTCGAAAATGGCGGGTCTGGAGGAACTCAAGAAGAAACTTACTCCATTGTTTGATGCTGAAAAGGGGCTTTCTATGGACTCCCCAGTGGACCCGTCTGATTCTTATACGGTAACCTAATCGCAATTGAAATTTTAGAAAAGGGGTTTTTGTTTTCCTGTGTAATTTAAATGGGTTTTGTTCCTTTTTGTTAAGAATTTGAATTAAATTTTAGCTAATGGATGATTTAACGTAGTATCATAGTAAGAGGTCTTATATTCAAACTCACATTGATAGTTTGCGTTACTTAAATGAAGTGTTAACTAATGGACATAATTGATTAAAACTAATTGCTGATAAATTTTTTTGTTGTTTCTTCTGAAGTTTTCAGACAATGGGACTGTTAATTTGCTAAGCCGATCGTATGGGGTTTATAATTTCAATGAGCTAGGGTTACAAAAATGCACATCTTGGCTGGCCGATAATTCGGGGAGCAGTGAGAGGACATATCGATGTGCTTCCCGTGAAATGAGGATATTTGGAGCCATCGGTAGTGGTGCTAGCAGTGTTGTTCAGAGAGCTATCCACATTCCTGCTCATCGAATCATGGCACTAAAGAAGATTAATATCTTTGAAAAGGTTTGTGATTTGGCATTCTCACTGTTTCTTTGCTTGTTGATGTTTGTTTTTAGCGATGACTACTTATTATGATGTAATCTGATGTGTTGAAGATGTCATCTTTGAGATGCTGAACATATTTTGTTTAAAGAGAGAATGTCTGTGGTCCAGAAGGCAGCATAGTTGAAACTCATTATCTTACAAGGAAATATTCTATGATTGCTTTGTCAGGCTACCCTATATGTACCTTTCTTTTTTCTTTTTTTGAAACTATCCTATATGTACCTTAATCGACATTTATGTCACAAAAATAGCAGAATGTTGTTCTTTTTAGCTACTTTAAAGATCATTTGAGTATACAACAATAGAACTTGCTGTTTGACTAACTATTCTAATCCATAGTGGATGTGTTTAAGCCAATCCATATACTTAACTGTACTTCGTTGTTTTGTTTCCAGTGAATGATATTGTAATCTTTTATTGTAAACAGACCTCAAATGAATTGGCCAGCATCATCTTACTCTTTTTCTTATGTTTTTCAATTTCTTGCATTCTAGGAGAAAAGACAGCAGCTTCTTACTGAAATACGGACACTGTGTGAAGCGCCCTGTTCTGAGGGTCTTGTGGAGTTTCATGGAGCATTTTATACCCCTGATTCTGGGCAAATAAGCATCGCTTTGGAATACATGGATGGAGGGTCATTGGCAGATGTCCTGCGTTTGAAAAAATGTATACCTGAGCCTGTCCTTTCTACTATGTTTCAGAAGCTTCTTCGAGTATAGTTTCTTTTCCCTTGCTCATTTATTATCTCTAAAATGTTGGACATATTTCTCAATATTATCATACTTGTTCTATTAACTAATTGGTATCATTCCATTTCGTTTTTAAGGGTTTAAGTTACCTGCATGGAGTAAGACATTTGGTTCACAGAGATATAAAGCCAGCTAATTTACTTGTAAATCTAAAGGGTGAAGCAAAGATTACGGATTTTGGCATAAGTGCTGGCTTAGAGAACTCGATGGCAATGGTTTGTTTTTCTTAATTGTCAGCATCCTTACCATTTCCTTTGATATTGTGGGCCATTGAATTGGAGCTTGCATAGAGAAATTTTTGTTAACTCAGTTTTGGATGTGATAACAGTGTGCTACTTTCGTTGGAACTGTCACATACATGTCATCGGAGCGAATTCGAAACGAGAGCTATTCCTATCCAGCTGACATTTGGAGCCTTGGGCTTGCACTGTTTGAGTGTGGTACTGGTGAATTTCCATATTCAGCTACTGAAGGTCTAGTGAACCTTATGTTACAGGTATGAGCTAATGATCAAAAGATATCGTACTTTTCCCACTCAATGTGAACTATACCAACATTTACTCATAACATTTCTCAAATGTTGGGCCTCAGTTGTTCAGTGTTCTTGCATGATTAGGTCATCTTTTAACTTATGTAATGTTGCATATGATAGATTTTGGATGACCCGTCTCCATCGCCATCAAAACATAAGTTTTCGTCGGAGTTTTGCTCGTTTGTCGATGCCTGCTTGCAAAAAGATGCAGATGCTAGGCCAACAGCAGAGCAGGTTGGTCTATGCATATTAACACTTCGGTTTTGTAGTTGTTGATCATCCATGCATGAATAATGGTTTCCTGAGGAAAGTTCCTTACTTGGAAGATTAAAATGTTGAGAAAATATTTTAAAAACTAAACTAATCTATTATCGTCTTAAATTTTTGAGCTAATGATAATTTAACATATTATGTGTGCAAAATACTGAGTTCAAACTCTTTCTATTAGTTCTTTCCCAATTATATTAATATTAAAGTAATAATCTTCATGCTTAGAGCTCGTGTGAATTTTGGATTGGCCAATTAGTTATTTCAAAATCTGGTAGGCAGAGTTAATAAAAACAAAAGAGATTTATGGATTCAAATCTCCTAGAGTCCGCATACCTTACATGAAAGAAAATAGTTTGGGTTAAAATTCTATGAGTTTCTTCACAACTAAATGTTCTAAAATTTGGTTGTTGTCTTGCGACATTAATCGTGTTAAACTCAAACTAGATCGTATACTTATAGTATGAAAGAAAATAGTAGGCATGCTATTATTTGAGCTCGTGTGTAATGAAACTTGTCGATAATCATAATATATTGGATAGATTAAATTGATAATTTTTTGACATGTACTCACATTTATTGGCAAAACTAACTGTTGGTAAAAAAATTAGTAAAAACCTAGCTTGATCCAAGGCCTCAACAAGCTTAATTAATCTGGTGGTACCTTGATAACTGTTTTACCAAGCTAGGGATTTATCAAGCAGCCGATGAAAGTTACAAACTTCGGTTACTAAAATCATAATCAAAACTGGATTTCTCTTTTCAAAAGTTTCTTTTATTGTTATTTTAAAAACTTATACATTTTGAGGTAGGTGCACACTAACACTATTTCAAGATCGATAATGTTTGTTTATACTTCTCTGATTGCAGCTGCTTTCACACCCATTTATCAAAAAATATGAGAATGAACAAGTAGACTTGGCAGCATTTGTCCAGAATGTGTTTGATCCAATACAGAGGATGAAGGACTTGGCAGATGTAAGTATATTATATTACTATTCTTAGTCTATAACCATAAAACAATATTACCCTTGCTAAATTATGTATATCACTCAGTCAGTTGTTCAGTCTAATCTCGTAATATTTTAAGAACAGTTGATCTATATCTATCTTCTCTCTCTCTATATATATATATATAATATATATCAATAATTAAATTGTTAAACAGCAAAGGAAATACCTGAGAATAACGAAATATGGTTTCTCCTTTACTACTTTTTACTCTGAAGACTTCTTAAGATTTAGATTATAGAACTTGTTTTTCCCAATCTAAATAATTCTCATATGCACTTTTTAAATAGTCCCTTGGGTTCTAATATGGATGCGATGAAGCTATGCTGGTGAAATGGTTAAATAGTCTTACAAGAACCTGAAGTCTTGTATCTTTAACACCAATGTTACTTTTGCTTGCTAAAAGTGGATGCTGACCTTTTTTACTCTTGCTCTTTCCTTTTCTTACCAGATGTTGACAATTCATTATTACCTGCTTTTTGATGGACCTGATGACTTCTGGCACCATACAAAAGCTTTATACCATGAAAGCTCAACTTTAAGGTAGTGTATAGTTGGCTTATGTTTTCCCTCATTTTCTGTTGATTTTTATTTTCTTTTTTGAGAGGTAACACTTCATTAAGTTCATTTTTTAAGTTATCCATTCTGATGCTCATTGCTCAACCCCAAAATTTTAGGCGTTTTTGTAAGGTACCTTGATAAGAATATTAGTACCGTATTAGTAAGGGGTACAAGGGTAATTAGATGGAATAAGTTAGTGGATCTTGTTATAAATAGGAATGAGTGAATGAAGGTAGGCGATTTGTGAGTGATCAGGGCTTGAGTTAGCACACTCAAAAGCGAGATTCCAAATACCTTGAACTTTGATTATGTTGTATTTCTTCATCTTTATATTTCAATATATCTAGATCTTATTCTAGTTAAGAAGTATCCCGACAGTTTTGCCCAAACATCTCAAGCCCTTACCAATGATGTTGCCTTTGGCTAAAATACGTTTTGATCTCTAGTTTTCAAGGTATTCGTGCTATAAATTCTTACTTTTTTTGTTTTCAGTTTCTCAGGGAAGCAATTTTCTGGTCCAAATGATATCTTTGGCAAACTATCAGAGATTCGAAGTACGTTAGCAGGAGATTGGCCTCTTGAAAAACTAGTTCACGTTGTCGAAAAACTCCAATGTCGAGCCCACGGTCGGGACGGAGTTGCCATAAGGGTGTCAGGATCCTTCATCCTTGGGAACCAGTTCCTCATATGTGGAGACGGTGTACAAGTAGAGGGACTGCCAAATTTTAAGGATCTCTCCATTGACATGGAAAGCAAGAAAATGGGATCCTTCCGGGAGCAGTTCATCATTGAACCGAGCAATCTCATCGGTCGTTATTTCATTGCTAAACAAGAGCTTTATATAATCCAATAGAAAAATGACACTGCTGTTTGATTCTGGTATGTTCAAGCCTATACACTAATTTGATTATGCTTTATGATTCTATCTTAGAAACATAATCTTTGTTGAGTTGTTGGTTATTTTTGCACTTCTTTGCAGTTTGTGCAACTTTTAACGAATCTGCAACGAAATGGATAAACCCGTCTTTAACTTGGCAACCGAAATTATATATCGAAACTACCCAGTCGTCGGAATTTAGAAGACATCCCAACCATTTCTCACACAAGATGAATCATCTTCAAAGCAAGGGTGCCTCAAGAAGGCATTTGAGTCCTCACTTAGTGAGAATATAATCTTAGTTACTAATGTAAATTAATCTAATCTTTCACCATTTCTGTAGTTATTCTTTCTTGTAAAAAAGAAAAAAGCTAGATTACTTTTTTATTTTGTAAAAAGAATTAATATTGATCAATTTTTGTAAAATTAATATAGAAACTCTGTCTTTATTATTTAGTACTTTAGGTTCTTAAATTAAATATATATCAATATGTTCTTAAAAGAAATTTGTATGCCACATTGAAAAATGGAGTGAGAGGAGCTCTTTTTTCATCTCATTTTTCCATTTTTTTTGTTTTAATTAATAGAAACGGTTGGTTTGAGTTTCGCTAATCATTTAAAGCCTGTTTGGTAACGTTCTTGTTTTCTGTTTCTCGTTTCTTGTTTTCTATTCTACATTTCCTGTTCCTTCTTTTTTTAGAACAAGAAACAAGAATATGTTCGATAACTATTTCTTGTTACTTGAAAAAAAAATAGAAACAGAAAATATATTTGATAACTGTTTCTTGTTTATTAATTTTCTTTGAACTTTATTTTTTATTTTATTCACATTTAATTCAATTAAACATAAAAAAATATATATATCTTCCATTAAACATTAAAAAAAAATATCAAACCTAGATAGGAAGGTTTTCTTGTACTCTTATGGAGAATGAGATGAAAATTGAGATCTGAATAAGAGAGCCGATGAGAAGAAGACGAAAACCCATGACTAAGAGGAGGACCGAAACCCATGACAAAGAGGGAGACAAAAACTCATCTGACAAAAACCCACGACAAAGAGGGAGACACGAAAACACAATTCATACAAAGAGGAAGAGGAAAACTCAGATCCAGCGAAGAGGAAAGCGTCGTGTAGAGGAAGACGATGAGAGACGAAGAGGAAGATAGCGAAGACGATGAGAGGAAGAGGAAGAGGATGATTATTTGGGAAAGACGATGGAGATAAGAGGAAGAAAAAGAAAACCACGTGGAGAGTGGTTATTTGAGGAAGAAGATGGAAATAAGAGGAAGAAAAGGAAATCACATGAGGAAAATGAAATAGAAAAAGAATTGAAACGAAGGAAAAGAAAACCAATAAAAAGAATGAAGAAAAAAGAAAAGGAAATCAATAAAAAGAATTGAGAAAAAAGAAAAGGAAACCAATAGAAACAATTGAGAAAAAAGAAAAGGAAACCAATATAAATAATGAGAAACGGGAACGAGAGAAACTACTTTTTTTTTCTCCCAATAATTACTTGTAAAATGAGAAATGTTTTTACTTTTTTTTAGAACGAGAAACAGATAACGTTACCAAACACCTCAGATTCTTAAAAAATGAAAACAGAAACAAGAAACAGGAAACGAGAACGTTACTAAACAGGCCCTTAAGGTTCCTAATTTAAATATTAATAATTATTTTCAAAAATAAAATGGATGAAATAAAAATGTTATACTTTTTCCTAATATGTTATATTTTCTATTCTAGCTTTTTCTTCCTTTGGACTAGATATCTTTTTATCATGTTAATTACCCATGGGTTAAATTCATTCTGATTGCAATGCTTTTGTTTTAAGTAAACAATCATTCGTATTAGTTTTGAATTGATTGTTTAGTATCTAGACAAGGTCATTAAAAGAGTCGTTCTCATTTTCAGTATATCACTCAACCAACATGCAGTGATCTACTCTTGCTGCGATAGCAACTCAAATAATACACCAACATGCAATTGGTTCATAGAACTAAACAACTTTGCTTTTGCATATACAAATAATTATATTTGCAAGTTTTATAACTTTTCAACAATTAAAAATACATTTTATTTTAATCAAGGAAGATTTATTTGTACATTAATTTCAAATCCATGCAACAAGTACTTGAGCATGTGAGTGCAACAACAATTCATTGCATTGCATGAAAATAAAACTATCAAATACTTTTTAAAAATCTTTATTATATGTTAAAGAAATGAAAAGCATATGAGATAGATACATCATCCTAATCATCGCTCACAATTTAGCAACAAACTCAAAATAGTTTCAAATTCCTACATTTACTTGCGCTAAAAAGTAAAAACATATTTACTATTTGTTAATAACTCTTAAAACTTAACACTATATAAAGATAACATCAATCAAGATATATATCAAACCAGCTACCCATCCACACAAATTGAAATTGATTGAGTTGCTAAAAACTTTCTTTCCTTGAATTTATCCATAATTGTAAACTCCAACCATTTTTGTAATCAAATGAACTTTTTTTTAAAATAATATAAATTTTGAAACATATGTCAAAAATAGGGTGAATGTAAAACTATTGACAAAAATATGTGATTTTTTGGTGAAGTCGTGTATCTCGTCCATGACTTTCATGTAGTGGACTCCACATTTTCTATTTTTTACCTTATTTATATATATATATATATATATATATTACACTAGACCCCACTTTCTTATTTTCTCATTATTTATATATGCATACCCACGTGTGTGTATATATATATATTAAACATTCAAATTTTAAAAATATCTTTTTTTATTAAATTAATTTATCATTTTTCTTTATATATATTTAAATATCTCAATCTTCAATTTCTCTTATTAAATTTATTTTTTCTAATTTAATTTAGTTATTTCTTAATTAAAATTATACATATTTTTTTTTTCAATTTCCAATTTTTTTTAAAAAAAATCATATATTAACCAAATATGTTACTAAAAAAATATATTAAACAAATGAAAATAGTAATAATAATAACACTTGAAGTCACCAATGCATATTACTAATTGAATAAAAAGATTTAATGTTTATGGTAAAAGGAAAAAAACAAGAATTTGTTCGATTACAAATTAAAATTCAAAAACTTAACTAATAATTTTCTATTGCAAATTATTGTTATTCTTATTTTTAGAGTAAGGTTCGACTCCTTTGAATTATTATTTATATTTTATTTTAATTTGTTTAATATTTTTTAATAACATATTTTGTTAATATATGTGTTTTTTTAAATAGAAAATTAGAAAAAGATATGTATAATTTTGGTTAAGAAATAATTAAATTATATTAGAAAAGATGAATTTAATAAGAAAAGTTGAACATTGAAGATTGAGATATTTAATATATATATATATATATATATATGTATGTATATATATATGTATGTATGTATATATAAGGAAAATATTGATTTAGTTAAATTTTTTAAATTTAATTTGTATTCGAACCAGTTCTTGTTTTTTTTCTTTTGCCATAAACATTAAATTTCTTTATTCAATTAACAATGTGCATAAGTGACTTCAGGTGTTATTATTATTATTATTTTTTTGGAGTAACTTCAACTTCTCTTAATTATTATTATTACTATTTTTCATTTGTTTAATATATTTTTAATAACATATTTTGTTAATATATGGGTTTTTTAAAAAAATTTGATAATTGAAAAAAAAAATATGTATAACTTTGATTGAGAAATAATTAAATTTAATTATAAAAAAATGAATTTAATAAGAAAATTTAAAATTTAAATATTTAAATATATATAAAGAAAAATAATAAATTAATTTAATAAAGAAATATATTTTTAGAATTTAAATGTTTAATATATATATATATATATATATATGGGCATGTATATATAAATAATGAGAAAAAATAGAATGTGAGACCCACACATAATGTATATAAATAATAAAAAAAAATAAGAAAGTGTAGAACCTGTATATATAAAAAAAATAAAAGATATGAGATCCACTACATGAAAGTCATGAACAAAGTATACTACTTCATTTAAAATCACCTATTTTTGTCAATAGTTTTGCATTCACCCTATTTTTGATATATGTTTCAAAATTTACATTATTTTTAAAAAAAAATTCTAATCAAAAGCATCGAAATATTTAACTTAAATATCACTAGCCAACTAGATCGCAGCCTACTTGCGAAAAAAAATTACTATCAATCTATTTGATTCTCAAATTCCAATCAAAAATAAAATAAACCCTTATATACCACTGCCTACTTGTGAACCTATCCAAAATTCAAACATAAAGTTAACTACATACCTCAAAGTAATTTAACCTTTAAATTTATTAGACAGGAAAAAGAAAAAGAGGGATGGGGAGGTTAAATTAACACTTTTAACCAAAAATGAATCTCTATACAAAACTACATCCCCTCCCCTCACTGTACATTTCATATAGAAGCCAGCACATCTCATAACATTCAAAACTAAGCTATAAATTTTAAGCATCACTACCTTCCTAGTCCAAAATGGGGACTGTTTCTTGTTCTGAAAAGGCTTCTATTTGGACTCACCACCAAAATTGAAGGGTTAAATAGTGAGTGAACTCTAAAAATGAATTGGAGAAATATGTACTCTCAGTGAGGTTTTGCTTTATGGAGCAACTAGAAAGTAATCTCTGATTGTTTTTCTTTTTAAGGAGGAAGGAGGGTTGAGAACAGAAGATGGGCTTTTAGAATTGGCTTCAGGAGTTTTCTCAAAGCTTTCAATTAAATCAGCAGTTGCATCTGATGTAGATCTTTTTACCTTGGATTCAGGAGTGCTTAATTTATGCTCTATGTCCATAGAAGATTTTGAGTTAGAGGGAGCAGCACGAGCTCTATCAAAGGATTGAGAATCTAAACTATCAGAGTCTTTGGCATGTTCTATACTCGGCATTGCCATAATTCTCTTTCGGTTGCATGAAGTTGGCCTTTTGCTTGAGCTGCAACTGTTGTTTTGAGAATTCCATACCCGAACCTATCACAGATAATTTGTCAAAAGTAAAAATCATAATTGACTAATAATAGAAAACAATATTTAATAGAATATTAGAAACTTGACACATGTTTGTTTGAGTTGAGTTTACAGAGATAAGTGCTTGAAATCTTATGTGTACAACCTACATTTCAACTAAGGTCATGAAAAGTGTTTGAAATAGACCAATATTGAGTTCCAAAACAGGTTTAGATATTTTCAAAATGACTAAAGAAAGATAACGGCTAAAAGGTAACGTTTACAAAGATTTAAGTATTCGAAATCTAAGCTTTTTAGAACTCAAAATACCTAATTGTACAACTTGGTTCAAGTTAGACCATAATTCTTACCTTTGAAGCACTTGTAGGAGATCTATGTTGAGTTTCAAAACAGATTTGGATATTTTCAAACTAAATTAGTGAAAGGTCAGGGTAAGAACTAGAGAATTTTTAGAGTTGGATTAAAATATAAATTTGAGGGTTCAAAGGACTAAAGGGGTATGAAATCGAGAGATGGGATAGTCATTAGATTAATTTACTATTATCTCGAAGAATTCTATTTGGTGAGTCATAAATTTGAATAGTCATCCAGTTTGTATTCACTTGCATACCGTGAAATCATCTGAAGATGTCACAAACTTCCCAACTTCAAACGAAGACCTGGAAGAGGCTAAAATCTTCAGCAATGATTTTTAAAACGGTGGAGGGTTGAGAACAAGTGGCAAAAGGTTAAAAGAAAATACCAATCCACAGCCGAAACTTCTCCGTTATGTTTTGTCAATGTGATGGGATCTTCATGAGGCTTATCGACCTGATTAGACACAGCTTTTGAATTCGTGCTATAATTTAACAGGACTACAAATAAAGCTTGTTATTAAAAAGAAGGTGACCTGCCAAACATGGGCATTTCCATCAGTAGAACCACTAAGAAGGTAAGAAGCATCAGGACTGATTGCAGACTGAAAAGGTAAGATTTAAACATTAAAATTGAAAATGCATAAGAAATAAATTTTTGCGATGGACTAGTGACTCGAAGGCTTGCTGAAACAACACTCACCTTTACAAAGAAAGAATCTATTTGGCATCCAGAAAAAGATTTCACAGGACCCTTCTCCAGTTGAAGTACATTGTACAAATATATTCTGTTATAGAGACAAAAAAAAATTATATCATTACCTTCTTTGCCCCCTACTCGCTCTAAAGAAACACACAAATGACCATGAAAGTTTGCACAAAACAAGCAGTAGGTAGAGCTTTTTTTTTCATGGAAAACAATGAAAATATACTCGACAAAAGAGGAAAATACAGCGTGGGTTTTAGGAACAAGAGGGCGCTGCGCCAAATTTGGCGGATTAATAAGAAAAGACTTGCAATCTAAATTGGTGAGGAAAACTGTGTAATACAAAAAGAAACGTGTAAGGCACTTCAAGATGAGATGATACTTTTTCAAATACAAAACAAATCAAAAGAAGTAACCTTATCTATGAATAATCTGGTATTTTTTTCTGTCCAAATTCGCGAAGGAAAATCTCTAGTATCATTATCTTTGCTTTCTTTCAAAATCACCGGCCGAAAAAAAATCTAGACTTGGGTGAAAAGGAACCAAGAGAGTTAATTACCTATTATCCATGCAGGATGCTGAAAGAAATGCCCCATTCGCATCTTGGGATAAGCTAGATATACCATGTAACCTCGTGTCCTACAAAACATGATAGTTTATATTTAAACTCGAGACATTAATGGTACTCCACAAATTTAAATAAGATGTCATTGTATCTTTGATTTGAACATTACCTTCTCACTGGATTTGGGTTGGCACATGGTGATTGCATTTTTTAAATTTCTTGTATCCCAGAACTTTACTATGCTAAAGAAAGGAACAGAAAGAACTAACATCAGTAACATTGTATGGCTTCTGAGATAGAAACCTACTCCAAGCTCAATAGAAAGACAGTTGACTGTAAATCCAATACGCACCTATCCACTGCACCAGCTGTGGCTACGGAGAGTTCGTCTTTTAGATAAAGAACAGAAGTTATGCTCTTCGAAGCAGACTGGAAAAAATGGAAAGACTAAGGTTGTATACCAATCGAGTGAAAAAAAGAAAATGCCAATAATAGCAAACCTTTTGACGCCTAATACGCTTTGCATAAGGGGAAAGATGGGCTCCTTTAACTACTGCAGTTGCTCTGGACAAAGGTAATTTGAAAAGTTTTAAGAACGCTAACAAAAAAAATCTTAATATTTTGGAATAAGTTCTATATAAACCTTAGAAGAGAATCAAGAATCTCAAGTTTACGTAGTGATATTTGTTGAATGATTCTAGATAATGAAAAAAATTCTTTTAAAGAACTTTAAATTGTATTAATAAAAATCCATTCTTGAAGAAACGCTTACAGATATAGATTAGCCAAAAATGGCTTTTGATTACGAGACAATCTTCAATATAGTACAATCAAAAGTACTGTAGTTTGAAATACTTCGTAAAAAATATTTGATAGAAAAAAAATCCTAGACTAGAAAGCATACGAATCAGACCCATGTTACTTGGCATTTAAGTTCAGTTAAAACATCATAGAACATCAATTGTACTTACCGCAGGTACTGCTCCTCACTGCCAACTTTGGAACAAGAAGGGGTTCTCAAATCCCAGAGAGCAAATGAACCATCTCTTGAACCAGATACAATGAGATCTGCGTGAGTTAATGAAATCAAAATCAATCATTAGGAGAAATTAGCTCCTTTCCACACTCCCTAGGACATAGCTATTTGGCTGTTTAGACAAAATATTATCGTGTTAAAGAATATGAAACGTGTACCATGATTAGTTGGGTGAGAAGATATAGATTTCACACTTCCTTTGTGTCCTCTCAATATTCCTATGCATTCCATTTCCTGAACGTCCCATAATTTCATCTGCAGAAATCAAATCGCAAGGTACAACTTACTCTCATATGAAAAAAGTATGGCGTAGTACAAATGTAGAGAGGGTGGTCAAATGAATAAACTGGTTTAAGAGCAAAATGACGATTCTTACAGATTGATCCCCAGAGGCTGTAATCATTTGGGTATCATCCTGAAAAACATTAGCATGTCATGATTTAGGATGCAGTTTTCTTTTATATTCTGAGTTCGTTCAATCATTAAACTGGTGGGAAATCAAAACCATCACACTTTAGGATGGTACTTGGTGTATTAACTACTAAGTTATGCTCAAATTCACACTTTAGGATGTAGTTTCCATTACATAAGAACTATACAAATCGGCAGTGAAAGCAAAAACCAATATTTCTAGCATTCTGCCTAGTCAAGGACTGATATTTTACTACATTGATAAGAAGGGGAAAATAGTTTGAAATAGCAAGTACAGTGAGAGGATTGAGCTTGTAAGCTACCTTAATCCAACAAACATCAAACACAGCATTGCGATGTGCCTCCCATTCACTAATCCTGGACTTCTCTGTAAAGGAAATACGAACGGTTACATAGAAAATAAAATCAATCAAAGTACACTTCCTACAAGATTGACATGCTGGAAAGAAGTTCAAAACCTGTATTTTCCTCGTGAGATGAAAACAAAGAAAATCTGCTGCGAGTATTGAACAGGCTAACGTACCCATCCTCATCCGAAAGTGCAAAAATGTGGGAATTATTCAACGTCTAAAAAAAAGAAGTTCACAACATCCTCCAGTCATTCACAGGTCCAAACAGGGTGGAAAAACACAAATACAAAACAATGTCAAAAAGCTCATCGAATCAAAACCTTGCAGAACGAAACGGCCAATGGAGGCGTCTGGTCACCGTCGTGTTCAACAGACATAGCTCCGACTTCCTTGAAGCTAAGGGTGATATCAGCGGAAAACCGCGGCCGCTTCCGAACTGAAAATGAGATTGCTTAGTGTTGGAATCGATAGACTAGAACAGAACAAAAGAAAAAATAGAGAGATGAAATAGTACAGAAAGAGAGAAACCTCTGAATCCATTGAGCTCTCTGGAACTAAGATCTTGGAAGAACGATGGCGATTTTGAGGTCTGCATTGGAGTGGCTTGAATCAGTCTGTGGAGAGGAAAACCGAGGATGAAAATTTGTTGAAGATGGGATTTGGGGTTGAATGTGAAGAGGGATTTGAGACCTTACTTGGCGCCAGAGGCTGTGGCTCTAATGGCGGGAACTTGAATTTAACATTTCTTCATTCTTGGCGCCGACGGAGGCGCCATTTTTATTTTCTTCAAATCCAATACGATTAATAATTTATTTGCAAAATTGTAAAAAAATAAAACCTCTCATAAAATATTTACACTTCATCTAAAATTCAATTTTAATTAATTTTGTGTTTTATCTTATGGGAGGTAAATATTTTGTAAATTTTGTTAAGAAACTCTGATTAATTTGGTGTCTCTTTTTTTTTCGATATCATGATTAAATTACAAAATCGTCCTTGTCGTTTGAATTTTATTTGAATTTAATTAAGAAGTTTTTTAAAAAATATAAAAAAATGAAAAATTATTTACGCTCTATAAACAAAATCACTAAAACATAAAATTCATTGCATTTGATTTTCCTATGAATGTATAGATATTTTGTAAATTTCAACTATTGTGGTTTCAAAAAATTATAATGTTTTTTATAAATAGTCTAAAATTACAATAATAAAATATAGTTTTTCTCAACTATTAAGAGAAATAATATTGTCCTCAAATTTGTATGGTGTGTGTATCTATAATCTATATGTGTGATTTAAACTCCTAAAATATTAAGTTGTCCATTAGTAGCTAAAGATATAAAATAATAAAATTTCTAAAAATATTTATAAATATAGCAAAATTTCACAAATTATTTATGATTGACCACAAAATATTATCACAAGTAAATTACTATCTATATCTATTATGATATATCTATGTATATCGTGTCATTATATATAGACTTAAACAACGTAAATGTATGAAAGAGTGTATCTTCACAGTCATCCCTAGTCTATAATGGATAACGAAGTAGACATGTGACGAACAATCTTTAGTGGTATAGATAGAAGAGTATATCATTGTAATAATCTATAGTTCTCATGCCAAAAAAGAACGTAGACATTGTAAATTGTATGAAATTAATTAACACTATCAACTGTGATCCTTCAATTTGAAAATATCTATTTTGATCATTATTGAACTTTTCAAAACAAAAAATGTTGACCATTACATTTATTTTGTCTTCAATAATTCAATAGCTTAATTTTGAATATTTGTTAGCATGATTTAAAGCGATATAAACTAGAGACAAACATTGCTGGTAGATATTACGTGGAAAAAATCATTAAGTCATTCATTTTTTATTATTATTATTATTTAATGATTCTAAAATTGTTTAAAATGTTTTTCTACGTTATAAAGCACTCCAAAGCAGATCTTTAATAATCCAAAATTAGTTTGAATATCTTATTTTCACGAATAACATTTTGTTTTGAAGAATTAAATAACACATGTAGGAGTAATTTTAAATGTTAAATTAGCGATTTTAACTCATTTTAAACTCTTATTGTAACGAGTACATCTCCTTGATTCCAAATGCCCAATCCACTTGTATTCAAATAAAAATCATGAAGTTATAATATGTGAAGATTATTTTCAAAATAAAATATAACTATTTGTACATTACGACAATCATGTTCTAAAATCCACTTCCTAACGCAAAATTTTAAAGTTTAGACAGTCCAAAAGAAATTTTTATTCACACACTCTGGACTCCTTTAAAAGTATAAAGAGATATGTATGGAACACAAATAGAAAAAAACAAATTGAAGTGTTTGGCCCACCAACTTCATAAGTTGATATTAAATAACTCAAAAGTGCATTTAATACTTTCATCAATTTTGTACCCCACCCAAACACAAATTTTCTAACTCTAGGCTTCACAACTAAACTCAACAACCAAACATCCAATGCAATGACAAAACTTGTATATCTCTTGGGGCAAAAGAATTATCATGGCAGTACTTTTTTTTTAGGACATCTAAGTACAATGGAAGCACCCTCAGTATAAGTCAATCCAAAAAAACTGCAAAGCTCAAATTACCGTCTCAAATGTTGATGGATTGATTTCCCATTTTCACTTTTGAACTAAGGGAAAAAAGAAAGAAGGAAAAGAAGAAGAGAAAACCCTAGAAGTATAGTGGTATTGGCAATTACACCCTAAAACTTTCAATTATAAAAATTAAGCACTCAAATAGTTCCAAAAGAAAATCCTCCATCCAGTTTATCTTTTAATGCAATTTTCGCAGCAGTGAGGTCTCTTTGTTCTTAACAGCACTTTCTGCTATCAGCCTAGACTTAAAGAAGCTACGGTTTGTTTTATTTACAAACTTTTACACATTACAAATAAGGGGAAAAAAGGATTTAAGTTCCCTAAAATTTTTAAAGTGCAGTCCTAATTGCAACTATTTGAATAAGACACTAATGCCTGATTATAAAACTATCCAAGTTTTTCCAGAGAGATCCAGGTTGAAATGTTCACAAGGAATCTATTTAACTTCAAACAAAATATACATACAATTTTTCTGTGGTTGGAACAAGCATCGCTCACTCGCTGATTCCAACCATTCATCATAAGCTTTTTTCTGGACGCACTTGTCATCTTATAATAGAATAAGTGATGAACTCCCTTGAAGTAAATTGAAATGGTTGATGAGGAATTGGGTTCCTGTAGGAAGTAAGAAGTACTTAAAATTCATGGCATGAATGATTCAAGTTATCTGCAATTGGCAAGAATAAAAGCATATGGAGACTCACGGTCGAGGTCCATAGATTTTGATCTGGCGGACATGAGTATCCCTGCCATTCAGGTGATTTGATAGAACGGCAATTTGCAGCATAAAAGTGTTCACAAAAGTATCCCTGCAAAGTGTAATCGTACTAAATGAGTTTAAGGATTGAGTAACATTTTTTTTATTGCCCTTTATAATGAGAAACAGATGTTTAATTAAGACAAATAAAAGAGGATGAAAGGAGAAGCTCCACTTTTATACAAGGCACAAACAATGACCAACTTCCGATTATAATACTTATCCCTTATTCACGATGACACTAAAAGTATCCCAAAGCGTTGAAAGAAACTATAGGAATTTCTAGGCAATAATGAGAATACTTCCATCTAATCAAATGGGACAAGCTCCTCCTCCCCATAAAAAGGAACAACAATAGGATCGTCCTTGGCAAATGGATTTGGTGCTGTCTTGAACAGAGAAGCATTATGGAAGAAGATTACTGATGCTACATATCACACTACTACTCACAATATCGAGCCTGTAACATCTTTTTTGGCATCTGCTTGTGGACCTTGGAAATCGAATATAAAGCTACACAACTGGAATTCATGGTTCATTTGCAAAATAGCTTTGTTCACATATCATCTTCCATTCACCTTTATCCATCTCTGGACGCTTGGCTGTGGAAGCTTGATAACAAAGGTCCATCTTTATGAATCCAAATGCTGAAATTTTTACCTAAAGAAAAGTATCTTCTACGGATACCAACCACACGACCATATAAGCACACAAGATGAACTATTGCATAGAATGCCTTATGCGGCGTTGTGTCCTCTTTGGTGCTAGGTGTGCTAAAAACCTTTTGGGAGGATACCTTGCATGCTTCTCATAGCTAGCAGTTTTACCAAGCGACCACTGGGTCTTCTCCTTTTACTTGCTGGCCACCCTTTTAGAAGGGAAAAAAACTTCTTAGGATCCATTTCACTAGGCCATTTTTCTAGACTATGCAGAATGAAATAAATCACGTGGTTTTCCACATAATGATTCTATTGTTTTCCTGGTCAAAACTTGGTGTACATTTGTTAAACCTCCAATTGTGCATGTTTACACGAGGGGCAAACAAGGGCAATTTGGTCGCAGGCAGCATGGATAAGCAGTAGTTTCTGAAATGACACTAGTATTTATATTTAAATTTGGGTGATGAGGAGTTTTAATTTCCTTTATTGGTTATGTTTCTTTTCTATGTAACTATCTGGTAAACAGTTGGACTTATTTGTGTTTTGCGATTATTAGTCAGGAAAGTGTGGGGAGATTTATAACCTCACGAATGGGTCATAGTTGACAGGTTGTAATTGTATCTTCTCACTAGATAAACCATAAGAAAATAAAGGATACCTATCAAAATTATCCCTTCCCTTTCATTACCATATCCTTTCATCTCTTTTGTCCCATTGGAAAAGTTTTATGTAACTTTCTTGGTTGTTTCTTCTTTTTTGTAGTTTCATACTATAAATGAAATTCTTTCTAATGTGTCTGTCAGTAAATAGGAGTTAAATTTTATCTGATTATTTAAGTAGAGCTATGCTAGTTTATTCCTCTAGCCTGATTAATTTGATACCTATTTAGACTGATAATTCCTATCCAGATTCATGAAGCTGAACTAATGGAATAGCTGATTTTTTCAGTTCACATCAATGGCATGATGTAAAGAATTGAATCCCTTCTCTTGATTCCGTTCCGATGGAAGGGTTAGATTTAGACTTTGGAAATGGGTTGTAACCATAAATCACCACTTTTGCACCTCCGGAGAGCATATAAAAGATGTTCAAGCTACCAAAAGTTTTGTCTTCTCATTATAAAGTGGGCTTTCCCACGGGATAGTGCTAGCAATAACATTTAATCAAAGAATGAGCTTATGAATATATTCAAATTTACACCATATTTAATTTTTCCGATCTAGTTTTGATTGTAATCACATAGTCTATCTTATTATCTCTTCTCTCATATATTTTGGGTACCTGTGAGAAAATATCACCAGAAAAAATGAAAGAAGTATTCAGTGAGTTAAAAAGAACAATCTCAATAAGGGCGAGTAAACTCCAATGTGCATTACCAATGCAAGGAGAAGGTGCACAGATCTAAATGTAAGGGGTTAGTGTTAGATGGGAGAGATATGCACTTTGTTAGAGGGTGGGGCACTCTCTTTTGTAATACGGTGACAAAAGGACAAAAGGAGAATTGTACAACAGGTAGGCAGGTAGTGAATAGTTAAGTGTGGTTGAGAGATGTGGCTTTTGATTTTCTTCCCTATGTTTCAATATTTCGAGCAGCTATCAAACCCCACAAATCTTTCTTAGAGTAGAGATGTTGTAGAACCCCTGCCTGATGAACCGAGAACAAAGAGACACTAAAATTATTTTGATAAGAAATTTCATCAAACTATATACTTCATTAGCTCGAGGGAAGTACTATTCCTGTCCTGTCACCGATAATTTTAGGGTTTAGGTCAGAACTCTGGGAAAATAACAATGCTGTGGTATATTGAGATTAAACCCAAGATAAACCCTATCTGATCCTAACAAGTAAACAACGGGATCTTTTATTTGGCTCTTCATACAATAATACTCAAGATTGAGCCAAAGAACTACATTGCACTGGAACGAAGATATTGTACTTGAATAAAACGGACAAAGCAAAGCCAGATATTGTAAGTGGTATTGATGTTCTGCACTTACTTTGGATCATTTCCGGACAATGATAGGTAAACCCAACCAGTTGGCTTAACGAGCTCCACGGTTTTAATTTCCTGTGCAAACATAGTAATAAATTCAAAATGATTGAACCCTGTAAAACATAGGCCGCCGGGGATTCTATTTCGATCGAGGTACTGCAAAATGCTAATTACCTTCAAATTATGGAAGCCGTCCCCTGCACGTATAGATATCTTACTAGGCGTGTAGCTCTCGTCCAGCTTGAAATCTACGTACAGAACAACCAGCTGCAAAAAAATCCAATTATTCCTCGACATTTCAACCTCAAAGGATAATTCTAACACGTCCGCCCCGACATGAGCTGCACGTATACCTGTAATTTCACTTTCTTCTGAAATTGAATGTTCACCAAATGAGGTTGAACGCCATCAGATCTGCAACCAACAATGTTGGCAATATTACACAAGCATTAAAACAACGCAAAACAAAAGGAGAACCACAGAGATAGATTGTAATATTAACTGCCAATAAGTTTCGAGGTTATCGTCGCGTAGGGCGGAGACGCCATTCCCAGGTTTGCACGAGCTGACACTCCAGGCAGCTTTTTTCCCCATTTCTCTGAGATCGTCTTCAACAACGAGGACTTGATTTCCTCCTGTTAGCTTCACATCCTCTTCTCCCTCTGACGACTCCGTCGCCATAGGCTCGGCCTCCTCGAGCTCCGCTATCTCGATTGATCGTCGGTAACCGAGATCCCCCTCCTTCAGCTCACGCTCGGCACTCGACACTGCCCCTCCGCGCTCTCTGGATTGTCGCCGCCGTCTCCGTCCCCGTCCACCACCGCGCGCCTGAATGTCTCTCCACGATGAGGCTCCGTTCGGCTTTGCGTTCTAATATTTGAACGATTTTTTAAAAGAAATTGTGCTTAGTTTTACAAGAAAGTCCAGCGGCGTTATTTCTGACCATTTTTTTAAACCAAAATGTAAAACTTATGTTATTAAACTATAAAGTTTGGGGCTCAAAATTAAATGGATGGAAAAGTACATTTTCGTATACCGATCACGATTTACTCCACTCGAAAGTAATAAATCAAACCTAAAATAAAGACCGAGTCATGATATCGAGCATCGAAATGATTATAGGCGATGTCGATAAAGACATAAAGGAATATTACTTTTGCAAAATATATTATTTAAACGTGATTAAAAGCAATTCAATTT
The DNA here is from genome assembly GCA_025688845.1 of Cucumis hystrix. Taxonomy (NCBI): domain Eukaryota; kingdom Viridiplantae; phylum Streptophyta; class Magnoliopsida; order Cucurbitales; family Cucurbitaceae; genus Cucumis; species Cucumis hystrix. Next base: position 20,928,782 of record CM046886.1, on the reverse strand, counting down.
CATCTAATGTTGAGAGTTTATCTTTCAATATAATCTCACTAGTTACTCTTCACAATAAATGCGACTTTAGTTATTTTTCCATGTGTTTTGTTCATATATTTTTCGTTTGGTTTCCCTTTGTTGTAATTTTGATGTTTTACGTTTAGCTTAGCTTTTTTATGGAATTTTGTCGAAAATATAACATTTTATAAAATATAAAATAAAAAAAAAATAATTTTGTCTTTTAGTAGTTTTGTTATATGGAGTATAAGTAACCTCTTTTTTTTTTTCATTGTGGTATTTGATGTTAACTATTTGCCAATTAACATATAATAGCTATGATGTTAATTGTTTCATGGTATGGATGGAAAACTAGTACGGCTTGTTCAATTAATTCTTCTAAACAAATGGTAGATGTTGGCACCGTTCATGAAATGGTAAGTTAAAATAACAAAATATTAAAAGTACAATCTATGAGTTCAATAAACCATATTGAAACAAAATTCAATGATCAAATATAAAATTAAATAATATTTATAGACTATTGAGTTGTCTCTTTCTGTATATATATACACATATGTACAATACGTGTGTGTATCGGTGTATTTTAATTGGTTTAACTTAGTGTATTTCAAATATTTTATTTTATTGTTTTACTTTCAATACGAGATAAAAATAAAACTCCTATATCTCATTCCAATCGTTTGTCTAACAACAATGTTGGCAAACTAAACTTTGTTATCTAACAACACAATCAACTTGAAAGATTGATAATGCAATTAAAAATGTTGATTTTAGTGGGTTTCCCTTACTTGACTCCATAAAAAATAATTTTGTCAAGTTATAAATCGTTTTTAAAAGTATATATTTATCATTTAAAATTAATTTAATATTTAACTGGATAGCACACATAAAGTGAGTGAATAGGTTAAAAAGACCAAATCAACCTACAAACCAACGGTTGATTCCACTAACAATCAAAGTGAACAACCAGTTTTACAAAATGAATCAACATATTTACAAAATATAGTTAACTTTAGATTTTATCAATAACCGACACAATTGATCGTAGATGTCTACATATCCTTATCATTGATAAAATATTAACTTTTAATCATTTTCAATAAGTTCATTAGAATAATAAGAATAAAAACAAATGAAACATTTTCCCCATAATTAATATAATGTGATAAAACGACGGCTCCTCAGCCTCAAGCATTGAAAGTTGAGATTGCTTTTTCTTTGCTTTTAGCTAAATTGCAAGTCTTCACTTGAGTGAAGCAAATCGTTAACTTCAAACAACGTTTTAAATTTGTTTTGTTTTTTGAGTCATATATTGAAATTTCAAATATTATTTATTTATTTATTTTTATTTTATGTCTAATAAAAATTGAATTTTAAACGAAAACGTTTAATTTGTCAACAAAAATTTAACTTAATCAGCATATGAGTACTAATAATCCTTAAATCTTTTCAATTGTTGTACTAAAAAAATGTTTGATCATTTTGTTTTTGAACAACATGTCATCTAAATTACATTTCATAGTAAATATTTTGATAGGCGTATTAAATTTGAAATTTTGTTATGTTTAGTAAATATTATGGTTTATTATATTATATTTGAAAATGTTATTTTAACATTTATATGCTATTAATTTATTTACATTTGAATTTTACAATTTTATATTACACGAACCACTTGAATGGTATATGCATATATAACATGATCTATTGCTGTTCTAATCATTATTTTGGTAAAAACTCAACATATCTTTTGACCTATATATTTTTATCACTATACTAAAAAAAAAACAGTCTCAATTGAAACATTATTTAGCTACAAAACTAGTCTATGAACTCTTATTATTGTATATATTTTGTCATAGACATAACTCAACTTGATTACATGTTTCTAAAACGGAAGAAAAACGATAATAATAACCAACAATGTAATTTAGACCCATAACCATTTTTTTCTTTTTTTAATTAAGTTCGTAAACATTATCCAAAATTTGAAAGTATAAAAAGAAAAATCAAAATGTTATTAATATCTCATGGTTTTGACCAAGAACTTAACTATTTTATTTAAGAAACGTGCAAGACATAAAAAGAAAATATGTTTAATTAAAAAAAAAAAAAAAACTCCAATGACTTAACAATTTAATTAGTGAGAAAAATGTGAAACATATACATTTGTTTATCAAATAATTTATCTCTATTCGTAAAAATGAGTTTGATTCAATAGTATAGTGTGACGAAGAGGTCGTTTTACGAAGATGAAGAAGTAAATTAAAATTGTGACCCAAATTATTTGAGGAAAAATAGTAGGAATAGATGCAAATTTAACAATTAGATTCAAAATAATTAAGTATATAACAACATTTTAAAAAATTTACAAATATAGAAAAATTTGTCAAATGATAGACTATGTTGCAAATATTGGTCTATCATTGATAGATCATACAAATCTATCAGTGATAGTTTTACTATATTTATAATTTTTTTATTATTCTTAAAATGATCCTCAATTACAATTACTGACGGAGATATGCGAGGGGCCGAAGGAGCAATGTTGGAGGGGAAGCATGCTCCACCAAACATTTGGGAATCTTTATTATCTCCATTTATTCAATTTCGAGAAGACGGCTCTTCCCCATCTTCTAAACCACAACAAACCATTTTCTCTTGTACTATAGACATAATATAATTATTCTACCCCATGCCAATTATTATATATACATATATTTTATATTTTTATACTTCGACTGGTCAATAGTATGATATTTTATTGAGAGTTTGTAAAAATAGCAAAAAAAAAATGACGATAATAAAGGTAATGTCATCTACATTTTTAAAATTGTAAATTTAAAAGTATATACCATCATATTTGTCAAATTTGCAATATACAAAAAATAGCTGATATGACCTGTTTTTTTTTTTTTTTTTTGTCATCTAATGCAATCTTCCATATTATATTATTACAATCCTTTAATTAAACCATGTACAACTTCAAAAGAGAATTGTCCTAAATAATAACTTGTTTTTTATTATTATTATTTTAAAAAGTTATTAAGAGGTAAAACTTATGAAGTGCCGAAAACATTAATTAGATTCAAATAGTTTTTTTTAGTGCAATAATATGTGGAGATAGGGAATCGAACATCTCGCATTTGGCACGAAATGTCGTGTCAGTTATCATTAAGCTAAATTTATTTTCACAAAGAAAAAACTAGGTAGATGCATAGTTATTGGTTGTCAAATGTACATGGTAAAAATTATTGGAGTGTTTATAGGTGTGGCTAACTTTTACACGATTACATAAACCAAAGATAGATAAAGTATGAAACTATTTGGGATTTTTGTACGGTTTATTATCTTCATTTCGTTAAATCAATATCATGTGAAAGTTGTGAATCAAATCAATTAAACTTCTAAATTTTCACAAGTAATTGATTCCATAAAGTTTGTCTTTGAAAATCAACACATTGATTATCTAATTGGTAAACAAACAATCAAAGTATATGTGTGTACGGTTTTCAAAGAAAATTCTTACCAAAAGCCAACCACGAATCATTAAAAATAAAACGTATAATTGATACAATTACGAGTTTAAGACGACTTTTTCTAAAAGTAAAATATAATGAATAGTATAATTACTAGTTTTGTGTTTAAATGGGTACAACACTATAGTTTAAAAAGGTTGCCATTTGGGTCACATCAAAGTAATGTATGGAACCTCTTGGAGGGGGAGAGAGAGGAATTTTTGTTGATTAGGTAAAAGCAATAGAAGAATTGCTTGGATGAAAGGTTTGCTTCGGACCATTACTTGTAAGTGCTTCAAATCCACACACACTTCTTTCTCTCTTTTTCAATCAATCCCCACGGCGGAGATTTTTTTATACAAATTTTAATCTTTCCTTTTATGAATGATTATGAACAAAAAATTTAGAGAGAAACTGAAGCAAGAATTTGGGTAGAATCGATATGGATAGCTTACTCTGTGATGAATTAATTCAAGAAATTTTTCATAAGCTGCCGTCGCCGTCATCCTCCGCCGTGTCTCTCGTCTCTAAGCGGTGGCTTCGCCTCTACCGGACTTCCAAGACTGCCATTTCTCTCCGCCTCTGCAATTTATCTATTTCATCTCTCTCATCTCTTCTCTCACACTATCCCTTTCTCTCTTCCCTTTCAATTCTCTCTGCCGCCGAATCCTCAGCCTCGCCGGCTGCTACTTCATCCGCCCAGATTATCTCCGAAATTCGTCGTTTCTGTACGAATCTCAAGGCTTTGAGATTCCTTGCTGGCCCTGTTTCTCTATCATCCCTTGTTTCTCTCTCCTCTGCTTGCACTCACCTATCTTCTCTCTCTATTAACGTGCATCGGCCGTTGAATCTCCTGTGGGTTGTTAATTTTCCGGGTTTGAAATCGCTTTCGGTCTCTGTTATATCCGGTGAGGGTTTTGAAATTGAGGTGAATTCTGGCTATTGGGAGTGGGAATCGGCGGAGGTAGGGGCGGGATTGGGGATTCAGAGTCTTTGTTTGTCCGGTCTCCGTGCTGGCGATTGGGGAGTCGGTTGGCTGTGGCGGAACTGCAAGAATCTCCGGCAGTTGCAGCTCCACAGCTGTGAGACCGTCGGTGACGGCGGGTCGTTTTCGTCGTTCGTCGAGTGCTTGCCGGGGCTTTGTGCGGTGGAGCTGCGAACTTGCCGGAGTATAGCCGACGGCGTTTTGATGAAATTGGCGGAGAATTGCCGGAATCTGTCATCCCTTCTAGTTTATGACGGCGGCAGTCGGGAAGGTATGTTGAATTATCACTAAACTCCTTTTTATTTTTATTATTATTGAGAAATAAGATTTAACATTAAACTCAATTTTTATATTTTACTTTTTACTTTTCAAAATAATTGCAAAAATAACAATTTTTTTATATAATAATAGTACTGATGTCAGCAAATTTAAAAATAGATTATATATGGTATGATTTTCATTTAATATAATTAATTTTATCATATTTATAATATATAAAAAAAATAGTTGTCCGTTTCTTTTTAAATATATTTTTTTCAATTTTTCATAAATTAATTATCACTTAAAATTTTGAAAATTATTCTAAATAAAAATAACTAAAAATATTTATATATTAATAATAGATTAGGAAAATTTGTTATATTTTATAAAAATGTTGGTTTATTAGATTGTATTATAAAATGCTCCTAAAATTCTTACCTTTATTTTCCGTTGGACAGTTTAATTTTTTTTTTTTTTTGGTTAATCTTAGTTTAAACTTTATTTAGTACTATGCTGGTCAAATTATGATTTATTTAGAACGGTTTGATCATTTTGTTTTGTAAAGTTTTTTTCGTATAACAGTTGGATAAAATGATTTAAACCACAAATTTAGTTCATGTATATTTTTAAATCACATAATTTCTATAATAATAATTACACGTAGATTTATAACAATTGGTATTTAATTGTTGTTATAACTATGTTTATGGTACAAACATGCTAAATTTATAACAAAAAAGAAAACTACAAAATAGTTGGTTTCAATCTATATATATATCTAATCGGTAATTAATGTTGTTTTTGTAGCTTTTGACCATATTATCAAACTATTATGATTTTTTTTTCTTCTTGGACCATTTTTAAATATAGCAAAAACGAACAAAAATATTCACCAAATATAACAAAATTCATAATTTTTTTTATCAACAATAGACATTGATATAGGTAGAAGTGTATTAAGTTCTATTGGTATTAGAATTTGAATGTTGTTATATTTTATAAATGTTTTTAACAATGGTGTCATTTACGATGTTTTCATTAAATTTTATTTGGCAAATTTATGTTTCCAAATCCCTGATGAAACACACTTTTAATTTATGGTAATAAAGGTCTCCTTCAATTCCTCAGTCGCCAACAAAGTAATCTAGAGAGCCTTGACCTGCGCTTGCCTCTCGACCTTGACAACGAGCATCTCGTCGCCATTGCTACGAACCTTCGAGGTCTCTCGTCTCTTCGATTGCAGAGTGGTTGTCTTGTCACTGGTGATGGCCTAAAAGCCATCAGTACCGCCCTCAGCTCTCATCTCGAGGAGTTGGCATTGATTAACTGCGACGTAGTCGGGAGAGAGTCGGGGTTGTTGGCCACCATGGGACAGAACTTGAAACGATTAAAGATTCTTGACTTATCTTACAATGAGATGTTGATGGACAAAGACTTCATCTCTATGGCCATCTCTTGCAACTCGATTAAAGAGCTCAACCTTAGGGGATGCAAATGGCTGACTGGAGCTGCCATTTTTGCATTGTGGAAGAACTGCAAGGAATTGGAGACCATTGACATTGTTCAATGTCCTAAGATTCATGCCAATGCAGTGGAACTTTACGCCATGAATTTGCCTAAATTGAGACAACTCAAGGTTGAAGACGACAAGATTTCCAATATTTTGAGGAATTTGGCATTGCGCCGATTTGTTGAGATTGTTGTTTGATGTTAAGAAGATAATAAATGGTTCCCCCAACAAAATGGAGCATATGATAAATAAGAAAGACAAATCATAAATTGTACTAAATATTGTATTTTAGTTTGACGTGGAGATCATGATCATATCGATTTTTAATATGATAGTTGATCTTTTATCTTTAAAGTTGTCAGTGATTTATGTTAAATGTTGGATTATAAATAATTTATATGACCATTAATGTGGTTCGAATAAACACCAATAATTGTGCTGTAGATCATAATTGAAAGTGTTGAATCTTGTTGAGTTATTGCTGTGGGCCAAATGTGATGTTTGTTTCTCATTTTTGTGTATGGTTTAAATAATGTATTGTTATCACTTAAATGATATATGGCTACTGAGGTTAATTTAATTAAAACTTTCAAACAATGTGGTACGTATCGTTTAATTGGCACAAAACATATATCGATCTATGAATTAGAAATAAAAGTAAGAGTTATAGATGATTACAATTTGCTCAAAGTAAGTATTTTGTTGGTGTAATTGTGAGAAGTATTTTTTGCTAAAAAAAATGAAGATCGGTTGAAAACCACCGAGTTGATCAACCAAGAAAGGCATGGGAGTCTATGTGTATTGCCAATGATAAAAGATAACTAAAATGACACGATGGTTGAAGCTATAAAATGTGGCATCATCAAGATCTTACAAATAGATTTTGTCATTCTCAAGTGCCTTCATCGTCAATATGGAAAGGAAACTTAGGTTTCCTCTCTTATTATTCAAGAGAATATTGGTCGTCAATTTCAAATGTTATAGACCGTCGGACCCAACTGTCTATAACTTTTAAAGTTAGTCTTTAACTCACAAAACCAATCAAACTAAAACTAAAACTGTTTGTTTTAGAGAAAACACAGTGAGTAAATAATAGAAACACCATTCAAACAAGATAAAGCTTTCGATATGAGATCACCAAATATATTTAAATAGAACACTTACTTAAATGATGGCAAAACGGCTAGTATTGAAATTTCAATGGAAATTAAAAAAAAAAAAAAACATTTGTAGACATAAACTAATTTGTAAGCGAAGTCATGTCTACTAGTCTCGTGGTACCACAAACTAGCCACTTCATCGTGCTCCAAGTACGCACTCACCCTTACCTTAAAGCTATTAAAAAAACTGTTGAGCATTAAAAATAATAATAAACTCAGACTAGCAATCACTCGTTCAATATTAAACGTAGTCAATCCAACTTGTCCAAAAGAACATCATTTACCAACTCTACATTTGACTCTTCATCTACTAGAATGAAACAACAATTCATGAGCTCAACACCAAAAAGTGGTTAAAATAGTTTTATAATTCAACCTATAGAGAGAGTATTATTTATACTTTGAAAATACCTTTGGTTGGGTATTGTTTTAGAAGTCAGCAATGTTAAATTTAGCCCTTATGTCTATTCTGGACTTTTATTTGTATTTAAAGGCAAATATATATATATATATTCTTTTGTAAAGTTGTGGCCAACTGACGATTTGGTTTTATATCAATGTGTGAATGACGTTTAATAATAAATCAGCCCAACTGGCACCTCTTTGTACATGATAACACCAAGTTGTACTCGAAATAATAAAAAGATAACAATAACAATAATAATAAATCATGTATAAATATAACAAAACGATTATATTTGTGAGAATGAGAATGAGGTAGGTGAACCCTACGAAATGATAATTTAAAATCCATTCTAACAATTTTCTTTTTTCTTATGGCGTGTGTATTTTAAATATAACACAATGAACTTAATATACAATAAAATTTTAAATTATATCAATGATGGACATTGACGTAATTCTTGAATAACAAAAATTGAAGAGACGTTTGCAAAAATGGCAAAAATAATATATAATAATAGAATTTATGTTACTGAATTTTCTAAATTGCAAAAATAACAAATTTAAAAGCGAATAAATTTATCATTGTCTATCAACATCTACTATTGATATAATCTGAAAATTTTGCCATAGTTTGTAAATATTTTGTCAAATTTACTATTTCTTTTTTGACAATTTTTCACGTATGTGTATATTATGAGGTTAGATATATGTACTTTTCATTATCTAATTGGAAGGAAAAAAGTTGCAATTAATATTAATGTGTCTAAACTTTCCTTTTATGCCCAATAGCCTAAGTCCCTCCCTACACTTTGAGTATTAGGCATAAATTTTAAACTTTATAAAAAGTTAGAATAAGTTTTTGAATTTTTAATTTCGTATCCAACAAAAGTATATCATATTGAACGTTTTTCTAAAAAGTTATTGAATTTATTTCATTAAAATGTAGGTGTAATATATTATTGAAATTTCAATTTTGTGTCGAATAAATTCATAAAATTTTAAACACGACTATTAGATCAAATATCTAATAGGTAGAAAGGTGAATTTTTAATGGCTTAGTATATATAAAATCAATGTTAAAATTAAAAAGGTTTAGAAACTCGATAAATAAATATCATAATCAAAAGTGAACTAACTCAATAATAATTGACACAATCCTTCGTCGTATATGTGATAGTTTGAATTCTTCAATCTCCCATTGTTATACTAAATAACAAAATTATAATAATAGTAATAAAACTGAACTAAAATCATTTTCCACTATATAATGTTACTGATTTTAACGTTACTTTGGAAATAAAGTTAGATGATTTAATCTTACATCTATAGTAAAAGTAAATTTAGTTCGAAAGAAATCGATCCATCTCGAGGTTTAGGTTTGTTATCCACCAAACCTAACGTAATTAAGAAATAAAAAATAACAACAAAAGTATAAAGAGAGAATAAATAATTTATATATAATTAATAAACTCCACTTCATCATATGATTCATATTCGTACTTATCAAATAGAATATTTAAATTGTTTTTGCCTTTTCAAATTTTTACCAAAAAAGGCAACAAAAATATCATTTTTTAAAATACCACGTGAACTGATGTATTTTATTTTTATAAAACTTAAAATCAATAAGAAACATATGTATTTTAAAAATTAATAAATAATTAAAAGGTGTAAAATTTTAGATTTAAAATTTAAATATCTTGTTTTGTGAAAAGATTTTTAAAATTGAATAATTAGCAAACTATTTACTCGTCCATAATAAAATTTTAATTAAAGTCTAAAATGATATCCAAAATTTTAGCCGAAGTCTAAAGTATCGCTTTCTTTTTTGCTATATAGAATGTACATATTTTTTCCTTTATTTATTTATTTTATCAAAACAAGAATAATATTCTAAAGTGAAGTTGTCATTTGTCAAAGCATCACGATAGTTTGAAAGGGGCATGACAACTTCGTGGTCTCTTTTTTCTTCTTTTTATATGATTGATTTATTCATTTTGTCATTTTATATTATTAATGTAAATTCTATAGTTTAGGCTAATTATATTACATTCCTTATTTAATTTGGGTAATTTATCTATTTATGTAACAATTGATACTCTTGTAAAATATAGAATATTCATTCAATAAAATACCAAGAAATACCACATGGTATTAGAGCAGAAAACCTAGATCTACTGTACTCATAGCCGCCGCCGAGATCTCTACCGTGAAGATTCATCCCTGCCTGCAGATCCTTGCTCAGACCGGTGAATCATTCACGTTCGTCTCCGTTCACAACCGTGAACCTTTGTTCTCGTCGTGTCTGCCGTCGCAACCCAGCTGTGAAGACACATCACAACCGCGAATCCCAGCCATGAAGACAACCCCCTGCCGCGAACCCTTGAACCCAATCGTGTCCTCGCAGTCGCAACCCAGCCGCGAAGACGTTCACCTGTCACAAACCTTTGCTGTGACAGCCACAACCTAGTCGTCGCAACCCAGCCACAAACTACAGTGAACCCCAGACGAGAAGACCCCCACCTGCCGTGAAGACGTAACCCAGTCGCGAACTCCAACCGCAAAACCCAGATCTGACGAATTCCAGTTGTGAATCAGTCGAAATCCAACCGGAAATCTTTGTTGTTAACCTCAGTCGCGAATCCAGTTCGTGCACGCTAACCACAATTTGTGGTTAACACTCTTGCGTACTCAGTTACTCGTACAAGTGAGATTTCAATTTTTCAGAATGGAGAGGGACCATATTATTAGACCCATTAGTACAATACTTGATGGAACAAATTATATCACCTGGACAAATCAAATGAAAAGTTTTCTTATTGGAAGAAACTATGGCGCATTGTAACTGGCGACATAACCAAACCAACTGCACAAGACAAGGACAAGGAAGAAGATAGCAAATTCATTGAACGCCTCAAAGATTGGGACAGTAAAAATCATCAAATTATCACCTGACTTGGTAACACTTCTATTCCCGCTATACATGCACAGTTTGATGCTTTTGATGATGCTAAAGAATTATGGGATTTTTTGTCTACACGCTTCAAATCTATTGGTTTAGCTCATTATTATCAACTGCACAATGCACTTGTAAATCTTCATCAACGTATTGGTCAGTCTGTCAATAAATATTTGGCAGTTCTTCAACCCATTTGGACTCAGCTTGATCAAGCGAGCATCAGCAAAGATCATCTTCGCCTTATTAAAGTCCTTATGGGATTACGCCCAGAATATGAATATGTTAGGGCTACCTTACTACACCGGAGTCCTTTGCCCTCATTGGATGCAACTATTCAAGAAATTTTGTTTGAAGAAAAACGTCTAGGCATCAATTCTGCTAAACAATTTGATGTTGTCCTTGCCAGCACCTACACTCCCAATAGAGCCTCAAATATGTTTTGTAAGAATTGTAAGCTCTCTGGTCACAAATTTATTGCTTGCCCTAAAATAGAGTGCATGTATTGCCATAAACGTGGTCACATTCTGGATAACTGTCCTACCAGACCACCCAGACCTCTTGGCACTTCCACAAAAGAGAAAAACTTTACTAAACCTGGTTCCTCCTCTATTGTTGCTGCTACCTCGGATGATTCATCCCCCATTCAGATAAGTGATCTTCAGAGCCTATTGAATCAATTAATTTCATCATCCTCTGCTCTTGCTGTCTCGTCAGGTAATCGATGGCTTATTGACTATGCCTGTTGTAATCATATGACCTCTGACTTTTCTCTTATGTCTACTTCTGGCCCTACAAAATCTTTACCTTCTATTTATGCTGCTGATGGTAACTGTGTGGACATCTCTCATACTGGTACCATTGATACTCCCAGTTTACATCTCCTCATACTTGCTGTGTTCCAAACCTGACCTTTAATCTAGTGTCTGTCGGTCAATTATGTGATCTTGGCTTAAATGTTTCCTTTTCTCCCAATGGTTGTCAGGTTCAGGATCCGCAGACGGGACAGACGATTGGAACGGGTCGCAAAGTGGGAAGATTGTTTGAGCTCATATCACTTCGGCTACCATCTCTGCTTCAGTCACTGATTCTGACATATATCAGTGGCATCTTCGTCTTGGTCATGCTTCTTTGAAAAACTTCGTCATTTAATTTCTGTTAACAATTTGAATAATCTTACTAAGTTTGTTACTTTTAGTTGTTTGAATTGCAAACTTGCTAAACAACATGCCTTGTCTTTTTCTCAATCCACCTCTACAAATGATAAACCTTTTGATCTAGTGCATTCTGATATTTGGGGTCCTGCCCCAACTACTACTGTTCATGGTTATCGCTATTATGTTTTATTCATTGATGACTACTCTCGATTTACATGGATTTACTTTCTAAAACATCGTTCTGAATTATCTCGCACATATATTGAGTTTGCTAACATGATTCGCACTCAATTTTCCTCTCCCATCAAAATTCTTCGCACTAATAATGCTTTGGAATACAAAGATTCCATTATTCTTTCCTTTCTTTCCCAACAGGGCACTATTGTTCAGCGCTCCTGTCCCCATACCTCTCAACAAAATGGGCGTGCTGAACGCAAACATCGTCACATTCTTGATTCAGTACGTGCCCTCCTTCTTTTTGCCTCCTGTCCTGAAAAATTATCGGGTGAAGCTGCCCTTACATCAGTATATACCATCAATCGTCTCCCTTCTTTTGTTCTTCAAAACACCTCTCCATTCGAAAGACTATATGGTACTTCTCCCGACTACTCTAACCTTAAAGTCTTTGGTTGTGCCTGCTTCGTTCTTTTACATCCTCATGAACACAATAAACTCAAACCACGTGCCCATCTCTGTTGCTTTCTTGGCTATGGCACCAAAAACAAAGGATTTCGTTGTTGGGATCCTCTTTCCAACTGACTCCGGATATCTCGACATGTCACCTTTTGGGAACACACTATGTTCTCTCGTTTGTCCTCCTTCCACACCTCATTATCTGTTGACCTTTTTCCTCTCTCTGAACCCACTTTGGATACTGAGCTTGCACAATCTCCACCTGCTCCTGCGAATCCAGATCAACCGTCTGTCTCTGATGATGTTCCTGAATCTACTCCTGATACCTCTATTCGTCGCTCTACCCGGGTAAGAGAACCTCCCACTCATCTCACTGATTACCATTGTTTTTCCACCATTGTTTCCCGTTGAACCCACCTCTTATCAAGAGGCCAGTACTAACCCTTTATGGCAGAAAGCAATGGATGAAGAATTACAGGCTCTTGAGAAGACGCACACTTGGGACTATGTTGATTTACCTTCCGGTAAAAGACCCATTAGATGCAAATGGATTTACAAAATCAAAACTCACTCTGATGGAACTATTGAACGTTATAAAGCTCATGTTGTTGCAAAAGGGTACTCACAAGAATATGGGATTGACTATGAAGAAACATTTGCCCCTGGTGCCCGAATGACATCTGTTCGAAGCCTGTTAGTTGTTGTTGCTGCCAAACAGTGGCCTCTTATTCAGAGGGATGTCAAGAATGCCTTTCTTAACGGAACCCTCTCTGAAGAAGTGTATATGAAGCCACCTCAGGGCACTTTTCCTCCTCCCAACAAGGTGTGTCTTCTTCTTCGCGCTTTATACGGTCTAAAACAGGCTCCACGAGCTTGGTTTGCCACATTTAGCTCCATCATTACTCAACTTGGATTTACCTCCCGCTCTCACGACAATGCCCTTTTTACATGACAGACACCCCATGGTATTGTTCTTCTATTTCTTTATGTTGATGATATGATTATTACTGGTAATGATCCACATGCCATATCCGATCTACAACACTATCTTGGTCAACATTTTGAGATGAAAGACCTTGGATCTCTCAATTATTTTCTCGGTCTTGAAGTCTCTCACCGTTCAGATGGTTATCTGTTGTCTCAAGCAAAATATGCATCTGATCTGATAGCCCACTCAGGAATTACAGACTCCAACACATCTTCAACACCGTTGGATCCCAATGTCCATATAACTCCGTTTGATGGTGTTCCTCTTGAAGATTCAAGCTTGTATCGACAACTTATCGGCAGTCTTATCTATCTAACAGTGACTCGTCCAAATATCGCATACACTGTTCATATTGTCAGTCAGTTTATGGCTGCTCCATAACCATTCATTTCACTGCTTTTCTACGCATACTTCGCTATGTCAAAGGAACCTTGGGACATGGTCTCCAGTTATCCTCTCCGTCTTCCCTTGTGTTATCTGGGTATTCTGATGCTGATTGGGCTGGGGATCCTACTGATCGACGATCCACCACAGGATACTGTTTTTACTTAGGTGATTCTCTCATCTCATGGCGTAGTAAGAAACAAAGTGTTGTCTCTCGTTCCAGTACGGAATCTGAATATCATGCTTTGGCTGATGCTACAGCTGAACTTCTATGGCTCCGTTGGCTCCTTACTGATATGGGTGCCCCTCAACAGGGTCCCACCCTCCTCCATTGTGACAATCGTAGTGCCATTCAGATTGCTCACAATGATGTTTTTCATTAACGTACAAAACACATTGAAAATGCCTGTCACTTTGTTCGTAATCACCTCTTAAGCAACACCCTCCTATTACGTTCTGTTTCCACTATTGAACAACCTGTGGATATCTTCACCAAAGCATTGCCATCTAATCGGTTCTGTCAATTACTCACCAAACACAAGTTGATCGCCACTCTACCACCTTGAGTTTGAGGGAGGGTATTAATGTAAATTCTATGGTTTAGGCTAATTATATTACATTCCTTATTTAATTTGGGTAATTTATCTATTTATGAGAGATTCGTTTATCTATTTAAGGGCACGTCCCTCGTCCCGTAATGGTAGTGGTTTGTTGCACATTACTAACAAAACGATGATATGGTTTGAGTGGTCAATAACAAAATTGGTGTTTGGTTTTCGCTATCTTATTAAATTGATATAATATCGTCTCACCATTATTTTATTTTGTTACATCAATAGAAACAATATATATATACACTATAATTCATTGATAACATCCATAATTATATGTGTATGGATTGGTTGTACTGTTCGTGTACCTGATACCACAAATTTAAATTTCGTGGTAGCTATAAACATCTTGTTACTAAACACATACAATTTAGTATACGTAGTTTGCTTTTATAACATAGAAATTAATGTACGACAAACGGTTAAAAGCGGTTTACAACAACTTACTTTTGTTTTTAGAAAATGAATAGTGGTCCAAATATTTTTTTCAACAAAGATGAAAATTGTCCACACGAGTTTAGTTTAATTGGCACAACATCTGTATCATCATTGAAGTTAGAAGTTTGGTTTTCTCACCTCGTGCTTCAATTACAATACTTTAGAGAAAATAAGTACAATTTTAAAAAACCAACAACAACGAAAATTGATCTTTTGTATGTATGACAGTCATTTGATTTCCTCCCTTGAAAGCATGTCGTTGTTCTCTTACCACTTGTATAGCTAACATATTTATCGACGAGACAATTAAACTATTAGCCATTATTTTATAAAACAACCAAAAAGTTTTAAAAGTGAGTTATTATTAGTTTTCAAATATGGCCTTATTTTTTAAAAATGATAAAATAAATAGATAACAAAACAAATATATCTTTACTAATAGAAAACTAAAAATTTAAAACAAAAAATGATTATCAAAGAGGAGCAAAGTATTATAGTTATCAAATAACATCTACCATTGTTTACGTGAGGATCAAGATGTCTCAGATTCAAAATAATCTACTCGAGTTTTTACTTAATAAAAACTTAAAAACTCAAATTGAAATAGAGAATTCAAAACAAAATTATGGGAGTGGTAAATAATAACAATAATAATAATAATAAAAACGATTCCACAGTGTAAATTTTATTTTGAAAAAGGAAAAGGAAAAACTTTGCAAGATTCGTCTAGGAAGCGGTATCCAATAGTTTGACGCCACGTATCGGTCCTACAGTTACTTTCTCGGTTTCCAAAAGGCAAAAATCTTTGAGATTTTACTAGGGTTCTATTCTCTTTCTTCAATAAACTTCTCATAATAATCTCAAGTTTCTACTCAAGTTCGAGCTCGATCTTCACTCTCAAATCTCCATTTCAACCTTCCTTCCAATCTTCTCCTTTATATTCCCTCAAATTCCTATTCTCACTTTCCTCGTAAGCTTCATGATTGTTGTTACACTGGCTTCAAGTAAAGATGTCAACTCTCGCTCCTGTGCTGCTTCTTCTTCTCTTGATGATCCGTGGAAGCTACGGAGCCACGCCTCATTTCTCCTCTGGTCCCCACATTGCCGACGTGAATATTCTCTTGCCTCCCAGGATGACTAATCCAGTGGAGTATAGGCTTCAAGGAAGTGATGGTTGCTTCAAATGGTAAATCTCAATTTTCCAGTTATTTGTTGAATTTATGTTTTATATTATGTAATGACGAAGTTGAGAAAGAGAGTAGAGAAGTTGAAATCTCCAACTTTGGAACTTCTGTATGAGTTAAGGAGTTGAGTGGGTAACGATTCTAGTTGATTATCACATTGTTATGTAATGCCAACTCGTTAAGTTTAGAAATGGGGCCTGCCCTGCCCTGCCATTTTACAGCTTTTATGGACAATTCTACCTAGTTTGCATCTGGGAGCTAAATAAATTTGATCAGAAACAGCCAATTATTGGCTTAAATGCTTAATCAGATCATCAAACAGACGCTGGAACTCGTTTCTCTTTCCTAGCATCATTTTGAATTTTAAATTTGCTATCTATTGCTTCGTAGTTAACATTAGGAAAGGTCAAAATATTTTAGACTGATAGCTACCATTCAATGAAAAAGGAGACAGGCTTTCAATTCCCTAGACCTCAAGAAAGTTATGTAGCATGTCGATAATAGTCATATGTAGCAGTTTTTAAAAGTTTGACTGTTACACTAGACATTTTGGGCGAGTCATCTCATTGTAGTTTTTGTTCTCTGCTGGTCAACTGCTAATTTATTTATGGCTGTTACAATAAATTAAATAAATTATAGGTCTTGGGACCATCACGATATTCTCACTGTTCTACCGGAATATAATGTAAGTAGTCACTGCTCGACAAGTGCTCTGTTGAGATCTATTGCTCCATACAGCGGTCGCAAGGAGACTGCTGTTTATGCTGCTGACGTACACACTGGAAATGTAATTCGCTGCAAAGTTTTTATTGACAATTTTTCCAGAATCCAAATATTTCACAATTCTATCAAACTTGATTTGGATGGGCTTGCTACACTCCGAGTCCGTGCCTTCGATAGTGAAGGTATACTTCTCATTCATAACTATGCATTTAAAAATGATTATGCAATCTTTGATCACTTGTTGTGTCATGTATTGTGGAAATGACAAAAAAAAAAAAAAGATGAAGTATACAATATGAAAATATATGAAAAATACCAGGGAGGTTGTGTGCATAATCATAGTGAAATTCCTGAAAAGAACAGTTTAGATCATTAATGGAACGTAATTTGTTTACTAATCTTATTCTTTGGGTTCTCTATTGTCTGTGATTTTCACTTCAAAACTTTCTTCAACGTATTCTGGTACTAAAAGGGGAATAAGGAGTGTCCATTACCTTTCCTTTATGATTATTTTCCCTTCGATTTGTAGCTGGCTTGTGAAGAGGATGGGTTTTTGCTCTTTTGCTTCATATGTTGAGGAAGTTGGGATTAGTTTTTATGTGAACTAATCTTATTGTATAAGAGACCCAGTGTAACTTGTAGAATTTAGAATCCACTCTAAGTATACAGATTTTAGTACTGCTGCATGTGTGGATGCTTGCAAAATGATGGAACTTCAGTTTTCACCTGTGTTTGTGGGACCGGCAGCTGTTTTGGCATGTCTTTACTTTATGTTCATTTCATAGGAATCTTGGAGAGAAATTGCATCTTTAAGGTATGTTCAGCATAAACTATGGCTGGAAAGGGAAAGGGAAAGCAAAAGCTATTACTGTTTCTTAAACCGTTATTATGTTAGCTAAATGTGAATTTCATCTGATGGATATAAATTTATGTATTATAATATCAATAAACTTTGACTCCTTTTTTGAACACTTATCTTACATTGCTGGTGTAAATTACTCCCTTATTTTCGTGATTATTGTCTTTCTTTACTTATTGTTCAATGGAAACTATTTACCCCTGTAAATAGTTTGCCATTTTCTGTAATATCATCTCTTCAATGGAGTCAAGAAATTCACGTTTCTCACTAAAAAAAGATTGAGACTCTAATTTGTTCCCCATCTTGGTCACTGTTCTAAAGACTAAAACCCTCAAAATGTGCGTGCTTAGTCACACCTTGTGCCTGACCCAAACATAGGCGATGTGATTTGTCTAAAAGCATAAACAAGAAACTAAATGGGGAAAGAAACTTGAAACAAAAAGCCGTTGGTTCATTTCCTGTGTTCAACCCTC
Organism: Cucumis hystrix; assembly: GCA_025688845.1. Classification (NCBI taxonomy): domain Eukaryota; kingdom Viridiplantae; phylum Streptophyta; class Magnoliopsida; order Cucurbitales; family Cucurbitaceae; genus Cucumis; species Cucumis hystrix. The sequence continues at coordinate 20,910,534 of CM046886.1, read as the reverse complement.
TCATCCTGAGCTCTCTCTCTCCATTTGTTGTTGTGGAACATGAAAACGAGAATGAAAAGATAGATATGGAGGGCTTTAACTTATAAATCATTAAAGAAAGTGGGGGATGGAAACCTTCTGATCCTCTCTCTCTCCCCCATCTCTTGGCTTCCCTATTATTCTCATTGTATAGCTCTCTTGTACTTTGAGTTTATTAATAATAAAGAAGCTTGTCTCCTTTTCAAGTGGGGGATGGAGCCAATTCTGTGAGGGCGAGTTTTAACTTTTAGGTTTGTGTAATATGATATTGTGGACCGTTTTGGTTTAGAAATGTAATGGCTGACCTTTGTTTTTCCATGAATAGGTAATCCTTTATATTCAATATCTCATGCTTTGCGCTGACTTTTAGCGTTATATTTGTGTATGTGTATATGTATAGATTGCGTTTTCACATTTTTGTTTCACCCCTCACCTCCAAGACTGATGCTAATGTGCTTCAGCACGTTTCACACTCATCTCTGATCTTCAAATCAGTTCCACAGCTTTTTTGGACTTCACATGTTTAAGATATTTGCATATGTTTTTGTACATTATTTCTTTTACTGCAATATGGATAAGAATTTGAATGGTATTCCATTCATTTTGCAGAAAACGTGTTTTCATCATTAGTGGGCTTACAATTTATGTGGCATCTGATTCCTGAAACTGAAGGATCCTCGCATCACCTAGCTCATCTTCCCTTGAAGGATTCTCCTCTTAGTGATTGTGGTGGGTTATGTGGAGACTTGAATATTCAAATAAAACTGGAAGATAGTGTATGTATGCTGCTGATGTTAAGAACTTCACCCTTGATTCAGATCTGGTCCAAGCAAACCAAAATTTCATATTTTGTAATATTTCTATTTCTTTCTTTATAATGCAGGGTGTATTTTCAGATCTGTTTGTTGTAAGAGGCATTGAAATTGGCCATGAAATTGTTTCTGTGCATTTGCTCGAACCAGATGTTAAGCACATGGCTGACAAGATTGTTCTGACTGTGGCAGAGGCCATGTCTCTTGAACCTCCCTCACCCGTTTTTGTCCTTGTAGGTGCTACTGTTCGTTACAGCCTTAAAGTCATTCGTGCCAACATACCCCAAGGTTTACTCTTGAACTTGTTTTACTTGTAGTTATCTAGTATTGTAACTAGTTACTACTGGCAGAGTAACTTTCCTGCCTTGATCCACTAAGACTTAGCCCTTCGTCGCTTCGATTTGAAAAGAAGTTACTATCTAAAATTAGTGACTATGGTGCTGCTTCTTGTAGATTAATATATTTTTTTAAATAACGAACCAACTTTCGTTGGTAAAAATGTAAAAAAAGACATACAAGGGTGTTCTCCACAAAGAAAAAGAGAAGCCCAAATCAACGGGGGCTAAGCAGAACTAAATGTGAACCCTAAGTTCAAATTGGACATTCAGTTCTTTTGTACGTTCCACAACTGTTATAGAATTTGCCTACATGTTAGAGTTTGCATGTAAGCCTATCCTCAAGTCTCTCCTTTTTTTGCTTGAATTTTTTGGCATATGCAGTGGTAACTTTACCATCTCCACACCACCGATGGTCAATTTCAAACTCTTCCATAGCGCGTGTTGATTCTGACCTAGGTTTAACAAGCGCTCTGAGGTTTGGTGTTACAGCTGTAACTGTCGAAGACACTAGGGTGGTTGGGCACATTCAAATGTCAGCATTAAATGTTGTCATGCCAGAATCTTTACATTTGTATATTAGTCCTTTGCCCATTGTTGACGAACCTGTTGAAGGAACAGAAAGATCTATATCTTTTGCCAATTGGTATATTGTTTCTGGTCGTCAATATCTCATTCAAATGAAGGTTTTCTCACGAGGACCTGATGCACAAGAAATATACATCACTGAGGTAACCTTTGTATCCTACAAATATTGCTATTTCAGAATAGATATTCAACTTTGAAATATGGTTTTACTTTAAAAAAAACTTGATACTGACTAGCTCACATATTTTCTTTGGTGTGTAAACTAGAACAAAATTTCAAGATAATTCACAAAATTTCATCACTTTATTATTGTTATTTTTGGGAATTTTATTTTGTTGACAAAATCTTCTCTATTTCTTATCAAAAAAAAAAAAAAAAAAAAAAAAAGAAAGCCAAAAAAAAGAAAAAAAAAAAAAAGAAGAAAAGCAAAGAAAAGGAAAGAAAACAAGTGTCTTGCAGGTCTAATGCAAATGTGCCAACTTTCAGCTGCTTCCGTGTTAAGCTAGCTCTACACTGATTTTGTTATTTGAAATTGAACGATAACTTTAGAAACTCTGTGCTTAAGAGAAAATGAAAAATTAAAGATGTAAACACCAAGTCGTATGTGACTTTAGTCGGTATAACCATATATTTCTATGTCATAAAGCCAGTATATACATGTCTTTAAATTAAGTGAAAATGAAGAAGTAAAGATGTAAATAATTTTTTTGTTGAGAAAACATTTGTTTCTAGCTTAATGCTAAGAATCTCAAATATAATTTAGGCTTACTGTTGCAGCTAATTACATTCTATATGCTTGCATTATAATATTAGCTGCTGAAGACAGTACAAGGTACTATTGCAGCTAATTACATTCTATATGCTTGCATTTTAATATTAGCTGCTTGAGACAGTACAAGGTACTATTGCAGCTAATCACATTTGTTTGGCTCAATGCATAAGAAACACTCACCGATTTAGAAGGTACTGTTGCAGCTGATTACAGTCAGCACGCTTGCTTTATACATATATATTCTTTTTTTGCAGGCCTTTCTTTGATTTCATCTTCTTAATGCAAATTGGTTTCTACAGAGAGAACGAAAACGTTTCAATAACATCAAGTTAACAACCATCTTGAATTGACCTATTCATAAAGGTGAATAAGAGTCATAGGTCTAATAAAAGACTTAGAGGGAGTGAGTTCAATCCATGGTGGCCATTTATCTAGGATTTAATATCCTAAGAATTTTTTTGGCACCCAAATATTGTTGGATCAAGCGTGTTGTCCCATTAGATTAGTTGAGGCGTGGATAAGCTGTACATAAATTTGACTTTTGGCATTCTACCTTGATTTCCACCTTCTGCTTTTTACATTTATTTTCTGCAAGTTGTGAGCTCTTGCAGCTAAGAGCATTTACTGTGAAGTGGAATTTCCTTATACGAATAGCATCTTCACTTCTTGTGGATTTTCTTCCTGTCTTAATATATTTGGCACAAGCTTTCTTGGCTATCATAAGCCCATAATTTCTTTCCCACAAATGCAGAGTGATGACATCCAGTTGCATGATAACCAATCCCAGTGCTTGAGAACTTACCTTTTGATCAATGATCTTGTACCTAAACACAAATGGCGAACTTCTAGAATTTTGCAAGCAATTTCAAAGGGACAAGGAATGCTGACAGCTTCACTGTCTTACTATGGTAGTAATTACGAAACAAAGGAGGTACACTCAATAGTCAATCATATACATTTTATTCTTCTCCACAACTTTTTCCACTTCACTTATTTTCAAATCTTTTAAACTTCTGTTATAGCATGAGTTATGATTACCACCTTTCCTTTGTATTTTGTGAGTATGGAGGAAGCTGTCTTTTTCTTGGCTATTTGCTGGTCCTTTCCGGGCATTTGTTTTAAATATTTTGTGATGAATAGTAGTTATTTGTTGGTTTGTTAGGATTACAAGGGTTTGTTATTTGAAGTGTTTTTCCCCCTCCTTTCCTTTTCTTTTTTCTCAGTGTATCTCAATAGCATTGTCTATCTTTGGTTTACTTCGTTTCTCTCCTTTCTTGAGGGTTATTGTATCTTATTTGAGCATGAGTCTCTTTTCCTTTTTTCAATGAAAAGTTTTGTTTCCTTTTCAAGAAAAAAAAAGAAAGAAAAAAAAAAAAGAAAGAGAAAAAAAAGAATAAGGAATAGGAGTATGGAGGAAGCCATCTTCATTATTGAGGTCATAGTTCATATTGCTCAGATTAGTTATTCTATTTTAACCTTCCAGTTAGAAAATCTATTCCTTTTTTGATTATGTTCATCCAATTTAGGTTCTCAAGATCGTACAAGAAGTTGTCATTTGTGAACAAGTAAGGTTCAGCTTGGACAACAGAAGTGGCGTATCTAGAAACATCTTCCTACCTTGGACCCCTTCTGTTTATCAGGAGGTGTTACTTGAAGCTACTGGTGGTCTGTATAGCATTTTAGCTGCTTGGTCTTTATTTCACTTTGTCAAAATTACTTACATCTTATAACTGTCCAACATAGGCTGTGCTAAGACATCAAGTGACTACAAATGGTTTTCCTCTGACATAAGTGTCGTCACTGTATCTGCTTCTGGAGTTGTACAGGCAAAGAAGTCTGGTAAAGCAACTGTTAAAGTGCTTTCTATTTTTGACTCATCAAATTTTGATGAGGTAAGATTTTATATTTATTAGTAAACTCTTGTCTGTATTTACTTGAACTTTCATTTGCATATTTCTTAGATCTACTTTTTCTTCCACTCTTGTAATCTATATTATTTGTTTATTATATTTGTTCTGTTATATATATAAAATACTAATGTTTTGGTAAGTGAAAAGTACACAAAAGGGGACAAACACACAAAGTGAAGGAAGTTTTACAAATAACTATTCCAATTCATTAATTAAAAAGAAATTATAATTATAGAAGATATTGGAGAGAGTACAAGGATGAGGCCATAAACTTAGGGGATGCTTGGAAAAAAATTGATGTGAACTTCTTTTTGGTCTCTATGCTATTTTTGAAAACTGTTATTAAATTTCCAATAAAAATTAATATTGTCTTATTTTTATCTTTTATTAATTTTACAAGTAAACATCAAAACCGTTTAATCTCAAAAAACAAAAACTAAGGGCTAGATAGAGAGCAGCCCCTACCAAAAAAAGCAAATGACTAACTTGTTTGTTTGTTAGTTATATTATTTACTTCTGACTTACACATTTATAGCAAATTTGCGACTTGCTTCATTGGTAGCATATGTCCTCAACCAAATAATTTGATGTTCTTTGAATAGAAGAAAGGACTTACGTATACTTGTGTTCCATTTGTAAAAAGATAGGTTTTATAACTTACACATTTATAGCAAATTTGCGTCTCACTTCATGGGTAGCATATGTCCTCAATCAAATAATTTGATGTTCTTTGAATAGAAGAAAGGACTTACATATACTTGTGTTCCATTTGTAAAAAGATAGGTTTTATAAATTAATAAAGGTCCTCCTAATGGGAGGCTTTTATTAGCTCTTTTTAATTTGTAGTCTATTTCCTAATTTTTATTATCTTTTCCTTTTCACTCTTTTGAGAATCTGTATCCATAAACATTTTTGTGCCTTTTCATTAAACAATAATCTTTTGTACGAGCTTACTTAATAGGGTATGTTTTTTAAGTTTTTCTAAAAAAAAAATTATGTTCTTTAAGTTCTAATTTTGGTTTTTTATCAAGAAACGAAACTTTTCATTGATTTAATGTAAAAAAGTCTAACGCTCCAAAATGCAAGATTTCTTTAAAAAAAAAAAAAAAAAGGAAATCGCCTCTTATCGAAAAAAGGAAAAAACTTGTATCTAGTTGAAAAATGAAAATTAAAGATCCTTCTATTGGCTTACACCCAAAACAAATAAAATACATAAGAAATGAAGGCCAACTATAAAGGTTGCATATGTAAGGTATCATTCTCTTGATGCTCATGTATCATAGCCCAAAGATGGGTGAAGCCCTCTATAAAGTACATGCCTGACTCAAATACAACAATGCCCATTAAAATAACGAACAAAATAAAAAAGAAATGAAATAATGCCTGGAGGTTTTGTACCATAGAAAATCTTTTCTATATTTACCCCCATTGCCCCTTTTACCTCTTTTTTCTTTTTAAACTTTGTGATGGAAGAAACCAATTCTTATTGTTCCCGTCAAGCATAGTTCATGTTTAACTTGTTCTATGTTTTACTGTAACTAAATCTGAGAATTTTATCTGATTAAACAAGTTCTTCTTAGCTTACTTTGAAGTACTGGTAGGTAGTAATTGAAGTAGCTCTTCCTGGATCCATGATGATACTTCCTACCTTCCCTGTAGAGACTGTTGTGGGATCATATCTTCAAGCGGCTGTCTCAATGCAGTCATCTAATGGTGATTGATTTATGTGACATATTTGGACATCTAAGTTTTATGCTTCCTTATGTTTCTTATTTTTTTCATTATTATTTTTTAAATCTTTTCCTTTTGTAATTTGATTTTCTGTAACATTGGTTTTTAGGTGACTATTTCTATCAATGTGATGCTTTTAATTCTCATGTAAAGTGGAAAGTTGAGAGTGAATTTTTCATAATTCAAAATAATACAAGGAAGGTGCCTGTGCTGGACGTGCTAGAAAAGGTTGAGCTAAGTGGTTCTTCCTTTGGCCCCCCTTGTTCATGGGCTTCTGTCTATGCTTCTGGTTCTGGTCGTACCGTGCTGCAAGCCACATTGTATAAAGAATATCAGCATTTCGATCTCTCTTTGCATGGGCCTATTTTATTAAAAGCATCTTTACTAATTGCTGCTTATCCACCTCTCCTTGTTGGGCACATTGGTGACGGTAGTCAATTTGGTGGTTTTTGGGTTGATCCGGCTCCAGCAGAAGTTGATAGTTTGGAAAGTCTGGATAAGTTACATCTTGTTCCTGGAACATGTTCTAATGTCATGCTTCGTGGTGGTCCTCATCATTGGGGTCAAGGTGTTGAATTTATTGAAAGTGTTGAAATTTTGGAAGAAGAACCTGATTTTGGCAAGGGTGGAATTTTTGTGCACCAAGTGTCTGAAAATTATGGTTCATATCAAATTCAGTGCCAAAGACTGGGAACCTATGTACTTATTCCTCTTCTGTCGTTCATTTGTAATATTGTTATTGTTCTACTTGATTAGAAGCTTTTGTCATATATGCTAATTCTGACTCAAATGACTCAGACACTTCGTTTTGAACGTGGTAATTTGGTTGGAGAGGGCCATCCGACACCTGTAATCGCAGTAGTTCTCGTCTCAGTCACATGTAGACTTCCTTCCTCAATTGTTTTAATCGCTGATGAACCTGGTATTAATTGTATATTTATCAAGTGTAGACTTCATTTGTTGATTGTTTATTTGATGATTCACATTTTCTTTCTGGAGTTTTATCCTTTTGAACTGGTAACCTGATGGCATACAGTGAATAAAATTGACATCATAAGAACTGCAATTCGAGCTGATCGGGCATCAATGAGACTCCGCACTGCTCCTGTCACTGTGGCTAATGGCCGCACTATAAGAATGGCTGCAGTTGGTGTTAGTGATTTAGGAGAACCTTTTGCAAACTCATCTTCTCTTCATTTGAGGTGGGAACTTAACCGTTGTGAAAGTTTGGCTTACTGGGATGAGCTGTATGGTTTAAAGATGTCCAAGTATAGCTGGGAGAGATTTTTGACCTTGCAAAATGAATCAGGAGAGGTATAATCCTATATTTTTTTCCAACTCAAGCGATCATCATTTCATGATTTTGCAATTAAATACTTCATGCTGATTGTTATAATGTTTGGTATTAGCATTATGAGCACAAGTACTGTCATTTATGTGGTGCGGATTATATGGGTGAAATGCATCAAATGTAGATAACTGTTTTATTGGGGTTGCGATCTTCCTTCTTGTGTGATTGGAATCCTTCTTCCCCCCAAACCTCCAATGTTTTACTGCTGCTCTGAGCTGAAAAAAACATCTTTGCTCTTCAAGTGCATTGTTCGTGCAACTGTGACTGGCTTTAGTGATGCTGTGAGGGATGATTATTCTGCCCACTGGGTTGATAACTCAGATAACCTTTTGACAGATGCAACACGCTTACAGGTATGGTCCACGTGAACCTTTTTTTTTGGAAACAAGAATCCAGCTTTTCAAATGATGAGTAGTTTGAGTTCAAGATGTTCTTCAACCATGGCAGTCTTTTTCTTTTCACGCTTTCCCTGTTCTCATACTTGTTATGTATTTGTTGATAGTCATGTTAACTTCGTTACTCAGTTCTTAACACTGGATCTGTTAAAAAATGCAGCTTGTTTCTACTCTAAGAGTTCACCCAGAGTTCACTTTGCTGTTTTTCAATCCTGATCTCAAGGTAGAATCCTGATTCCCAGACTTCATGCGATCAGTTGGCCTAACTTTTGAATATGAATCCATTGACTTGATACCTTTTATATTGAAATTGCATTTTTGTTTTTGGTGTCTTTATATCTAATGTAGCCTAACATCTATAATTTTCCAGGATTCCAAAAGAAATTTTTATTCAATTTAAATCCTTTACTTGTGTTCAGAGTACTTCAGCTGTCAACCAGAAGCCATTGAACTAAAAGAGTAATCTACTTTGCAATCAAGCAAACTAACTAAAACAAATTGATGAAGTAACTAACGAATTTAACGAAATCGAAACAGCAAGTTCATGTACATAAATTCTCTATAGGAACTAAAATTTTATATACGTGTATGTGGAGTCGGGATAAAACCATTCAGGAACCAACATATTTGTTCAACCTAGGGAGCCTTATTCTAATGAAAGTTGAAATTGCAATAAATGATACTTTAAAAATTGGCATCTAAATATAATCTATAACTCATAAGCAATAAACATAGTATCTGCGCCTGCAGTAGTATACAATTAATATAAATGCTACACTACAGGCAAATATGTCAATTACTGGAGGGAGCTGTTTCTTGGATGCTGTTGTGAATGATTCTCGTATTGTTGAGGTTATTCAACCTACTCCAGGTATGCAATGCCGGGAGTTAGCGTTGTCACCCAAAGGATTGGGGACTGCACTTGTGACTGTTTATGACATTGGGCTCAATCCTCCACTATCATCTTCAGCTGTGGTAATTTGTCTTTCCATAGCGTTATTTTTGCAAGTATTAGTAATTGCAAGGAGCTTGATTCTATTTGCATGATTGCCTTTTCTCTATGCACCTCTACATGCTCATGCTATGGAGGATACACTGACTCCGTCTTGATTTCTACTCGATTCTTTTTCTTAAAGCATTACTTGTCTTGGAGGCAAATTAGTTTTTTATCGAAATTTTGCAAAGTAATATTTTTCGGTTGATTAGGTTCTGAAAACATCATTCTTATACGATCTTACTACACTCCTGATCAATTGGAGAAGTTTTCTATAACTTCATTGGCTTGGGCTTCTTGCCCTTCTTTTGTAAATTTCATATATCAAAGAAATTTGTTTCTTATATAAAGAAACATCATTCTTAATGAACGTTCTGCTTTCTTTTAAGAAAATTACAGTTATACTGAAGTTTTCATCTCCATGTATACTGCTTTACAGGTTCATGTTGCCGATGTAGACTGGATCAAGATTAGTTCTCAAGAAGAAATAAGCCTGCTGGTATGTTCTGATTTGACTGACAATACCTTATGTAAATTGTGTTCACCATGAGAATCTTAAAATTACCAGGAAGAAAGCTCTCAAGTCGTTGATTTAGCTGCTGGGATTAGTGACGGAAGTACTTTTGACTCCTCCCAGGTTTGAATTCTTTTTTTTTTTTTTTTTTTTTTTTTTTCTCTTTTTTGAAAAGGAAACATTGATTTTTATTGATATAATGAAAATAGTCTAATGCTCGGAAATACAAGACAGCAACTGTTAAAAATAAAATACAAAGCGACATAGATAAGCTGAAGAAATGAAAGCATTCCAAATTAGTATATCTTAACCAATGAAAAGCAATGCTCCCATGTTTGAATTCAAATTAATTATGTACAAGTCTGTGCCATATCAACGAAATGTTTATTTCTCATTAAGAAAAAGTTTGGGGGCCTTTTTGTGATTTCGAAATGGGAGTATCCTTGTGCCTCCTCTCTTGTGTTCTTCTGTTATTAATAAGATGTTTTATTTCCATTAAGAAAATAGAAAAGTTCATTGACCACATTTTTTGATGCAGTTTGCGTACATGCATATTCTTGTACATATTGAAGATCAAATAGTTGAGCTTGTAGACACTGATGATTCTGTGATTACTGTTCACGGGGTGGTTAAAGCTTCAGGTTTCAAAATTAAAGCTGTATCACTTGGAACAACGACTCTTTATGTAAGTTTACTGTTGCCTTAGTGTTTATCTGTATTGTGTATATTTGCACATATGTGTCAATTTCTATAGAGGTTAGAATTTATAAGTTGACTTTATGATTAAAAACAGGTGAGTATTCTACAACAATCTGGACGTGAAATCTTAAGCGAGCCAATAACAATTGAAGTCTATGCGCTGCCAAGAGTCCATCCCCACAGTATTTTTCTTCTTCCAGGTGCATCTTATACTGTAAGTCACTAACTCGTGGATCCTGGAACATAGGAAAATAAGCATGAAGAGAATGTTAAGTGTTTCCTTATCAAAAAAGAAAAAAAGAATTAGAGAATATTAAGCTAGATAGGCTTGTTGTTTTCAGATTGTGATGTCTATATTTCATAAAATAGAAAAATTAATTTATGATGTAGCTGCATTTTCTTTTTGGTGTTACTGCAGCTCACAGTTGAAGGGGGTCCAACAGTTGGGACATACGTTGAGTTTGCTAGTTTGGATAATGCAATTGTGAATGTTCACAAATCTTCTGGACTGCTTTTGGCAGTTTCGTCAGGGAAAAGTGTAAGAGATATTGTCAACTCATTATTATCTTTATGTTTTATTTTATTAATAATACATTTTTTATTTACACGTTTCTTCAAATAAGTTTTATAGAAAAATAAATTAGCAATGTGGCTACTAGTGTTCTTGAGTTTATGTTTTTCCTATCATTTAAGTCTGCACTCACTATTTCTTAAGTTAATTCGTCATTTAAAAAAAAAAACGTAATTCCAGAATATCAGTGCCACCTTTTTTCGCTATGGAGGCTCTATGATTTGTCGAGCATATGGAAGCATTAAAGTAGGAATTCCGTCCAATGTGCTGTTGAATGTACAAAACGAACAATTAGGTGTTGGGAACGAGATGCCTATTTACCCCTTGTTTCCAGAGGTAACAATTAAAAGCTGAGCTAAAAATTTTCACTTGATTACTAACATGACTACAAACTTACATTTATTTTGTTGTCAGGGTGATGCTTTTTCCTTTTATCAATTGTGCAAAGGTTACAATTGGACTATTGAAGATGAAAAGGTGAGACTATATCTACCTCTGTAGTTACTGAAAGTGAGGTACTGGTATCCCTTAGATAGAAGTGTGACACATGTTGCTTAGGTGTTGAGTTTTAGTTTATCGGAGCGCTTCAGTGGTAGAGACTACAAGCCTACTTCAACTGTCTTAGAGGATGCTCAGTCCATGAGTTATATGAACGAGGAAATTGGTTTTTTCAACATGGTATACGGAAGGTAAGCACTAATTATTGCTGCAGCAAACTAATTTTACTTCAGTCCACACGCATTTGAGTTTTATGGCTTTTTTCTGGGTTCAATTTTAAGTTTCATTTTCTAATTTTGACGTTTTTATAAAATATGAGCAAAGAAAAAGTGTTTAAATCCATCTGGAAAGAAGCATTATAGACCACAGTCAAAAAGCTTGAGATAAAGAGCATTTACAACGCTTGGTTGGGGAGGTTGGATGACTACTTGGTTCCTCTATAGTATATTGTCAAACAAATTTACTATAGCATGTCTAAATGTCAAGGACGGAGAAGAGTTGTACATCCACAGAAATCCCAACACATGAAAGTAACAACAAATCTATGTCACATGGTGTTAAAACACATGGTGGGCGAAGATGGTTTGGGGCCTTTTGGCATAGGAGGCACATTCCCTGAACAAGCATGGCTTATACACCTATTTTCATTTGATCCTCGAAAAATGTTTGTGATCAAGAGGCTTGTAGTAAATTTTTATTTTGATTAGTAAGACTAAATTTTTATTTTGATTAGTAAGACTAAATTTTTATTTTGATTAGTAAGACTAAATTTTTATTTTGATTAGTAAGACTAAATTTTTAATGATCTACTGAAGACTGGGGAAAGAAAAAGGAAAATTGTATAATCATAAATACGAATAGAGGAACATTTTTACTTTTTCATTCTTCTTCTTCTTCTTTTTCTCCTATTAGTTACTATTGATCTAGTCGTTCATGATGAACATTATGCTATAAGGGATTTTTTAATTCAATCAATTTAGTCATTGATATCAAGCAAGGTTGAATTAATGAAAATAAGGAGGTGATACATTTTTTGGAGGATGCTGGGTGTATGATGATCCCTTTTCATTTATTTATCACTGTATTTCTTTCAACTTTCCTGCTTTTCTTTATCTGTGTTTCTTGATTTTGTTCCCCAGATCTGCAGGCATAACAAATATTGCTGTTTCTTTCTTATGTGAATTCACTTCGGGCTCCAAAGTAGAAACAAAAATTTTCAGTTCCTCAGCATCTTTATCAGTGATACCTAATCTTCCCCTTGCTCTTGGAGTTCCAATCACCTGGATTCTTCCCCCTTTCTACACTTCAAGCAAAGCTTTGCCATCATCCATGGACTCATATGGCCACTGGGAGAGTCAGAGCCGAAAAAGAACTATAACATATACCGTATTAAGAAGTTGCGACAAAAAGGACGAAGATGCCTGGAAGAATGCCATTTCCATTAATGAGGAAAGAATAAAGACTTCAGAAAGTAACAATATTGCATGCATTCAGGCAAAGGATCGGTCTTCTGGAAGAATGGAGATTGCTGCTTGTGTCAGAGTGACAGAGGTATAAATTCTATTTCATTGTGTCAGTTTCTGAAAATTACAGTGCAATGGTCTTAAATCCATGGGTATTTGTTTCTGTTCAATGGTTAGCCAACTAAGTTGCATGTCATAAACTGTCAGGCCTTCATAACTCATCTATAATGAAGATGAACAATGGGACTCATTGCTCTTCATTCTCGTTTAACTGTCAAGTACAACTCATTCGTTCATTATGAGCTCTCGGCCAAAGTTCGAAATAATTGGTGAACTTGACATTCTACCAGATCGAGCAAAGGGTTATTCCTTTGCTCTCATTCCGTGTTCCCAATCATTTTATTTTGTTTTCATTTTCCTCACAACTGTTAGTTATATTTCTTGAAGAAGCATGACATACTATTTTCATCACTTATTCTTTGTTCCTTTTTTAATTTCTAAGTTCTTTTACATTGTGGAACTTAACCAAATTTTGATTATAATAGCCTGACAGGCATTCTTATTGATTAATTTTTTCCAATGGAAAATTGATTGATTGTTTACGGGTCAATTCAAGAGAGACATAATCTCTATTAAAACCACGCTTAAGATAGTAATGCCCCTGGATCCCCCTAATTACAAGTTGATCTTATCCTTATATCCTGCTTCATCTGTCAGCAATGCCTTCGGTGTACAGATATTTGGAAGTCGTTTTTATAATAATTTTTGTGGAGTGAGATATCATATTTTCCCTTTTAAACTTTCATGGATTCCTGTTTCTTCCTAAATAACTAAAAGGAGAGAACTAGTGGATAGAGTCTATCTAATATTTAGTAGCAATGATTATTTCACAAAGCTTTTGGTTCTCTTAGAACTATCCAGCATCGTGTAGCCAATGCAATTTTTTCCTTTTACTTTACAAGGGGGCATCCATTCTTTAGTTATATGTGCCTTCTTCAAGAAAATCTCTCTGTATCTTTATAGTATTTGGGAACATTAAAGCTTATATGATATCTCATTAATTTTATTTCCTGTATTTTCTGAAGAATCAAAATTGTTCCAGGGAGGATCCCACATTTTCCACTTCCTTGTGTTCTTTTTTACTCTTTTAAGTGCATAAGAAATCAATCCCTATTTTCATGTATAGTTGATGTATCGTGTTATATATATCTTCATCCGTTCATCAGCTTCTCACTTAGTCTGGTATTTATTATCAGGTTACCCAAATAAGGCTAACAAATCAGGAATTCCCTTTCCATGTGATCAATCTTGCTGTGGATACCGAACTTCGTATTCCAATAAGCTACCATGATTCTCTAGGTACCATGTATAATCCTCTTGTACTTTGAGCTTTTGTCCTCAATTATTATCATCAATTACAGAGATTCGTTTCCTTAAAAGAAATAAATTTTATGTTTTATGCTTTGATATTCATCTCTTATGGATCATATCTGACAATGTTTTTAACTAGGCAATATCTTTCATGAGGCTCATGATGTTGTCCTCTCTTACGTGGAAACTAACCACCCAGATATTGTTTCCGTAAATTACTCAAGTGAAGACAATGGATATATTTATTTGAAGGTTTGTGAAATGCTATCTTCATACAAAAATGTATTGGTTTGTACTATATACGATAGATCTTTCTATAGGTGAAATTATTTTAGTGAAATTTAACTGTCTCAATTCTCGGGCATATAGTCTACAAACTTTTTGAATGAGCAGCTCCAGGAGGAGAGAGATTTTCTCATACTTCAGTAAATGTTTATTTCTTTTCAATAGTTACTTTCATAAGTTGGCCAATCTAAGTATAACTCAGTTAATACGCCCTCGACCCAAGAGATAAGAGGTTCAAATCCCACCAACCCAAGAAATACGTTCTCAATTGATTTAATGTATGCCCTTGGCTCAAGAGATAAGAGGCTCAAATCCCTCCAACCCTATTGTTTCTAATAGTTCTTGATAAGTTTTAGGACAACATATAATTCTGGTTTATGACGTTGGGAGTTGGTGTGTATTATGTCCTTGAGGTTTCAATAACTAATTTGACTATTAGTTGACCAACGGAAAATAGATGCGACAAATTGTAAACGAAGGTGGTGTCCTTGAGGTTTCAATAACTAATTTGACTATTAGTTGACCAACGGAAAATAGATGTGACAAATTGTAAACGAAGGTGGGAAATTTGAGAAAAGTTATATTATATTATTTGTTACATCATGAACGAACAAGGGAACACTTTAATTGAAAAAATAGCAACAACAAGAGAATAATGCTCAAAAGATAACAATTTCAAATTGAAGTGAAAAAAGAACAAAACATAAAGAAATTACATAGGAGAGAAGCCTTCGAATGAGGAGGGGAAAAAAACCCTATAAGAGCAGCTGGAGCAAAGCAATTAGCCAAAGGAAAGCTTGTAAGCAGCAAAAATTCTGACAAAACGCTAACCAAAGATCTAGTCATCTAGAGATCTAGAGAAAGAAACTTCATCAAACTAAAAGATGAGCACCCAAAAACACACGAGAATACAACTCCTCAACTATAAAACAAACCATAGAAAAATGTTACAAGAGCACCAAGAGGCAACAAAGAAACCCTCATCGGACTGAAATGGCAGAGAATAAACAACATACTTGGCTAGGCAGCGAGCAAAAAGCTTCAGGATTACTTAGGAGGAGGTTAGAGATTGCCTCAGGCATCTGAGAATTACGCCAATTATTCATTCTCTTAAAAATATTCCTGTTTTCAGAATCATCCCAATTATTCATCTCCACATTTTCATCTTCTTCTTCTCTTGTTTTTTTTCAATATTCAAATAAATTTTATCTTCTACAAGAAAAAAAAAAATTCTTCTAGTAAAAGAGTTCTAAACCACATGCAACTCGCATATTAGTATATTGTATTTGTAAGTTGGCTATTGATTGAATTTTCGAGTTACCCATATTTAGCTGTAGCTCTGTTGTGACTTATTCTTCCATTGTTGAAGGCAAGGAAGCATGGTAGAGCTCTTGTCCAAGTGTCGATTGAAAAGAATCCAGAAAAGTCAGACTATATATTGGTATGTGCCTTGGTCAACATCTTTTAAATTCGTAAAATTTTTATGTCCATTCTACCTTTAAGAGTGTGCGTATTTTGAGAGAGAGAGGGAGTAAAGAATTTTTACAGAAGAAAACCTAAAAATGAATGTGTTTCACATGCTCGTGGCTGTCTCCTTGCTTTTGAGATAATTTCAATCCTTGTCAATTAAATTGGCAGTGTTAGGACACAAATCAACATACTGAACTCTTTTACACTTGGATCTGGTAAGTTACTGTAAGACCCCCAATCGTTCACACATATAAAAGGAGGGGCAGAAAGGTAAATGAACAAACAATTAATGATGGGGAATGATGGAAAGGGATCGTGCGAGCGGGGCCCATGCGCAGGAATGAAAGAATGATGTAAGGAGGTATATAAATAGGTCTTTTCGGGATTGGGTAGGTAGGTTTTATTTTCTTTATGTCAAGTCGGCTGTCATAGCCTGGGGAGGATATTCAGCTTTCACAGAAGGAAGCTGGGTATGTTCTTTACTATTTATCTTGTTATTTTGGATATTGTGACTAGTGTAATCTTTTGGCTTATACATAAATAAAGTTTAGTAAAGTGCTGTCTCTGTTTTGCCATTGTTTATGTGGTAATATTTGTGTTTGTTTAGTAGAGCCTCTACATCTGGTATCAGAGCCACCACACTGGGGGTGGTAACGCGTCTAATGGCTCAGCGACAAATTGAAGAAGGGTAGATGGGACGGAAAAAGAAATTATGGGCTTAAAGGAAATGATCTTAGAGATGAAGAAATTGATGGATCAGATGGCTGATGAAATGCGAGAAAGCCACATTTACAAAAGAAGAGAGGAGTCAGGGACTTCCGATGGCTCGATGTTGAAACTTAAAGGAAAGGTAGAGGACACAGAGACAACCATGGAGGCCAATGTGGGTAACGCAGACCGTAGTAAGTACAAGAAGCTTGAAATGCCAATGTTTACAGGGGTGAATCCCGAATCCTGGGCATACCGTGCATAGCATTTTTTTCAAAGTAATAACCTACCTGAAGCGGAGAAAGTCAAGCTGGCCGTTGTTAGTTTCGGATAGGAAGAAGTAGATTGGTATAGGTGGAGCCACCACCGAAAGAAGGTTGAATCCTGAGAGGACTTGAAAGGAAGGATGAAAGCTTAGGGGCACGACTTATCCGTATCAAGCAAGAAGGATCTTATAGTGATTATGTCAAGTAATTAGTTACTTATTCAGCTCCACTGCCCGACATGGCAAAAAGCGTACTCCAGGATGCATTTTTGACTAGTCTCGAACCATCACTACAAGCTAAAGTGATTAGTAGACACCCTCAAACCTTAGAGGAGTGTGTGAAGGAGGCTCAACTTGTGAATGATAGAAATCTAGCCTTACAACTGGCCAAGGCAGATTGGGACAGAAGTGAGCCCAAAAGAAGTGAGAGCACAGGCAAGAATCAAAGTAAAAATGAGAAGAATGAACCAAAGAAAACGGAGTTTGCCATGAAACAGATAACCATTCCGGTTAAGGAGGGTTACCAAAAAAATGATCTGCCAGTTAAGAGGCTATCAGACGCAGAGTTTAGAGCAAGGCTTGACAAAGGGCTGTGCTTCAGATGTAATGAAAAATATTCACCCGGCCATAGATGCAAAGTCAGAGAAAAAAGAGAGTTGATGCTTCTTATACTTAATGAGGAAGAGAGTAACGAGGAGGAGGCTCTTGCAGAGGGTGAGGCAGAGGAAGTGATAGAGCTGAATCAATTAGATCTGAATGAGACTGCTGAGATTGAATTAAGAGCTATCACAGGAGTCACGTCCAAGGGAACTATGAAATTGAAAGGTTAGGTGAATGGAAGGGAGGTAGTAATCCTTATTGATAGTGGTGCGACCAATAATTTCATCAGTCAAGGGTTGGTGAAAGATCTGCGATTAGTCATTGATCCAGGTACCCAATTCGGAGTAACCATTGGAGATGGCACACGTTGTGAAGGAAAGGGAATCTGTAAGAGGGTAAAACTGAGGTTGAAAGAGCTAACAATCATAGCTGACTTCTTAGCTGTGGAACTGGGGAATGTGGACTTAGTGTTGGGAATGCAATGGCTGGATTCTATTGGAACCATGAAGGTGCATTGGCCATCCCTAACTATGACATTTTGGACAAAACGATGAAGAGTAATACTCAAAGGGGATCCTTCACTCATTAAGGCAGAATGCTCGCTGAGGACCCTAGAAAAAACTAATGATGAGGGAATGATGGAAAGGGATCGTGCGAGTGGGGCCCATGAGCAAGAATGAAAGAATGATGTAAGGAGGTATATAAATAGGTCTTTTCGGGATTGGGTAGGTAGGTTTTATTCTCTTTATGTCAAGTCGGCTGCCATAGCCTGGGGAGGATATTCAACTATTACAAAAGGAAGCTGGGTATGTTCTTTACTGTTTATCTTGTTATTTTGGATATTGTGACTAGTGTAATCTTTTGGCTTATACATAAATAAAGTTTAGTAGAGTGTTGTCTCTGTTTTGCCATTGTGTGTGTGGAAATATTTGTGTTTGTTTAGTAGAGCCTCTACAGTTACCTGGACAACAAAAAGTATGATTGGGTTGCTCTTTTGAACAAGCTTCAAACTTTTAGATTGAATAACAAGGATGGCATGTTTGTGTGATTGTTGGAAAATTATGTCTCCTTTTGGGTTCAAATCTTTCTCTTCAAGCTCATCGCGAAGCAAATAGCTTTGGAAAGACAAAAATTTGATCTTATTTGGAAGGCCTGTCCTAAGAAAGTCAAGGTTTGTTTTGTGGATATTCTCTTTTGAAAGGTTGTTTAACACTTGCGGTAGAATCTAGAGAATCCTTCAAAGCTATGCTCTCTCTTCTAATTGATGTGTTCTTTGTAAAAATAGCGAGGAGACTTTGCACACCTATTTTTCTACTGTTCCTTTGTTTTTGAGTGTTAGGGAAGACTGTTTAGCTTGTTCAAAATGCAATGGTGTTGACCCAAGAACGCTTCAGATGGCCTTTTATATTTTGTTGAAGGCCTTCAGTTAGATAGATGCTCTTGTGAAAATCCTCTAGTCCAATGAGATCTTCACCCTCCTTTGACGGTTATGGTTTGAAAGAAACTCTAGAATCTTTTGTGATGAAGAAACTAATAGTGCCTATTTTTGAAGTTCAATTACATTTCTTTTGCTTCTACATGGTCCTTTGGTTCTAAATTCTTTTGTAATTAGAGCCGAACCCAATTTATACTAGTTGGGTGTCTTTTTGTAATTTGTTGTGTGGGGATACCAAACATTCCCTACTTTTTGTATCACTCTTTGAGGTAATGAAAGTTATGTTACTTATCCAAGAAAATCATAGAAATTTATCGGTGGAGTAGTATTTATAAGCTTGATTTTCAAAAACGAAATCCTTATATCCACAACAAGTTTGTACATTTTCTTGTATCCATAAGAAGTACTACTTCATTTTTTTTAGTGAACATCAATTGCGTAGATGAAAAACTCGGACATCCAATCTACTGGAAAATGAAGACAATATAGATTACTACAAACTCAAAATACAATTTAAACATCTGCTAAATAGTTGGAAAAAAACCCATAAAAGTCTAGTCCTCATCCTTGTGATCACGAGAAAACTCGGACCACTCTTTCACAGATCTTGTACATTCAAACCAGGTGGAAGAGATTGCTTCAACTTGTCTGCCTTCTCAGAGTCGAAAGCACAAATATAAAAAGTACTACTTTATTTTTAAATAAATAAATAAATAATAAAAAAGAAAAAAGAAAATGGCACTCGTCGAGAGTTACACGTGCAAGTTATATCATGTTATAATTTCTCTATGATTCGGTAAATTTCATTGTCTCCTCCAGATTTCAGTTGGTGCGCTAATACATCCTCAAGACCCAGTAATTCATGTTGGTAGTCATCTCAACTTCAGTATAAAAGGTTAGCATCTTGTGGGAATGGATTGAGAACATTGGATATTCTTCTCAATAAACTGCAAGTCTGAGTTTTACTTGGAAATGTCAATATCAAAACATACACTTAACTATTTTCATTGTCATGTCATGATTGTGGGGTGGTGATGGGGGGGGGGGGAGGGTAAACTCAGACATAAAATGTTCATTTTAAGGGTTTTACCTTAAAATAATGTGTAGGTTTTAAAGCCCAATTTTCTGGCCGGTGGATTTCAACCAATGAAAGTGTTTTATCTGTGGATATGCTATCTGGAATAGCTGAAGCAGTTGGTCGAGGTTCAACAGAAGGTACCCGATATCACCTATGTTAGATCTGTTACTATATTTTTATCACATTTTACTTTACCCATTGTAAGTAATCCACATCCTGTTCCATGCTGACAGTACTATTTGAAGGTTCAAATTTGAACTTACGGACAACAGTGACAGTGCAGACTGGGCACACTTTGTCCGTGGTTGCTCCAGTTGAAATTCTGACAAATGTTCCTTTCCCAGCAAAAGGATATAACTTCTCTGTGAATTTCAGGTTTGTAGATTAGTTTGCACCATGTGAATATAGGGTATTAGATTTCAATCTGTCAATATGAATTTTGGAAATTAATATCTTTGGTCATGGTCAGTAGTGTTAAAAAATAGACAGTAGTAGGTAATGACAGTTTTATGTTGAAGCTTTTTGAGGCCGTAATTCAATTTTTAATCTCCCTGACCAGTTAATTGGACAATAATATTTTTTTGGGCGAATTTACCTTTTTAGTTATATGAGGTTTCAAAGAAATGTTCTATATAGTGCCTTCCCTTCTTCTAAAGTTTTTCCATTAGTAACCCCAAATTTAAACACCGTTCAGAAAATTAGTTTTTCCATTAGTAATTGTAAACCAAAGTTGTTGGTTTATTTTATTTTATTTTTAAATTTAGCAATTTTATAATTTTCTCAGGTTATAATTAGTTAATAATACTTTTTCTAGTTCTTTTCAGTGAAAAATTATCGTAGTGATCGTTAACGTGTTAATTTTTCTTTTGATTTATTATTATTCTTTTAATTACAGTGGCCAATCTGGAGCTCTTCTAAATGATAAGAGAGTCCTGCATGACTGTAGAGTCGACCCTCCCTTTGTTGGGTAAGTTGCAACATTATTCCTTTCTTCCCCATATTCTTGAATCAAGTAATTGACTATTCATACATTTTTTTTTTTGTGCATTGTGGACCAAAGTTATGCAAAGCCGTGGTTGGATCTTGACTATGACAATTCATACTGCCTCTTTTTTCCTTACTCACCGGAGCACTTAGCACGCTCGGCAACCAAGTCGAAGGCCATGAGACCAGATATATCTGTAACTATCTACGCTTCATCTCGAGAATCCAGTCAAATTTTTGGATCTGCTTCTGCACTCTTCGTTGGAGGCTTTTCTGTTATGGAGATGGACAAGGTAGTTCAATCATTAATAAACACCTGCATTTTATTTATCAGAATACTGAATTTGGAATAATTTAACCAGACGTTTCTTCCAACCACAAATGAATGATATTAAGCTCATAAATATGGACATCAACTTAAGAAATTAATCGGTTAAGTTTTTTTCTTTTTGTCCAAGAACTGATTTTGGATAATGTGACAAAGATTTTAGTGTAGCGTGTTGATACCATTTGTTATTAGACTTTTTTTGAATAACTAATTAATAACAATAATTTTGAATAGCTCGCCAAAGCTGGATCCAACTCTTTACATATTTTCCTTTTTAGCTTGATTACTTTGTTTTTCAAGAAATTTTGATGTATGATCGAATTTTGATTATTTCCAAATTTCAGAGTGCAACACAATTGATTCTGACTCCAGACTCGAACAAGACTGCTATAACTATCTTGGGGAATACAGGTAAGCTAACAACTTTATGTTATTGTATTGTACAACACACTATGATTTATAAATTTGACGGAACCTCTTGTATGCTTAATAATGTTAAGGAGGATTCTGTTTCCTTACTGAAGACTCCAACTCTGCAGCAACGGCTGCCTATTCGGCTGATAAGTTTTGAAATGAAATATTTTTGTATATCTGCCAAATTCCATGTACAACTCTATATAAACTCGAGACAGTTTCTCTGGTCTCACATGTTTCAATTAAAGTTTTGGAGGATTCTGTTTTCTGTTAAAAAATCATTATTATTTGTCATAAATTGAACTCTTGGCTCTTTAGCTCATGCTTATCGTCATGGGGTCTGAAGGTTTGAGCCTGCTAGTCGATATTAGTTATCATCCAAAAAGATAAAACGATGTCTCATATGGTTCGGTAAAGTTGTTTAAAGGTTTCTTCCTGTAATATTTCTTTTTGAGCGCATCCCATTTTGTGGTTGCTTAAGACTGTACAGATATATTTTTCTGCATACGTTAGTGAAATGAGAAGTTAGAAATGTTTCTGGGATTTACGTGGATTACGGCAGCCTTTGGTCGCATCATTCATGTATAGTATACGGCATCATAATTAGGAAAACTTTCTCATTGACTATTATAAGAATATAGTGTCGTTATTGGTGAAACCTTTTCCCGCCACCCATTTAGGATGTCTGTTGACTTCTTGTTGCCTGCCGTACTTTAATTCTATAGCAAACAACTTCCAGTACATTCCTGGACCAGTAGTATTAAACTATTACTTTTTGAAGATGTGTGTATCTTAAAGTGAATGGAGCTGATGATATTTCCTTTTACACTATCATAGACGTTGAACTTCATTGGCATGAACGGGATTTGGTCATTGTTGGTCCTATTTCTAAAGAAGAATCTGGAGTTGGTGGTCGTGCAGAGTATGAAGTAAGTTTTTCTCTCTGTAATATTTACTAATAAATCATAGTGCAATCAATTTGACAATTAGTCAAGTATATACTGAAAGTGTTTACTAAAAAAAGTATACATTGGATACAGATAAATTAAGTTCTGCCTGTACCTTTTTAGAAATCTAGTGGTAGATTATTAAGAACCTCTTTTTATATTCCCTTCCTCAATGCTAGATCTTATTTCATATTCGCTAATCGCATCATATGTACTCAGGTGAAAGCAATGGGAACGAAGAGATTCAGAGATAAAATTCTTATAACATTAGCCGCTAACGGTAACCTGACCTTATGCTATTCCTAAGACTATCCATTCATCATTTTTCCCTTTTTCTATTTTTTTGGGTGGGGAGAGGGTGGGGATCATTAACATCACTGGAGATGCATGATGTGGGCTGTGGTATGTGTGGTACAGGTCAGAGAACAGAAATTGATGTCGTGTATGACCCTGGAGAAAAAGAAGCATCGGAAACCGTATTCGATACTACAACCCTTTGGGCTACAGTACTCGGCTCTCTATCTTTGCTCATATTGACTATTACTTTGTTCATTTGTTACCTGGACAAGCCTAATAGAGCTCAGCCTTCTCAGCCCTCTTGGCCGCTTGCCACTACTCATACTCCAACCGTTACAGCACCCCCCACTCCTGATCGCAGCAGCCCTGTTATCTCAAACGAACAGTCTCCTCGAACACCACAACCGTTTGTAGACTATGTGAGGCAAACAATTGATGAGACTCCATATTACAAACGAGAGGGAAGACGGAGATTCAACGTGCAAAATACCTTCTAGCTTCGCGTCTGTTGCCAAACTTGTTCCTTCCGAGTGAACAGAGATTCTCAATGTTATGACTTGAAGAAAAACTTGAATCCTCCTAGCAGTTTGGATCCCCCTTTTTATTGGGCTCCATTTCCACACTTTTATTTGGAGAGGTTCAAGTTTGAACATGGAAGTTCCCAAATTTTGGAATTGGCCTAATGTATGATTTAAATTATGGGATTTGAAATGTGTTACAACCCTAATCATTTTCAAAAGTAGTAATAGGTTAGAAATTAGAATCATGATAGAGGATGATTGTATTGTACTTAGAGTCGTGCTTTCATAAGTGATATTAGACTTTTGATCTTTTCATTGGGGTCTCTTGGGTTTCAAATTTGTAAAGGTAGTATGGCTCTTGATAGAGACTCTTAGATTTTTATTTTGTGACCATTTGAATGTTATGTGGGAAATAAGTCAAAATGTGGGGGAAGAGTTGATTTGTTTATCCTAACTTTCAATCTTATCGTTTTTTTTTAAATATAAACAGTTTTCATTTAGATCAAAACCAACAAAGTACACAAGTATACAAAAACAGGAGTCCAACTAGAAGAAGAGACTTTGGGTATATGAAATAGAATCAATAAGACAGTTACAAAAGATCTTCAAAATCAAAACCTAATGAAAAACATAAAAATCTAAATATTCTATTAGATCCATTTCCAACCTTTTAAACGTATGATTGCTCCCTTATAGATCACACAAAATAGCATAAAGCTTGGTGAACCATAAAAAAAACTTTTTATTTATGAAAAAAGTGGACAAAGGATGAACTCCTTAATTGTATCACCACACTCCTTGTTCCATGTGAAACAAAAGTCTAAAAGATCTTGCACCATACACCTCTCTCAAACTCGCATCTTTAGATAATTTGGTTTAAGTTTTCCTCCAGTTGTTGATAATGAATACAACAAAATGAGCCATCTAACTATGGGCACTTTCTTGACAATGCAATTTAAAGTATTAACTCTTCTATGTAATACTTGCCAAGAAAAGAACTTGACTTTCTTAGTAATCTTAGTCCTCTAAAATGTAGAGAAGATTGACTCACCTGTTGGAGAAGAATCAATAAACCTACTAAAGAAAGAGTTACACAAAAATCCCTCCAATGAATTGGGAGTCCACACCCTTAAGGCTCCATCTCTTTTCTAAAAACAATTCCTCAAGCATGGAAAATATCGAGGTCACATCCATCGCTTCCCTATCAAATAAAGAGCGACAAAACCCTAAACGAAAAGGAGAAGAAACTTCCGACAAAAGCAAATAGTTCAAAGTTCAACACATCATGAAAATATTGAGCAGAGGGATCTACCCCCCCACATACTAAACTTCCTGAAAATAAGTATCCTTCACCTTCCCTACCAAAGAGTGAGCAATAGGAGAAAAAGAAGGGATATTCATAGAAATACCATTCCAAAGATTCTTGATAAATTCCCCTATAATTCCTTGCATGAACAAGGATGAAACTTGGTAGCAAGAACCTATGCCACCAAGAGGAAGACCAACATAAGACAGACTAAAGGGCCATGTCCTAATCTTATCTCCCTCACAATTAATCCTATAATTTGGCATTTATACCTATTAATCTCAAGCCCAACATATCCTCAAAAAAATGGCAAAAATATGATTCAATGTTGAAAAGCGAGTCATCTTTACCAAAAAAAAAAATAATAATAATAGTATCATATCACAAAGCCACCATCTTCTTACCAATCTTCAAAAGCTCAAGGGTTTTGCCCCTAATACTATGAAAAGAAATGAGCCTAGATAGAAGTACAAAACATGATACCAATTGTGTAGGTAGAAATTTCACAAAGAAAAAAGTGAACAAATAAATCTACTTCTGTCTCTCTTATTTAAATCACTCACTAACCAATGATAGTTTTCAAATTAGGGTTCAAACCATGAATCTCACTAACAATTAGAATTTAAAATAGTTGCACAATAAAAATTGCTATGATTAAAATGAGTTATTTTAGCAATGAGTTATTTAGTTCTTCGGTGTTATATCCTTATTTTATTGAAAAGACTTAGGTGCTTTTGTGCAACATCTATA
This sequence comes from Cucumis hystrix, assembly GCA_025688845.1. NCBI lineage: Eukaryota > Viridiplantae > Streptophyta > Magnoliopsida > Cucurbitales > Cucurbitaceae > Cucumis > Cucumis hystrix. Next base: position 20,885,124 of record CM046886.1, on the reverse strand, counting down.
TCTATACAGTCTCGATAGAAAAACGTCATTTTGCAATTTTTGATTTCTTTCACAAAAATGATTTTTTAAATTACTTCTTAGGGTGTTAAAAATTGGAAGTATGGAGTTACACCTACTCATTGCTCTATTTTTATTGGATGATTCAATTACATCCAACTTTGTGGAGTAAAAATAAACAAACTTTAGATGATACTAAAATAATTGAAATTTTGAAACAATTACTTTGATCTCTTACATGACTTCAACATTATTTCAAAGTTTATCTTTTAACTAAAGTATCTTTTAACTTTGTACATGCGACAAATAATTTTTTTTCTAAACAAATACTTTAAGTTTCATGTTATAACATATTGAGTTGTTTGAATTGACTAGAGAAAAAACTGTCATATTGAGTTGTTTGGATTGACTAGAGGAATAAACATTTAAAAAAAAAGAAACATTTTTATTCAAACTCTTTTAATAAAAAAATGTTAAAAACACATTTTAAAAGTGGTTCAAAATATATTTTAAGTGATTATCAAAGAGTTTACTAATTTCTAAAATGGCTTATTTTCAAAATTAAATCCTTGAAAAGTTAAATATATTGTTATTTTATTATTCTAAAGAAAACTCTTCTTAAACTCCAAGGTTTTCCTAGTATTTTAAATATTAATAAAAAAATAATTAACGAAAATTATTATAAATTACAAAATTATTGAAAATATTTACAAAACAAAATTTCATATTCTATTAATGATAAATTTCTATTATTGTCTATTAGTGTATTTTTCTATATTTTGTAAATATTTTGGTTGATTATAATTTTAAACTTTACCCCTCTATCTCTTTTATGTGACTATACACATCATACCGTATTGTTCATGATCTTCCTGACTTTTTTTTTCTTGTTAGTCACAATCTTAGAATAAGTTTTAGATTTATAACTTTTTGTAGGTGTAATAATTACAAAGTTTGTAGTTTAAATTCCTTGATTAAATTCGTTATAATTTATTAGTAGATAATGAAGTGTTTGTTTGATAATTCATTTGGGATTATTTAAAAATGGAACAAAATACGAAAATATTTATACGTATAAAACAGTTTTAAAAAAGGAAAAAACTCACAAATCCACAACATCAAATAACAAAAATATAATAACCACACATAAAAAAACGATTTTGTTAGACGATAGTAAATATATATATATATATATTTTGGGGGTTATAATACATTTGTATTTTATGAATGGATAGGAATGTATTTAATTGATTTAGTGATGAGATTATGGGATGATGAGAATTGAGAAGGGCTAGAAAAAATGCGGTTGTAGAGAAGGAAAATAGGAGGAGGCACAGCAGATCGAGAACGAAGATATTTATTTATTTTTATTTATTGTATTGTATTGTTCAGATTAAATGAAATAAGAGAGGTCAGGTCTGGAGGTTGTGGCGATTTGCGAAATTGCGATTTCTAGGGTTTAAGAGGGGGGAGGCGCCATTTTTTCCGTACTCGCCGGTGCGAACCTACAGCAGCTCACACATGTCCTCTACGGCTTAGCCATCTCCCTCGTTCCTTTGTCTTTACCCTCTCTCTCTCTCTCTCTCTCTCTCTTCTTCTTCTTCTTCTTCTTCTTCTTTCTCCCTTAATGTCGGAAAACTCCATGGATTCCAAGCCAAATGACGTTGCCACTAATGGTGAACATGACGACGCCAAGCCCTTGAACCATAAAGATGATGGGAGTAGACATGACCCTCCATCTCATGGCGACGGGGCCAGTGCTGGGTAGGTTTCTTTTTCTTTTTGCTCCAAATGAATATTTGGTTGCTGGGTCGGTTTTCTTTTGTGGGTTTGTGATGGAATAATCCAGGAAGTGGGCTTGTGGTGTTGTGGGTAGAGTTTCTTTAGTTTTTATGTTTCTGATCCGTTTTTCCTTTTTGTTCTGTGGCTGGTGTTTTGTAGGAAAATCTTTGTTGGTGGTTTACCGCGGGAAACGACTTCTGGTTAGTTTTTTTATTTTTTTTATTTTTTTTATTTTATACTTCTTGTTGTGTTGGTGTCAAGGTTCTTGCTATGCAATTGTTGTGTTGTTGTTTTTTTATTTTAATTGATTATATGCAGCGCAATTTGTCAAACATTTTGGTGATTATGGGGAAATTACGGACTCTGTTATAATGAAGGACCGGAAGACTGGACATCCCCGCGGATTCGGGTTTGTGACTTATGCTGATCCCTCTGTGGTAGATAAAGTCATTGAGGACACACATATTATTAATGGCAAACAAGTAGGCCTATGTTTAGTGTTGAATTTGACTTAGACATTAGGGGGTTCAATGATTTCGTGCTTAAAATTTTGAGTTAATTTTAGGTGGAAATCAAGCGAACAATACCCAAAGGATCCTCCAGCTCTCGAGATTTCAAGACTAAGAAGATTTTTGTTGGTGGTATTCCTACATCTGTAGATGAAGGTAACTTATTGATTACAACCAATGTTTGTTTAGATGGCACTTTGAGGTTTACTGTACTCACTTTTTTAAGTGTCAAGCAGACGAGTTCAGAGATTTCTTTATGCAATATGGCGTGGTTAAGGAACACCAGATTATGCGCGACCACTCCACCAGTCGGTCTCGTGGATTTGGTTTTATTACATTTGAGACAGAGCAAGCAGTTGATGATCTCTTGGCAAATGGGAACAGGCTTGAGATGGCAGGCAGTCAGGTCAGCAGTGTTCTATCCTGGCTGCTATAATTTTTGTGTCTTCTCACCAGTTCCTAGGTCTCATTGTTTCAACTATCTTTGAATATTAGATGGAACATTCCCTTGTTGTTGCACAAATTTATTCTTTATCTTTTGCTTCAATTTATTGAATTTGGGTTAAGAACCTTCGACAGCAACATGAACATGGTGCTAAAAAATGGTTTGATTGTAAAAGTTTGAAACTTGCATTGACAGTCTGCAACCTGTGTAGCTAGTATGTCTTATAGATGCCACTTCAAACCGTCCTCTACTGAAGTTATAAGTCTTAAATAGTAGCTTATACTTGCATGAATACATTTTACAAAATTAAAACTACATTATGCCTTGCCAAAATCTACATTGCCACTATGTTCTGAATTATTTTTCTACTTATCTAGGCACAGCCATTTTCAATTGAGAAGTATATAGTGAGCATTAGGGAACTAATTTAATTATGGTGTGTAGCTTCTCTTTTGAACTTTTATGCGCTCTTGGATGCATTTCTTGTGAGATTTGCTCAGGGATGATATGGATCCAGTGAAGTTTGAAAAAGTTCTAAATCTTGAAATCTATTTTTACAAAATATATTTGGAGAACTTTATTGAGAGACGTAAACTAGTAGAAAATGGAAAAGGACTTGGTTTGTTGGAATTAGTGCTTTGGTAGTTGATATTGTTTGATTTTTTCCCCCTCATTATGGAGTCAAATATTAGAACATTCTAAACTAACTGAATAAAAAATCATTTTCAAATCAAACCGTTTCTTAACAATTTTTCTGTCTCTTACAAAAGGCCATCTTTTACTGCAAGCTTATTCAAATTCAAATACTCGTTGAGAAGAATTTTTTTGAAGTTAATCCCAATAAATGTTTTTGTAGGTTCTACTACGGTTTGTTTTTATTGTAGTGGTCATTTGTCCAAGTACAACATCAGAATAAACGTTATTTACTGATCATATCTTTTATGTTGGAAGTCATTTTACAATTTAAGGTCTGTGTTTCTTTGTTCTAAAGGTGGAGATTAAGAAGGCGGAGCCGAAAAAAGCAAATCCACCTCCAGCCCCTTCAAAGAGATTCCACGATTCTAGGCCAAGTTACAGTGGTGCCTATGGGGGGGATGCATATGGGGAGTTCGGAGGTGGTGGGTATGGTGGCAGTTTCAGGGCAGGTGGACCGTATGGTGCCAGAGGTGGTGGATATGGTGGATATGGTGGAAATGATTTTAGTGGTTATGGAATGTATGGTACTGGTGGCATGGGAGCTTACCGGGAAGACCCCTCCATGGGTTACTCTGCTCGTTATGGAGCAAGCTTCAGTAGAGGTTATGATTTTAGAGGTGGTTATGGTGGACCTGACGAGAGTTATGGTGCGTATAACAGTGGTGGTGCTCCTAGTACTGGTGGGTATGCAGGTAGCTATGATATGGGCATGGGCACTGGATATGCTGCTGGTGGTAGAGGTTCCTTCTATGGAAGTAGAGGAGGAGGAGGAGGAGGATACGATGGTGCAGGGAGTGCTCCAAGTGGTCGATATCATCCTTATGGACGGTAGTAATTAGCGGTGGGGGGAGCTTTTGTTAATTGATGTGCTACAAAGGACGGCAATGCTGAGAAGTCCCTGGTCCTCAAAATAATGATAAATATGTGTGCCTCTTACCGTCACAAGATTCCTGCCATGTTCATCAGGATCACAATTTTCAGAGATTTAGAATTTGACTGTACAATTGATTGTGACTAACTTGCTCAAGATTATGCTAAGATTATGTATCACCTATATATGCCATTAATTTCTCCATTTTGCTACCAACTTTTACGTTGTTTTAGTGACATGGTTATTTTGAAGAATGTTTAATGAATTGCAAATTTTCAGTTTCCTTCTATTGCATGTTTATTCTGAAAATTCTTTTTGTCCCCACCAATGGCATAAGCAAAGGGAAAATCGTGATGTTATGAAATAAAGATAAAGGTTTTGACAGAGAGCACTAGGAGGCTACGGAACTCAGCGGTTGCCAACTGTATAATGTTTGCACATGCAACTCCTAGTAGAAAGATGGCATGGTAGATGCAATCCTTCTCTAAAGCCATTGCCAGTCATTCTGCTATCCAAAAACTCCAAATGCTTTTTCCTGTAAGTCTCTCTTGGCAACTGAATTCTTTACTCGTTCATCGCAACTCATTTTTACACTTCCAAGAGTGATTACAAGAAAGCAAACCTCTGAATAATTTATTGCTTTTTGTTTGATGTAATTGCTGTAAATTGGCTCAACTCGAGGAGCAAAACTGAAATTCTATCTCTTGATTGAATTCCGAGTTTTATTAATTTTGCTTTATGTGATGTTTTCCGAATTTGGGCCTTGGGGAGAGTGCAGACTTTCATGTGGAAAAAAAGTCTTTTTGTAAGGGAACCCAATGTAGGATCTGAATCCTCTTCATGCAAATTAGGAAGGACCCAGTGAGCCGAGGGTTCACCATTGTAAACCTGAGCTTGATGGGGGGTTCAGGAAGCTTTGAAATATTTATAGCTTAGCTTCTTCAAGTAATGGGTTTGAGAAGCGGAATGATGCAGGAGGGTAAACCCTCACCTCAGAATGTGATTTGGGCTTGGGAAGTCAAGCTCACCTTATTAACCCATGCTTCAAACATCACCCCAAAACGTGACTGGATATTCTTTGCTAATGCTAGTATGAGTTTAGTTTGGATTATGACAAATTTTTAGAGTACTACACCCAGGTATTTGCATGGAGAAACTTACAACATATAATATATAATAGATCTTCATCTTTTATATATTTCAAATCTTAATTCTAGTTAGAAGGTATCCAACGAAAAGTTACCTAACTTCAGATATGATGACACCGCTAATGCTTCAATCAGCATGGCTATTGTGTATAACTTTTCTCATTGAGTTATTATTTTAACCACAGTGGCTGCCCACCCAGTTTTTAGTGACCTTTGTCGCTTTTTTTAATTTTTTTGAATTAATTTATATATATATATATATATATATATAGCCAAGTATTAAAAGGAGTGATGCTTTTTAAGACTATGCATCATAATGATCTTGGGAGAATGAAGATCAAACCATAACGTGACAACCTCCAATAATTTCTCGGTTGGTGGTTCGACTTTTTCAATGATAACAAAGTAATGTTGAAGGATGTGGAAATTTTAGGCCGTGTAATTGTTCGAGCTGTCTTATCCACTTTGAGATTATGAACATGGAGTTTGGACATTGCATTTTCAATTCTTAAAAGTAATGAATAGGCAAAAGAAAAGCTAGGTTGATGATCTCTACCTGGAATTAGATTTCAATCATTGAACTTTTTCAAATGTCTGTTGATATGAGAAGTCAGTTTCAGGTATAGTACACATGATCCTGACATGTTCGGAAGTAGAGTTCTTGTGGTAATACCCCCTCCTCAAATTCCTTGAACCAAGACCATTCCATTTGAACAGGCTTATTCCATCATATTTTTTGCCATATTTTTGTTTCTTTTACAATCACTGTGGAGTATGTATGGTAGGGCTTGTTCCAGGCTATGTGAGATTTCAGCCAAACATTATCTTCTTGGCATGTAATAATGTAATTTTGTTGTGTTGGTTCTTCTTGATTCTTTTCCCTGTTTATGATTTCTCAATTTTTGTTTGTGTTTCTTTGTTGTTGTTTGTGCAGAATCCACCTGTAAATAACCACACATCAGAAAGAGGTCAGTTCTGGAACTATCCAATCTAAACCTCTACTCTTCCTTTTTTTAATAGTAAAAATGCCTTTTTAGTTAACCATTTTTTTCAGAATGAAGCCATCGGTTATTATTTTATATATAGAATAGGTCAAGTAAAAGTAGAAAACAGGTTTTGGACATCCTGAAATTTTTTAATCATTGGACATTCAAAATAGGTTTATCAAATGTCTAAAGATCATTAGAAGATTTATACGTATAGAATACAAACATTATTGTATGGATACAGGCTGTAGGCAATTATTTTGTTCTAGATTTTGTCTTGATGAAAGAAAGATATGGTCAAACATTCTCAGGTTTAGAAAATCCTAAATGTTGTATTAGGGGTTGCACACAACACTTTGAGAGATGCAAGTTTGATGTTGGAGTGAGTCCCTTGTCAAATGCTTTTGTAATTATTATTTTCTTTTATTATAAATCCTAATTGAAGAATATTTTCTTTTTCATAATCTCATAGAATGGAAAGTAATTTTCTGAACTCTACTTGACTTTTTCAACCCCTTTTTAATGGGAAAAAGTGGTGTTTGCTTTACTGTAGCATTTTAAAATAACACTTTTTCTTTTTTCTAATTTCGTATTTGAAATTGACTTAAACCAATCTCTTGATGATAAAATGAGTAGTTTAAGATCCCATCACTTTGATTCAAGTTGATTTAAAAGGCTACAAAATATGTCATTTCAAATCTATATATTAAAACTTTGATACAAAAATAAAGGACAAAATAAAAACAATCTAGATTGATATTAGTTTTACTCAGATTTGGTGAGATGCTTTTATTTTTATAAATCTCTCTCTCTTAATGTGTTCAACTTTAGAGAATATGAAGAAGGGAAGTAACATACAATGTACATTGAAAATGATTGTTAGAACATGTTTCTATCATTGGGGGGAAGTTTGGTCCCACTTTCTCAATATCTTCTTCCTTTCTTCTCTCCATCATCACTTCACTCATTCTTCATCTATTCAATCCCCATCCTTTCCCTTCCACGACCACCGCTCACCGCTCGATCTACGTACGAGCCAACGAGGGCATGTGCCTCCTCTTGACTTACTGGTTTTTCTGTTTTAAATTTATTCTTTTAAGTACAGTTTAAGAATATATAAGAACAAAATCAACTTTGTTAATGAAATATCAAGGCTCAGTCATGGTAGGGGCACCCTTCCATCAATTTTATTGTGCGTAGCAAAATTTTGAGTTCAAAATCGTTGGAAGCAATTTTTTTTTTCTTTTACCAACTTTTGTTGCTTAAAAGTTCAATTAATAAATTAATAAATGTTTAAACGTTGGATTTTATTTTAATATGCCTTCTTGAAATGTTTAATAGATATATATATATATATATATTTGTAATTTATCCATCAGTTCATTTTGCTCTTTTTGGTGATATTATATGATTTTACTATCATACCTATGTGTCTAAAATTATATTTACATGAACTTCTGTTTTTCCCTTACATAGAATCTCGGATCTGTTCCTGCTTTAAGGTCATTATATTTTAGCCTTTTTTTAATTACTATATCTTTTTATGTTTTAACAAATTGGCCTATTAGCTCAGTTGGTTAGAGCGTCGTGCTAATAACGCGAAGGTCGCAGGTTCGAGACCTGCATGGGCCAAGATATTTTTTTATTTTATTTTTATTTAGTTACAAATTTAACTATGCATTTAAGAAAAATGCAAATTCTTGTGAAAAACAGAGGAGAGAGGAGAGGTATGCTTAATTATTAAAAACAATACATATATATAGTTTTCTTTATTTTAAATGAAATATCTATAACTAAATAGTTTCTAAAATTCCATACATACCTTTTAAAGTATATTTAAACAAGATTTAAAAAAGCTAAAAAAATGAGCCGATATAAAAATCTAAAATAAAATAAATATTTGTCCACGTAGACACAAGAAGGAGCTCTCAAAATCAATACGTCTTAATGTCATATCAATCAAAAGAATTGTAATTGTAGTTTTATATTTTCCATTTCATATATCATCAATATACTTTAAAAATTTTAAGAAAATAGTAAAAAAATATAATATTTGACCCAAGAAATAAATATATATAGTAACGTTTCATATAAAAATGTTAAGTAGTTCTTTTTATAATTAAATTAAATATAATTTTTAAAGTTGGTTCAATCAGTATTTTTCTTTTATGTTATTTTCGTTTATTGTGTTATTATTTATTTTATTATTTTCTGTAAGTTGATTAATTTTTTAAAATAAAAACTATTACACAAATTTTATAAAAATAAAAATTAATTTTTTTTAAGGTTTAGTTTATATTTAGTAATTAAGTTTTAAAATATTACATATTTAGTTCTTTTAAGTTTTGATTTTGATTTCAAATTACTATCAAAATATTAAAATGTTACAATTTTATCTCTAATATTTAAATTTTGTTTCAATTTAATATATATATCTCAAGATTTTACATTTTTAAACTTAATTTTTCATCAAATACTCGTTTTCAAACATTGACATCAATTTTTGTTAACTAATTTAAAGTAATATGAACTAACGTTTCAAATTTAATTTAAATTTTAATTAAAATCATTGAAATTCAAGATTTAACCTCCTAAAAAAAACAGTAGAACACAAAGTTTATTATTACACTTTAATTTTCTATAACACGTAAATATTTGATTAAAATTTCTATTTTTGACAACCTTTCTGAAATTTAAGTAATTATAATTGGAAAACTTAAAGAAACAAATTGAAAGGAAGATATTAAATAGTAAAATTGAAGAATGTAATTAATTTAAAACGAGAATATTAAATATTAAAATGAAATTTTAAAATTAAAAAAAAATTAAAAAAAAAAAAAAAAAAAGTAAAGAAGAGAAAAGAAAAGAAATTCCTCCATCATAAGGACTCCCCAACCACCCTATGACCCTTCATGCCTTTTTCTCTTATATATATATATATATATTTCACTGCCACTTCGAGGGACCCTCCAGCGTGGCACCCTGGGGGGGCGCCTTTATCAAAAAGACAATAATTATTGCTAAAGAGAGCAACCCCTCTTTTTTCAAAAAGACGACTATGCCCCCCCCTCTTACCTTTCCTTTCCAAGTGGGTCCCACATTATTAGCATAGTTCTCAATCCAAAAATATTACATTACATTACCTCTTCCTCTTCTCCCTTTATTTTACAATCTTTTTTTTTGTCTAAATATATTATATAATCTCTTCATTTTTCTCTCATTATCAATTGTTATTTTTAATATAGAGTTTAAAACATGGATGTCAAATTTTATAATTTAAATTTTAAAAAATCATTTTAAAGTAACCTATTAAACTAAGAAACAAATTTTATTTAGGTTAACATGTTGTTATATTGAATTTTTAACGATGTAGTGAAGATTTTGATTCACCCATAAAAACGTCGATATCAAACACACAAAATATGAAAAATGTCAATATATCAAGACAAAAAGTAATGTAATGTTGTTGAAATTTCTTTTGTTAAGAAAACTAATACGTCATTCACATGTTACTAACTGTGAGTGAATTTGAATTATGGAGAGAAAAAAACATCATAGTTAAAACAATCATAAACAACACATTGATGTTGTGTTTGCACCATAGACACTTTGATGTTTAAGTTTTTTTTTAGAAAAAAAAAGTCAATTCGATAAACTAACCACGACTACACGTCTCCTCAGTAACGACATAGGAGAATGAATATGGAATATCACAAAGGAACCCAACAACATCTATATATCTAGAAGAAGAGTTTGTGACAAAAAAAAAAAAAAATCTAAACTATTATCATGAATCAAACGACAAGTCATCCCATCCACTAAATGAAGATGAAGGAAACTAATAGTAGACAATTGAGTTATGTTATAGTAGGATAGTATATATGGAATAGATTTACAAGATTTAATTAAATGTTGAGTAGCTTAGGTGGGTGGTTGGAGTTTCATATTAAAATCTATAAATTATATGTACTGTGATTTATGGAGCATAGACTTATTAAACATTAAATTACAATTTCTTAGATCAACCTATAAATTAAAATATATAATTAAAGGCAAAATACAAAAGGTGATTTTGGCATTTTGTTCTTAGCCAGTGAACCTTTCTCCCTCCAAATAGCTTATGACAAACAACAACAAAAGAAAAAAAAAAAGAGAGAGAGAGAGAGAGAAGATAATTAAATGCCAAAATTAATTAGTGTTATACATATTTCTGTACTTTTCAATTTTTAGTATCAAATTAATAGATATTTGTTTCCATTAATTTTTACTATTTACTTGTAAGTAAAAAAAAAGGTCTTATTATAAAAATAAAAATAAAAATAGTTCGTAGTCCTAGTAAATATGATGGTAAAGTTTATGTTGAATTATTTATGAAAATAATCTTCAATCTCTATGGTATAAAAATGGTATAAAAAGACGAGCCTACCCTTGGGACATGGGCCCCGTGAAACAAATAATAAGTCGAGAAAAAAGAGAGGGGAAAATATTTATTAGGGGTGAAGAAGTAAATAACAAAAACGAATATTTTATATTTATTAGTGGGGGGGTGAAATGCGCCGTATGAGATTACAGCCGTCCACGTGCTTGGTGGCTATGTTCACGTGCGTGCATGTGAATTCCCGCCAAGGAGTTAATCATTATTATCAAATTTAATTACTTTCCCTTTCTTCCATCCCCATGTGATTAACATTAATTTGTGCTTTTTTTTCTTTCTTTTATTTATTTACAAAAATTAAAAATATGAAATTACATTTTAATGGAAACAAATAAATAAATATTAAGTTTGTTTTTTTAAATGGTATTTTGTTAGTTGGACTAATGTTCTCTATCCTTATTGACTATCAATTTTTGATTTCCTCCAATTGAATGTTGAATTTAAATCAGCTTAAGATGTTGCTTCATTTGCACTACGTTTGTGTACTAAATTATTAATTTTCTTTTCTTTCCAAATTCTTCGAACGGATATTACATTCATTGATTTCATCTCCGCCTTGCCTCATTTTAATGTAATTTATACTTATAAATTTACATGATGTGTAATACGAATTTATTTCAATTAGTTTTGTCTAATTTTAATATTTGTGTACTTCAATATAAATATAAATATATATATATATTTATTGAAGTAATAAAATCATAAATTTTGTTATGTTTAGGTTGAAAAAGTTAAACTTATAACATATAAATTTATATTTTTAAAATTATGGAATTAAATATTTTAAGTATATATTTACATATAAAATATTATTGTTTTAGTTTATAATGAAATTTTACAGTCAATTAAATAAATAACCACTTAATATATATAGAATATATCAATATTTGAGAACAACATTATAAGTTTCAAAAAGAGATAATTTGAAAAATGCATAAATGAGAGAAAAAATTCGGATGAAATCCAATCCTAGAATAGAATTTTACAAGATGAAGACAGAACTAGAGATAAGGACGATGATAAAATCCTGCTCATGGACATTTGTACTACGTTGGATCTTTCCATGGTACATGTATGACCTCTCTAGTACCAATGAGCTACCTCTAAGCTTTTATCACGAGTCTTCTGAGTTATCTCTAAGCTCTCTTGTATGTCACATAAGCTACCTTTTGCTTCTTTATAAGATCTATAAGCTACATCAAGGCCCCGTCATGGGTCCAATCAATCTACTCATGCTCGTTTGCTCATACCATTTTTGACTTTTCGTTGGATGTTAGTCCCACCGACCTTAGTTAGCCCATCTCAAACCTTTAATTTCTCTCTGTTCTTCAACCTTCTATATGTTTCTCATACCTTAAGGGATCCTTGTTTGGTACAAAATTTTGTAGTTTAGGCATGTGAATAAATTGTTCCCATTCATCATTTATATCCATTAACTATGCCCATTCAAAATGATGAGTTTCCTTCTTCTCTACCATCTTTTCTCTTTTAATACACTTTTTTTATATATACTAGTCCTTAACACGTGTTATACACGTGATATTTGTGTTTTGTTTTCATTTCATTAACTATATTATTTTTTATGATAACAACATTGGCTATATATGGATGTACATATTAGACCAAATCTAGAAAAACTCTCGATTTGATTAGTCTAGCATTTGGTGGATAGATCAATTAGACACTCAACAGTTAATGAAGATGTTCTAAAGTGTAATTTTTATATGTCAACTTGAAACATCAATTAAATGTAAAAGATTTTCGAAATATATAATTTTAAAACAAATACATCTACAAAAGCTTACAACAACTAAAATAAATAAATAAATATAAATTAAAAAGAGAGAAAGAAAAGAAAATGTTTACCTTGAAACTATAGGATTAGAAACATGCAATCAAACAAATATATTTTCTTTGTTGAATGCTATCCAATTTGTTCGCAAACTTGATATGTAGAAAAATGAGTTTTTATAGCAATCCAAAACTCAACTAATTGATGCTATTTAATAATTTCTAAAGGTTTGTTAATTATATATTAGTTAACGAATTTAGTTATTAATTCTTTGTATTTAAAAGTTGGATAAACTTTTCGGTATCTAATAAGGTATTTATAAATCATCTAATTTACAATTAGCATAATTATCTAATAAGGTATTTATAAATCATCTAATTTTTTTTCAATTAGCATAATTTCAAATAGAACAAGATAAAAGAGGAAAATGAATTATTGATTATTTTTATTTTAGAAGTTGGATGAATTTTTTTGTTTTCTTGAGCTAGGAGTGGTTCATAAGTTACAACTAACCTAATAAATTCATAAGGTATTTGTAAAATCATCTCATTTATTCTTCAATTACTATTAAAATAGGAAAGTGAAAAGACAAAATCGTTACCAATGACAAAAATGTTATAGAAAATATCTCCTCATCCAAATTTTTATATACTATAGATTATTAAAATTAATTACGTTAAAAATAAAATTTGTGGTTTATAAAATTACCTTAGCATTTAACTAACCTAATTTAATATTTTTATTTATTTTACATACTATTAAAAATAATTATTTTAAATTAATTACATGAAAATTAAATTTGTAGTTTATAAAATTACATTAGTATTTAACTATCCCCTCTCTCTATATATTTTTTGAAACGATTTAATGTGTACTTACTTTTTATTTTAATTTAATAAATTGGTTTATATATACACACATATATATTCATATTTATTTTTAAATAAATGGTAAGGAACCGATGCAATAAATAAACAAGTGCTTAATTAATTATATTTATAATTAATTAAAGGTCATTACGATTAATATAATATAAATTTATTTCTTAATAATTCTATAATTAGTTTATTATTAATTAATTAGAATTTGTCAATTATTTTATAGACTAATAATATAAATTCATCAAATTTATCGTATCAAATTACTCATAATAACAAATACTAGTAATTTATAATTTAATTAATATTATTATTTGATCGTTAAATAATTCATTTTTTTGAAAATCTTGAATTAACTTGATTGTTTATCAATTAATTTACTAATTTTTTTTAGAGTTTTCACAATTAATTTTACAAATGAAATACAAAAAGATTTATTCCCACACCTTCTTAATACCATTTCCATATACGACCAAACCCTAAACATCCTTAATTTTCAGTAATTTTATTTACAGAATTATTGTTACTAAACATCAATGTTATTTCCATCTCAATTTCCTCTATCCAAACGATCTCTAATTATCGATCCATGACTATAAAATCTATCCATAACAACTTGTATAAATTTGGTGTCCAATATAATAATATGATAAAATTGAAAAGTAAAAAGAAAATCAAAAGTATAATATAGGTCCAACTTGCAAGATTCACATCAATTATTATTATTATTATTATTTTCGATTCTAATGATTTTTTTTTAGTGAAAACTATATTTTAAATGTCAACTATAATAATATAGTAATTTTATAAAAAAAAAATATTAGAAAGTATATTTAGGTTAAAATAGACCTTTAGTCTATATATACTTTTGATTTTATGATCATTAAAAATAGACCTTTAGTCTCTCTATATGTACTTTTGATTTTATCATCCACTTATGCTTTTAGGTTGTGACTATTTTTAATCATTAAGCCCTTTTTCTTTTTTGGTATATTAATATTTTCTTTTAATTAAAGTCATGTCTTAGCTTTTTATTAACATCAATATCTTGAAATTAGTCAAATGATGTATTAATAACCTTTTGTGTAGGTCAAAGTTTCCAATATTTTCACACTCATTTTAATTAATTATAATATAATTTTTTTAAAATAAAATCTTTAAATGGACCCAATGCATAAAGTTATGAACAAATTATCAATTTCATACAAATCTTACCCATTCAAATATTAGAAAATTAATACTCGTAATTTTATTTGTTTAGTAGATAATACGAGAATTTTTAGTCAAATTAAAAAATCTAAAATATGTTTGGCTTTTTTTTTTTTTTTGAAAAATTTCTACATTTTTCACAACTTAGTTTGAATTTTGAAAACATCTTTAAAATTTTTGGGTGACATTATTGTTTGTAAATTTATTTTATGAGAAAAATATATGGTCGTAAAAACAATTAGGTTGTTTATATAGAATTCAATATTAACAAAAGTTCTTGTTGTATGAGGTTGAATCCTTACATTTAAAAAATGTTTAAGGACAAAATAGTTATAATAAAAATTATAAAGACAAAAAAATAAATAATCAAAGTGAACTTGATTCGATAGTATCGACATGACGTTCGTTTTTTAAAGTCAATGTTTCAATCCTTCACCTCCATGGTTGTACTAAAGAAATTGGGAAAAGAAATTAAAATCATTGTTTTTTACTATCTTTTTTAGTTTTTATATTAGTTTCATTGGATAACTATTTTATTTTATCTTTTTAAAATTAAGTTTTCTCTCACTTTTATTAGAACTAACTCTCATTTTTCTTCAGGACAATAGTTTAATTCTTAGTTAAATTTTTTTAAAAAAAAACATATTTTCATAAGCTACTTTTTTAATTTTCAAGAAATACTTTATTTTGGGAAACATTGATAAAAAAGAAAAGTAGATATCAAATAATTTTTTTTTATGTAGAATAAGTGTTTGTATACTGGTTTGTTAAAATAAAAAATAAAAAAACCAAATTATTATCAAACGAGACCTTAGATCCTACCTAGTAACTTTTTTTCTTTTCAAATTAAGCATATGGACACCACTTCCGCATCCAAATTTCTTTCCCTATTAGCTACTTTTCACCGATGGTTTAAAAGAAACTAAGTCAAAATTTGAGAACTAAAAAAAGTGACTTTCAAAAATTGTTTTTGTTTGTAAAATTTGACTAAGAATTTGATCATTGTACTTAAAAAAGATGCAAATCATTATAAGAGATAAGATAAAATAGACTTAATTTTAAAAGAACAAAAACAAAAAACGCCAAAAAGAATTACCAAATGAGACTTTAATTTTCCGTTTTTTATTTTTAAAAATTGTACTTAGTTTCGTACAAGTTCTTTGATCTATAACCTCCCTATCTTTCCACTTGAATTCTCAATTAAATTTAAAAAAACACTTCCAAATTTTTAAAAGATTATTATTTTGTAAGCCTCCTCACGAGATAACAAAATA
Source organism: Cucumis hystrix (assembly GCA_025688845.1). Lineage (NCBI taxonomy): Eukaryota > Viridiplantae > Streptophyta > Magnoliopsida > Cucurbitales > Cucurbitaceae > Cucumis > Cucumis hystrix. Next base: position 20,869,102 of record CM046886.1, on the reverse strand, counting down.
AAAATAATAATAATAAGTGAAAGTAATGTTTTTAAACTCAATTTTTCTTCTACTAAAGCTAAAGTTATTAAATAGAAATATTATTTTAGTTGGGATAATAATTGAAATGAAATTACTTTTGCATATAGTTGAAAACAATAATGCTACATGTTCAATAATTAACAAGCAACAATAATGGTGGTAAAAATTTGATGCAAAATTAAAAGTTATTTGAATTATTTGTTTCCTTTTTTATACTATTTTAAGAATTATTGTTGCTGTTCTTTCATTATTATTGTTTTCTTTTTTGTTAAATCATAAATTTTTATTTATATCAATCTGCCAAGAAAATTTGTAAAAGGTGTAATGTGACAATATTTATTATTTTATCTCAAGAATTTACAACTGCATTTAATGTTAGGTCAAATAAACATCTCCAAACTCCATACACAATTACTCATTTTATTTATATTTGGAGTATTAAAAATATAGACATATGGTCACGGGTATATGTCTGTTGAATTATGTTTATTTTGAATATTTTGTATTTTTATCATTGAACATTTTTTAGCAATTAGTGATATACAATTTAAAACAATGGTAAATTGGTAATTAGTGATAAACCTAAAAAAAATGGTTATGATATCAAGTTAATATCAAAAATGAGATTTTTAGAATGTAAACTGTCGATCATAATATGTCGAGCTAATGCCAAGGGAAATGATAATAATAAAAAATACATTTATGATCTTATTTTGATTTTTGGTTTTATTTTGTTAGGTCATAATTCAATCAAATAACAATAATAATTGTTGTCAAAATCAACCTAGTTCAATTTTTTGAGTAAAGGTAAACACCAAAACTTACAATTTTTATGTTTAAATGAAAGTTATTATGAGGAATGGTCAAGGAATATGTGGCAAAATAAATTTTCTTTTCCAAAATATACAAAAAAAAAAAAAAAAAAAACACACACACATCATTTGCCTTAAAAAATCTAAATTATAGTATATTTTTAAAAAAAATATTTCAATATTATAAAATATTAGCAACGACAAAATAAATATATTAATGTTTTAAATGAATGTTTAATCGTATAGCACCATTGAATCCAAACACTGAATCTTCTATCTGTGTTTACCAATATCATTGATAAAGTTTACCAGTGTCTATCATTGATAGAATATAGAATTTTGTTGCATTTTGTAAATATTTTCCAACAATTTTATCATTTACGATAATTATTCATCTTTTTCAATATATAATTTAAACAAGGTTAGATCCAACCATGTTTCTTTATTTAAAAGAAAAAAAAAAAACCCCTTTTCTAAAATAAGAATTAAATATAATAAACAAAGCTCCTTGAAAAAGAGAAAAAAAAAAGTCCTTATATATTTAAATACACACATGGTTATGTTCTTTAAAAACTAATAAGTTATGTGTACTTTTCCAATGGTTTGGTCACCAATTTAAGCAATTAATTAATAATCATCAACACATATAATTAAATTGACCATAGAGGCTATATAATTTAATGGGTCCATTAACCCTCTTTTATTGTAGCTCATAGCCTTTTACTTCAACTTGTGACTTCCAATTGTGGAAGTGAATTGTAACATTTTTGTCAATGGTATAAAATTTTATTAACAAAATTTTCATGTCTAATTATATGTCAATTTTATCATTGCGTCAATTATTATTTTAAAAATGGATGTTTTGATCCACAATTGTGTAATTAACAAAGTAACGTTTAAGAGGAAAAAAACCATTTGACTATTAAAAGTATGAGTGTTCAGGGTTCGATTCGGTTTCAAGCTAAAATTGCATCGAACCTCAAAATGCAAAAAAAACTCATACGAAATCGAACCGAACCGCACGTTTGTGTCAAACCGAATCAAAATCAAATCGCATACGCGATTCAGTTTCGATTCGGTTTAAATCCCATAGAATTTCAGGCCATAAAAGTATCGAGTTTGATAAAATTTTCTTTTTTGTTTTAAATTCTAAAAAACCTCGGGTCACCAAAGCGTCAAGTTCTATAAAATTTTCCTTTTTATTTTAAATCTTAGTGGATCTCGAGTCAACATATTTACTCGAGCTTTAGAAACAAAACTTGTATGGTCGTTCCTTTATTTTTTTTAAAAAATAAAACGGTTCGGTTTGATTTTACAATCGGTTTAAAATATTAAACCGAACCGAACCACATAAGAAACGGTTTCAACATAACACAAACCATACCGAACAACATGCAATCAATTTCAGCTTGGTTTCAATTCGGTTCAGTTCGGTTTTCAAATATTTTATGAACACCCCTAATCAAAAGATAAGATTGTCTTATTTGTTTAATTATTAAGAGTTACTTGTCCATTTCGTGTATACATTCATTTATTTAAATTTTGATTGAGAGATATATCAACATAGTTAATTACTTAAAAATAATAATTTTTAATCTTAATCTTATACAACATAGGGGTTTTTTAAAAAATAAAAACAAAATAATCTATTTACACTTCATACAAAAAAAAACTACTAAAAGATAAAAATTCATTACACTTGATTTTTCTACGAAGTATAAATATTTTCATTATTTTGCTATTTTTAATCATTTCCCTACAATATGTAAATTTAATTTTAGTATAATTATATCCTTAAACTATGATGTAGAATATAATTTAATTAGACTTTACTTTATATACAGGTTTCAAAATTTGTAGGAGAGAAAACACTTTCATGTGACAGCAACGATAAAAGATTATCTATAAAACAAATAAAAATGACTTTCACACTAAGTCAGAGACAAAAAACCATAATGGGATTAGAAATTTAAAGTTTAAGTTCTAGATATATATGATTAAGTTTTAGTTTGAATGATTTGAAGTTTACATTTTCCTTTTGATGTTAGGATCAAATAATTAAGATCAATTTTTATTTTCTTAGATCTAAATAAGTTATGGTTTGATATAATTAGATCACTCAGACTTATTTGATCCCAAGTTCATTAAACTTTGTATTTATATTTCTTTTAATTAAAATTTAGTTCTTATAGTTTTGAAAGTTATAATTTAGTTGATGTGATTTGACTGAATCTAATGTTAGTTTAAATTTTCATTAATAAAAACTAAAATTTAATTATAAACTACGTGAGACTAAATTATAATTTCCTTTCAACCACACAATTACATGATCCATTAATCGGGGTTGAACCAACTAATTACGTAAATCTTAAAAATTGACGTGTTTTGCAATTTAAGTTAAATAGGTTTTTCAAGAAAAAATTAAACTTACTAGCACTATATTTATAGGGTTATTTTCAAATATAGTAAGATGAACTAAAATATTTACAAAATATAATTTATTTTACCTTCTATCATTAATAGAATACGATAAACAAATATGTATTGCAATAGACCAGATAATAGTCACGACGACAATATTTCCCTCTATTTATAAATATACTTTTTAGCCGTTTTTTCATTTAAAACTACTTTTCATATTAATACACATATATATTTACAAATTTAATTTTTATAATTATCATATATAATTTTTAAAGTTGCATTTTCAAAAATAGAAAATTATTGAAATTATTTACAAGATATAACAAAATATAGCAAAATTCATGCAACTTTCTACCGCCAATTTAAATATCTTGTTAAATTTTGTTTAGTTTCATTTTTTTTCTATCCGTTACAATTCCCCATTTTAAAACTTATTTATCAAAATACATAAATTAGAACAAAAACATTTCCAACCTACTTTTTTTTTAAAATTGAAAACCAAAATGATAAATCTTCCCTATTTAAAAGTTCTATATTAAAAAAAAAAAAACCCAAAAAGAATTATTGTAAAAACAAAAACTATTAAAAGTATTTAAAAAAGTATAGCAAAATTCTATCAACGATAAAATACCAATAAACTTATTGAAAATCAAAACTAAAATATAATTTAATCAAAATTGTTAGATGACATTTCATTATTACGGCCGCAAGTGCGTTGTTTATTTATTTTCATTTAATGAGTTGACAAAGTTAGAAGTTACCTTTGCTTTGAATTATATAATATATATACACATATATAGTTTGAGATTTATTAAATACTTTGTTATCGATGAGAGCTTATTATTATTATTATTGGGCACCATTATTAACTATTGAGAATTGTACATCACATAAAATATAAAATAAAGATAAAGTTTCAAATAATTAATAATTTTGAAAATAAAAAAAGATAGATAAATAGATCAAAGTAAGGTGGCCTATTTTTGCCTATTTGAAAATGATTGTTTTGTACATTATTAAATAATTTAAGAGAAATATCCACATTCGACACGTAATGCATTCATCTTTCTGCACTCTTTCGATATTCAAAATTAAATTAAATTTTAGAAGTTATTGAAAAACCCATTTTAATTCCTACTTTTTGAAACAAAAAAATTATTATGTTAGTCGCTATATAGTTATTGGTTTCCGTGTGTGGTTGAGACTTTGAATGTATGTATTAAAACATGCTTGGTTAGTATTATTAAACATAGCTCAATAGTTTAAGACGTTATTTGAAATAATACTATTTGTTCTTTTATTTTATATTTTTTGAAATTTTAGCATGACATAAACAATAATTTAATGAGTCTTTCTTTATTTTGATGATATCTAAAGTTTTGTTCTATGATTTAAACCAAACTTTAAAAAAAATCCTCGAAAAAAAAATGTTAGTTTAAAAATTCAACAGTAAAACATAAAACTATAAATAAAATAATTTGGTAGCAAATAAAATAAACATTATATATATATATATTAAAGTAAGAGCAATAACAACATATTGGCAATATTTTAAGGGTTGAAATTATTCCACGCGGCCACCATAATAATCGTAATTACTTATTGGTTTAAAAATATTTCAGCCTATAATAATGATTCAATTAAGGTTTCACATTTTAGTAAAAATAATTCTCATAAATCTAATGCTATGATATGACCACCATCCACAATGTTCCAACATTTCAAATAATTATTTTCATGGATTATATAATCTTTTTAAAAATATAATTAATAAAAAAAAATTTAAATTATCACAAACTATTATGATCGGTAGATTGTAATATGTTGCGTAAATATTTTCAGAAACTTTGTTATTTAATAATAGTATTAAAATACTAAATAAATTTTAAACATTGGTTATTGTTTGGATTTTGAATATTTTTCAAATAAAAAATTATTTCAACTTTTTAAAAAAATTAACAACAAAACAAAAACAGTATAGTAGAACTAATATTTATAAACTTCATTTTCAAACACAAAACTAAAAGTAAGCTCGAGTATAGCTAGTTTGAAAATATATCTTTGATCGATAAGTTAATGATTGAAACTCTCCCATTGACAAAAATGTAAAATTTTCTTTCTTCTAAAAATTAAATTGATTTAAAAAAGATTAATGTGTTTTGTTGGCTGGAAGTACTATACCCTACCGATTAGTAGATAATGAAAGTTTTAAATATTGATATCGATTAACTATCTCGAGGTCGAAGTCGATATCATGCAATTAACAATAAAAATGTGAATTGTCTTACGTTTTTTTTTTCTAAGAAATTTGTATATATTGAAAACTTAAACAAAAATATGTAAATTAGTAAATAAAAGTGTCACATCTCAAAACAAATTTAAATATCTTGTTATTGATATTATTATTATTATTATGAAATTTCTCTATAACATTCCCTTCACATTGACGTGGAATTTATATAGAAAACGTTGACAAAAATTTGAAAGTATATTGCTTTTTATTTGATAAATAAATGAAAAAAACAAACTTGACAATGAAAATAAGGAAGAGATTACTTTTAACTACAAAGAAGAAAACAAATATAAAAAGTCTTGACCAATTTTATTTTTTATTTTTTATAATACTAAATAGAAAATCAAAATTTTCACTCGAGATTGATAATACAAATTCATCTCATTAACCTATAACATAAGCCACTAAAAACACGTGTAACTATCAAAGATGATTAAATTAAGATTTTGTTTCAAATATAACAAAATGAATACATAAATAATAGTTTATTGCAACTTATACTTTGATAATTTACTGTATTGTACACAACAAACTTATTGAAAGTATTTACAAAATATGAGAACGTTTCATATTTTATCATCATTGACACTTGTGCACTTCTATAAATGTTTATCAATAAAATTTTGGATTTATATCGTAAGAATGATAGAATTTGAAATTTTGAATGTTTATATATATATTATTATGGAGTTTGAAAATTTATAATATTTTAGTTTATTTTGCTGCATTCCAACAAATTGTAAATAATCGGATATTTGTTGGGTTGAAAAGAGGTGGCCATAACCAAAAAAAAAAAAAAGTTGAAGGAGTGCCCATAACAATTTCATGGGTCCAATCACTTAAAAAAAAAAAAGATGAAGAGAAATAAATAAAAAAGAAAATAATTTATTAATAAAGAAAAACAAGAGCTTAAGAACAAGAGGAAGAGATTTTCATGGAGGGAACATTTTCAGAGAGATAAAGACTGCCATTTGTAACTTTGCTTCTCAACTTTGCTTAATTTTTCTTTTCTTTCCTTTCCTTTTTCCCTCTCTTCTTCTTCTACTTCTTCTTCTTCCTCTTCTTCAATCTACGGGAAGAGAAAGAAAAAATAAGTTGCAGAAATTTTTGTTTGCAATTATTATATTCTTCCTCTAATCTCAACTCTTTCTTTCTTGTGTTGGATCGGATCTGAAAGTGTACTTCACAGACTCGGAAATTAATCAACAAGAAACTCGCAAAGTTGCTTCACTTTTCTTTCTGTGCTTGCATTTTTGGTGGGTCTCTATCGCTTTTTTTTTTTAGTTCTTGTACTCTTGAAAGATTTGCTTGCCGCTGCATTGTGTAGTTGTTGAGGTTCGTGGATATATTGTTGGGTATTTTTTAGTTTTTGATTTTCATTAAAGATTTGGGGGTTATGGGTTAAGTGTTTTTTTTTTTAGTTTCACTTTCAAAGAATCAAAATCACTAGTTGAAGCTACTGGGGTTCTCGTCTTGTAAATCTCTTGGAAATTTACCTTGTTTTTGTTGTTTTTTTTAAAAAAGTGTTTTTGGGGAAATTAGATGAGGTGTTGATGCGTCTGAGGAAGAACTTTGAAATTATTAGACGGGGGATTAAAGAATATGTTGCCGTTGTGTGATTACAAAGATATTTATAATTTACTTTATATGATTTTCCTTTTTTTTTCTTTTGAATTTGTAGGTTTTGATATTGCTTTGATTGTGAATCAAGGTTCACTGCTTGAGTTTCGGGTCAGCTATCAACAGGTATTTTTGATTTTATTCATAATCTTGGGGATTTTCTTTGGTTGCTTGGGTTGCTGGATATGGTATCTTCAATCTCTCTCATAGTTCATCTAAATCAATTTGAACTTTTAACTTCCAGGACAGATAGATATTCATTTGGCGTTTTTCAAGAAAGGCATTAATAAGTGGAAGATTTTGTAATTAATGGCTTTGGAAATTACTATAATGGTTATTATCAATTGTTGCATCCCATTCAGAACACCCTAAGATCTGGCCTGAAAGTTTGCTTGAGCCGGAGCTGCTGATGGAACCACTTGTTGATGGTATGAGTTCTTTACTGAAAACTCAGAACCCGGCATCTACATCAAGGAATCTCGATTCATCTCGCCAGCCATCTCCTAAACAATCTAGGAATGAAGCAACTTCGTCAACGTCCTATGCTATGTCTCAAAATTGTGCCAAGAAACCTCTTCGCCATCCAAATGGTTCTTCTGTAAGTAGTAAAAAACATCCTACCAATTTGAACGTGCAGAATGAAGGTTTAACTGATGTGACAAAACATACATATGTTTCCAATAAGGGGAAATCCGAGCTCGTAAACCCGACGGATAGTTCATATAAATCAACTGAAAGTTCTTTTCAGAAGAAGGTTTCTTCGGAGGGAGGTGGAGCAGAACCTCTTGTGAAGCATATTATTGATGATTCTAAGGATTGTTGCTCAAGTGGCTCAGATGAATCTGGAAATCAAGTATTGAACGCATCGAAAGGAGCTTCCACACAAATAATTGATCAGCGAAAATCTCAACCAGCTGAAATATCTTGTCCAAGTCCTCAGAACAGCTTATATTCCACGACTTTATATGCAGAGGCCAAACAAAGTTTCTCAAACACAGAAGTCAGCGAATGTGCAAGTAGCATTGAAAAGTCTAGCGAAAGCGTTGACATCACAAATTCTCTTGATCTTGACAAGAGTAGGAAAACAAGTGTTTACCGAGGGAGCACCGGCAGTGATATCAGTGATGAAAGCAACTCAAGTAGTTTAAGCAATGCCATGTATAAGCCTCATAAGGCAAACGATACAAGATGGGAAGCAATGCAAGTTGTGAGATCTCATGATGGGATGTTAGGACTTAACCATTTCCGATTGCTACGAAGACTGGGATGTGGCGACATTGGCAGTGTCTATCTTTCAGAGTTAACTGGTACCAAAACTTACTTTGCCATGAAGGTTATGGATAAGGCTGCTTTGGCAAGTAGGAAGAAGCTTCTGAGGGCTCAGACCGAACGCGAGATATTGCAATCTCTGGATCATCCTTTCCTGCCAACTTTGTATACACACTTTGAGACAGAAAAGTTCTCTTGTTTGGTAATGGAGTTTTGCCCTGGGGGCGACTTGCATGCTCTTAGGCAGAGACAGCCCGGCAAATTTTTTCCAGAACATGCTGCAAGGTCTGGAATTGTTTTCTCATCCTTTAGCTCTATATTGCTTTCACTCTAATAACCGAACAGGACGTTTGATATCTCTATTAGGTTGTTCATATATGAATAACTCAAATATGAACAGCCTAATACGACCAGGTGGAAATATTTCTCCTCAACCTTTCCGCAGATTATCATAGAACTTCAACATGAAATCTTGATAGGCCCAGGGGAGCACATATCTTTCTAATATAACTTTGACCTTCAATAACTTCTATTGCTTCTGCTCTCATTGCGCTCTTTGCTCAAATGCCCGGTGGAATAGATGTTAAGTTTTATGGTTATTTCTCTGTATGCTTTTGAGCCAAGCACCCCTCATTCATGTTACAACATTCCTGAAGTTTTCAACTTTTTACCTTTCTGTTTGCTTATGAAGTTATTCTCTTATAGTTAGCAATTTACACATTATCGTAGACTTCTGTAGACATCCGTTTTAATTAAACGGAAAAGGGACTGTTAGTTTTGGTCACCTTGATTTTCACTTGATATGTTTTATACTTTTTCAGATTCTATGTGGCTGAAGTTCTCCTTGCTTTGGAGTATTTGCACATGCTTGGGATAATCTACAGGGACCTAAAACCTGAAAATGTGTTAGTGAGAGACGATGGGCACATAATGCTCTCTGATTTTGACCTGTCTCTTAGATGCGCCGTCTCCCCAACACTTGTTAAATCATCGAACTCGGGTTTAGAAGCTAAAAGCTCAGGGTACTGTGTTCAGCCTGCTTGCATTGAGCCAACTTGCATAATGCAGCCAGATTGTATCCAGCCAGCATGTTTTACACCTCGCTTCCTAAGCAGACACAGGAAAGAAAAGAAATCCAAACCAAAGAGTGAAGTATATCATCAAGTGAGCCCTCTACCGGAGCTCATTGCCGAGCCCACAAGTGCAAGATCAATGTCATTCGTTGGTACACACGAGTACCTAGCACCTGAAATCATAAAAGGTGAAGGCCATGGAAGTGCCGTCGATTGGTGGACTTTCGGGATCTTTCTTTACGAACTTTTGTTCGGTAGAACCCCATTCAAGGGGGCTGGGAACCGTGCTACTTTGTTTAATGTGGTTGGTCAGCCATTGAGATTTCCCGAGTCTCCTTCTGTTAGCTTTGCAGCAAGAGACTTAATTCGAGGTTTGCTTGTAAAAGAACCACAGCATCGTCTCGCTTATAGGCGTGGCGCTACCGAGATCAAGCAACATCCATTCTTCCAAAGTGTGAATTGGGCACTTATCCGCTGTGCCAATCCTCCTGAAGTGCCAAGAGTAGATGTCATTGATTTCTCTTCAAGAATGGAGACACCACACACACCGGCAGGCGAAAAGATGCCGGGAGTCGATGTGAAGCCTTCAGGTAATTATTTAGAGATCGACTTCTTTTGAATCTTATTGTCAGTTTGTCTTTCAACCAATCTCCCTTCTCATCTCCTCATTTGTATTGTGCTGAAATTCAATGCCTTCCTTGTTTTTTCCATTGCAATGGGGGTTGCTGAAGTCCTGTTGTGGTTTCATTTTTTTTTCTTCTTTTTTAACTATCACTCTGTAACTCTACTGTGATGTCTGGTGATGCATAATAAAACCTGTCTGAGAAAATATGAAGAAGATGCATCAAATCAAAACTGGGGAATGGAATTGTTGGATTTCCTCTTATACTGACATAATTCTTTCATTATTTTAACTTCTCTCCTCTTTGATTTATATTTAGAACAGTCTGTTTAGACAAGGATTCTGTTGCTTTTCTTGTTGACAGCAAGGAGACAGTCTGTTGGTGAACAAAGTTCCATTTCTTTTGAGATAGGGAGAAAATAATAATAAGATTCAATTTCATAACAATTTTGTTTTCAACTTTTTATGCCTGCAAAAAAGTTTAACTTTCAACTAATTTAATAAACTTCAAGAAGTTGCTTTTTCGTAGTAGTTTATATATATATAATATATATATATATATCTGCCTTCTGATATGATGTCCATTTACCATTTCTTTTAATCATGCTCTCAACTGTAGAGTAGTATTTAAACTTCATGTGTATTTTCCATCAAGAGATTAGAGTTTTGAATTCAAAAAGATCAGATTAAATGTTTGATTTTTTCTACTCACATTTACTGTATTTGTTGTAAACACAAACTTTTGGCACAAAATCATATATTTTGATGATATCAATTTTGGATACAACAATATCCAACATTAGTATAGTTTAGTTTGGTTCCAATTTTATTTAAATTTAATCCAATCCAAATCCTTTGATTTGATTCAAATTTTTATACCTTTATTATTTATTTTCTCGAGGTTGAATAGAATCTAAAGTCAAATATCAATTATCTTTAAAATCTATGGTTTATTTAATTATAATATTCATATTATTAAAAAGATATTTTAGTTTTTTTTTTTGGTAATCTCTGTAGACAATTATGTGAACTAATAAATGTAATCTCTGTCGGTTGTTGGGGGCTCCCTCTTTCTAATTGTATACTTTTTGCATCATATGAGTTTTTATTCTAATTTTTAGGGAAATAAAATGTAATTTATATATTACTATATTTATCCATCCATATATTTAATATAAATAACTTTCAATTGAGTTAATTAATAATAGAGTGCTTTCACTTTCATTACAATACTAGACCTTATAGAATGAATGGTTTCATTTTATTTATTTGATAATTTTGGGAAAAAGCAATTTGGAGTAGAAAGATTTTTTTTTTTCTTTTAGGTTGTGCAAAGCACTAAATTAGATCGATGAATTTTTTAAAGTGTTTATTAAGCCTATAAAGTATATAATATGTTTCAGGCTAAATTATTAAGAAAACAAACATTTAAACATGGTCACTTTTTATAAAAGTATATATACTCTTTCTATGTTTACAATATTATTGTTAGAGTATAAATACATCAGAATTTGGAACTACAACAAGGGAAAATGAAATGAGCCTAGCGAATAATTACAAAAAGACTTCAAAACTAAACATTGAAAGAACTTTTTCTACTTTAGAAAATTCAATCAACTTAATCCAAAGACTCCACATAATAGCAGAAGTCTCATTCTACCACAAAATAGTTTTTAACGCAAAAAAGGCAAATAGAAGAGAAACGCCTTGCAACAACCTTGAGAACCGACAATACTAAAATCCCTAGTCTAACCACCCGAGCAAAGTCACCTCCAAGAGATACAATCGAGGTTCGATACTTTTCTTCTTACAAAGAATACAATAATTGAGTCCGACAAAAACTCTTATGATTGTTAGTTGTGGTCTTAACATCCTCACAGCTGAGTACAAATCTGGTTAGATTTTATATTGAATTTTCCTTTACTCAACAACTTAGCTTTTGGATTGAATTGGTGACAATCTCGTGAAAAACGGATGGATATATAGTTTGGTTTACCACTCAATTTCAAGACACTCCTACAAGAGAATGTTTACTATACAATTTCCACAGTGCCTTGTAAATAAGATCTTGAGTTTGAGCTATAACTTTCATCTTTCATATTAACATTCAAATTTCTTAGCAGCCTATAAATCTGGTCAGATTCTGAGTGTAATCTATCATTAGCTACAAAACTGTGGACCTCATTTCCTGCTTCAATTACACTTTCCCCAAGCATCTTCTTCAAACGCTTCTCCTTGACCATATCTCGAAGTTTTCCCACATTGTCCCAATTCTTCTCCACAGCATAAATTTTAGATAGCAGTATATGATACCCTGCATTATTAGGATCTAACTTGAAGAGATTCTTTGCTGCAATTTCTCCCAATTCAGATTTGTGATGAACACAAGCAGCGCCTAATAGGGCACCCCAGACATGGGGCCCTGCTGGAATTGGCATTTTCTCAACAAAGTTTAGAGCCCTGTCGAGTTCTCCGGTTCGACCAAGAAGATCGACAATGATGCTGTAATGCTCCATCATGGGTTTTATTCTGTATTTATGCAACATCATGTTGAATATCCTGATCCCTTCTTCAATCAAACCAGCATGGCTACAAGCAGATAGCAATGAGAGAAATGTTACTTCATTAGGCATAACTTCTGATGTCTCTATCATTTTGTTGAACAGTTTCAAAGCTTCTCTTCCTTGTCCCTGGATTCCATAACCTGCAATGATTGCACTCCAAGTAACAATGTCTTTTACTTTCAGTTCTTCAAATACTTTCATGGCATTAACTATGTTACCACATTTTGAATACAGTTCTATGAGTGAAGCTCCGACAAAAATGTTATTAGTAAAGCCAGTTTTGATAACATAGTCATGGAGACAAAGTGCTTGTCGGAGAATGCCCAAATCTGAACAAGAAACAAGAATTTTCACCATGGCAACAGCATCAGGTTTTATGTTGTTCAACCGCATGGTATTGAAGGTTCCCATTGATTTGAAAGACATTCCATTTGTGGAATAACCACTTAGCAAGGCAGCCCAAGAAACCACATCTTTTTTAGGCATTTTTTCAAAGACATCAAGGGCTTCTTCAGGTGAAAAGCACTTCATGTACATATCAATTAGTGCTGTGGAAACTGAAATGTCCAACTCCAAACCTTTCCTAGCAACAAGTTCATGGATCCTTTTTCCCTCTTCCAAGTTACATGCAACTGCACATGCTTGTAATGCACCAACCACTGTAACTGAATTGAATTTGATTTTCCTATCAATCATTTCATTGAAAAGATTTAGTGCTTCAGCTGCTAAACCATTGTGAGAATAACAAGCAATTAATGAGCTCCATGAAATTACATCTTTTGTTGGTATTTTCTCAAACAATTTGGCTGCAGCATTTACCGATCCCGTCTTCGCATATAGATTCAACAACGAGTTAGCCAAAGATAAATCATAATCTAGATTTCGTCTAATCATAAAGCCATGTATGCTACTCCCAAGCTTCGAGTCTGATAGTTGAGTGCACGCCGACGCTAAGCTGACAAGCGTGATAGGATCAGGATTTAAATGCTCGATCATCACCATTTGAGAGAAAAAATCAACTGCCTTTTCAGCATTTCCATTCTGCTCATACCCAGTTATCATCGAAGTCCACATAACCACATCTGGTTGAGAAAATCCCAAGAAAACTTGAAATGCCTCGTCCATTTTTCCACATTTCGAGTACAGTTCAATCAAGGAAGCCCCAACAAACATGTCAACATCAGTTTTCTCAATTTTCTCGACAAACCCATGAACCATCTTTCCAAATTCAAGAGCTTGCAACCCTGCACAGGCCTTCAAAACTATAGGAATGGTGTAATTATCGGGTTTCCCTTTTGTAATTCCATAAGATACCATATCATGAAAGAGATATAAAGTTTGATTCCATTGATTTTCTTTGCAGTAGCTTCTAAGAAGAGCATTCCAGAGGTGTACTGTTTTGGTTGGCGTTTCATCAAACACCTTGTGTGCTTGCTCAAGAGAAGTGTATTTTGAATGCAGGGCACTAAGTTTGGTGGCAAAGAAACTATCATGAGTAAGGCCAAGTTTGAGCGCAAGACATTGCAATTGAGCTAGAATTTTGCTACTGTTACATTTTTCAAACAACCTCACTAGTTGATCCCTGCTAGAGCTTTTCATGTATGCGATTGAGAAGCTGCAGAACTAGAGAAAGACGATCACCTATCACAGCTCACTACTCAACCATTTTGACTCTATTACTCTATTCACCAACTTAACATTTTTACTATAAATTTTTTAGAATGTTATTTATTTTTATTTTTTCATTTTCACCCGCAAAGGCGCGCATTTATTTGCCCGTACTCTCAACGGCCTTCGGCGTCAGGCGACACGGCGGCGCCTCCCAAAAGACGAAGCTATGCGTTTATGGCGTCCACATCGTTCCCTCTCATTTGCCGGAAAAACTCCACGTGAGCCTCCCTTGTTTTTCCGTTCGACCAATCTCTCCTCTTCCCTCCGAATCCAGTCGCCAATTTTGCTCCACTTCTCGGAATCTCGTCGTTTCTCTACATTTTCAATTGCCGATGACGAGAAGCATGGCTTCAGTCGGCCGGAGATGTATCGGAGCAACCTTGCTGGAACGGTTTCTGCTTACGAGCGCCATGTGTTCCTGTGTTATCGAAGTCCTGAGGTCTGGCCGTCCCGCGTTGAAGACTCGGACGCCGATCTGCTGCCGAAGCTTCTATCTTCTGCCATCAAAGCTCATAAAAATGAGATCTCTTTTAGGGTTAGTAATGCACTTTTGATAATTGAATTTGAAACGGTGGCGTATTTGATTCATGAGATGGCTTTGTTGTTTATAGTTTACAGAATTTGAGTGCTCTCCCATCACTTTTATATATTTCTCATCGTTTTGGCTTCCTAGACAAAACTGACGATATGCGAAGCCGGGGAGGGAACGGAGTGTTCGGATGGAGATGTATTGATTTTTCCGGAAATGGTCAAATACAGGTGAGGTAATTGCTTTAGTTCTCATAATCATCATCGATTGGCTTATTTTAGCATAAACAGAATGATAGTGTGCGTTAACAATTTGTTGTTACAGTAGAAACTAAAATCTGATTTGTTCCAAAAGGTAATTGAATTGTAATACACTAATTCCTATTATACGGCCAATCTTTAGGACCTTTGAAGATCATTAATGTTGTTCCGTTGTTTACCTGTTTCTGTAGACAAATTATGATCATGAGTTCTTTTGTTCAGTCCAATATATTATCACTTTCATTCCTTAGGAGTTAATTTGATTGTTTCTCTATTTCTGCCGTGATCTTTTTCCGTTACAAGATGCGCAATGACCTCGTCTCCCCATCACACCTACCCCAATATACAGGGGCTTGAAAGATAAAGCTGTGGAGATGTTTGTTGAGGATGTGCTTTTGAATGGTAAACTGCGGGACTCTGGAGTATACGATGTTTTGGCTGGCTCTTATATTTTTGTATGTGCACACGGTAGTCGAGATAAGAGATGTGGTGTCTGTGGACCAGTTCTTGTTTCGAAACTTAAAGAGGAGATCGAACTTAGAGGGCTGAAGGATCAAACTTATGTCCATCCATGTTCACACATTGGTGGACACAAGTATGCTGGAAACTTGATTATATATAGCCCAGATTCAGATGGGAGAATCATGGGGCATTGGTAAGAAAAGTCTTAAATAGAGAAAATACTTCACCCCAGGTGAGAGATATTTTCAATTGGTTTGTTAGTTAATTATACATATTAAATTTAGGTATGGCTATGTTACTCCTGATGATGTGCCTGAATTGCTGGACAAGCATATTGGAAAGGGAGAGATAGTAGAAAGGCTTTGGAGGTTAGTGTTTTTCTGGTTTGCCACATTCTTTCTGATAGTTCATCTTGAGTCCTATTGAGACACATAACTATTGTCCATTAGTAGCCGCTGCTAGTAGCTTATCAGTTTGACCATGCAGTTTATAATCATCAGCAGCATCCTTCTTGTTCTTGTTTGATTTCATATAAGTGTTTATTTTGTTGCTAAGATCTGGATAAAGTACAAATCATTTTCACTTGTTTGTGTTTGATTTCATTCAAGTGTTTATTGAGAGTAAGATATGAATTCAGTATAACAAATCGAAGGACAAGTGATATATTACTACTAGATTTGTTTATTGGGTAATTACAATTGATAGCAATTTTATGGATAATAATCAAGTATATAGTAACATTTTAAAAAGAAATATGGTATCAGAGCAGGTGATCCAGGAAGTCTTGTGTTCAAGCCCTGCATTATCGTTTACTCCCCAATTAAAATTGATTTCCACTTGTTGAAACTTTTAAATATTTCAAGCCCACAAGTGAGAATGAGTGTTAGTGATATATAATTAAAGTTGCCTTCAACCACAAGTTTAAGCTTTTGGGTGAATTGGTGGTTTAATAAATAGAATAATAAAAAGGAAACTATCATGAGCTCCAACATATATGAGATTAGATGGGATAGTCTATGTTTCATGGTGGATATATAGAGTTTTCAAATCTAGATAACATAAAGGAATCAAAATTCTTATAAAAAATCTAATCACATGATTGATGATCTGAGAATTACAAGCTAAACATAGAATGATCAATATAATATATAATTAGAATAAAAAACACACTATCATGAGCTCCAACGTGTATTGGATTAGACGGGATAATTTATGGTCAGGGTGGATCTATAGTGTGTATCCAAATCTAGATAACATAAGAGGAACAGAAATTCTCAGTTTCTTACAAAAAAAATTGGGTCTCTAATCAAGACCTGTGAATTACAAGCGTTAAACATAGAATGGTCAATATATTATATGATTAGAATAAAAAGAACTTTTATGAGCTCCAACATGTACAGAACTAGACGGGATAGGCTATACTTCAGGGTGGATGTGTAGAGTTTTCAAGTCCAGATAACATAAAGGAACCAAAGTTATTTGGTTACATGACAGTAGAGCATGGAACCTTTCTTTTCTTGTTATCCTATAAGTTGAAAACTATGTGATTTGGGATTGACAATTGCAGGGGTCGAATGGAGAGGACCTGTGATGAGGAAGGTAAAAAAGAAGACGAAGATAAACTTCCTAGCACTGAAATTTACAAGGAAACTACAAACAAGCCTTGAGAGGATGGCAGACAAGGTAACATTAGAGAAGTGGCAGGGCACATTCTCCTGCTGGATCAGAACTTCAGAACAATTTGATATTCTTATTTCTTGCTGCTCTTGTATTTGTAATGTTTGAGCTCTGGCGACAGAGGTCCACTAAAAGTATATTCTTAGATTATGTTTATATTTCCAATTCATGCACCAATATTCTCTAGGAACAGATAGTGGCATTTGGGAATTAAGAAAACAGTGGTAGCGTAGGGAAATGATATTCATATTGTCCTTTTACCAGGTATTTATGAATTATGAAAACGTAGCAAACAAATGAAATTATTTTTTCTGCTCCACTGCTGATTGTTAGTTGTGGTTTTGACATTCTCAAAGCTAAGTACACATCTTGTGTTAAAGTAATGGATTATATTTCGGTAAATGGTCTTATCATATCACCGGCTAAAGGTGTTGGCTACTGCATAGTTTCCTTAACTTGCATGACACCTTCAATAGAATGTTTACTATATGATTTCCTCAATGCCCTGCAAATAAGATTTTGAATTTGAGCTATAATCTTCATCTCTTATAGTAACATTCAAATTTCTTAGCAACATATTAATGTGGTCAGATTCTGAGTGTAATCTGTCCTTAATTACGAAACTATGAACCTCGGTTCCTTCTTCATTCACACTTTCCATAAACAGCTTCTTCAAACTCTTTTTCCTTTATCATATTTCTAAGTTCTGCCAGATTGGTCAATTTTTATCACAGCCTAAATG
This sequence comes from Cucumis hystrix, assembly GCA_025688845.1. Classification (NCBI taxonomy): domain Eukaryota; kingdom Viridiplantae; phylum Streptophyta; class Magnoliopsida; order Cucurbitales; family Cucurbitaceae; genus Cucumis; species Cucumis hystrix. The sequence continues at coordinate 20,851,063 of CM046886.1, read as the reverse complement.
TTAGATTTGGATAGCAGTATACTGAACTCAACATGATTAGGATCTGGCTTGGAGAGATTTTTGCTGCAAGCTCTCCCTTCTCAGATCTGTGATGACGACAAGCAACACCTAACAGAGCACTGCTGGATTGCCGTTTTCTGAAACAAAGTTTACTGCCCTGTCGAGTTCTTCTGTTCAACCAAGAAGTTTGACAATGATGTTGTTATACTCTGTGTTGGGTTCTATACTGTATTCATGCAACATCATATTGAATATCTTTATCCATTCTTCAATAAACCGCCATGGCTACAAGCAGATAACAATGAGAGAAATGTTACTTGGTTGGGCATAACTTCTGACATCCCTATCATTTTGTCAAACGGTTTCAAGTCTTTTCTTCCTTGTCCCTGGATTCTACAACCTGCCATTCTCGCGAAGGTACCTATTTCTTTTACTTTCATTTCTCTAAATACTTTCTTAGGATTAACTATGCTGCCACATTTCGACCACAGCTATATTAGTGAAGCTCATACAAAATCGTTATCTGCAAAGCCAGTATTGACTACATAGCATGTCATGGAGATAAGGTGCTTCTTGGAGAATACTCAAAGCTCACCAAGAATCAAGAATTTTTATTTTTCACCATGGGAACAACACCAAGATTTATCTTGTTCAACATCAAAGTAGCCCAAGTAACCAGGGCTTCTTTTAAGCACGTCAAGGCGTTCTTCAGGTGAAGCATTTTATGTCATATTAATCAGAGCTGTAGAAACTGAAATATCCAACTCCAAACCTTTGCTGGTAACAAGTTCATGGATCCTCTTTCTTTCCAAGTTACATGAAATGCACACGCCTGTAATGCAATCACTGTGATCAGATTGAATTTGCTTTTCCTATTAATAATTTCATTGAAAAGATTTAATGCTGTCATTGTGAGAACACAATCAATTAAGGAGCTCCATTAAATTACATATTTTGCCAGCATTTAGTGACACTAGTTAGATGCATGATCACCATTATGCTCATACCCAGTTATCATTGAAGTCCACAAAATCACGTCTGGTTGAGCAAATTTCAATAAACGTGGAGTGGCTCGTGCATTATTTCACTTGTCAAGTACAGTTCGATCAACAGAGCCTCAACAACTGTGACAAGGTCAGTTTTCTCATTTTTCTTTACTAACACGTGAACTGTCTTTCCAAATTGCAAATGCGTACAACCCTGTGGACCTTCAAAACTATAGAAACAGTGACATTATCCAGTTTCCCCTTTATCATTTCAGGAGATACTATACCATATTACCATGTCAAAGAGATATAAAGTCTGTCTTCATTAATTTTCGAGAAAATTGTCAGAAATATCCCTAAATTGTTTTTTTTTTCATCTTTCACAACTTTCCCTTTTGGAGAACTCAGTGGAATAGTTCTTCTCGGTACTTTCCGGTCGAGATAGACCCAAAGATTGGAACAAAAAATTAATTTCTTTCCACCGTACATCTAAACTATCGATTTTTTTGGGTATTATAGATGGACTCTCGACCAAATCTTAAGTGATATCCCCCAAGTCTTATCAAATTTCCAAATCTTATGTCCAATTTCTGTTTCCACAATGGTCTAAGTTGGGAATTTCCCAATTGATTTACGAATTTCTTGTCGTTTCCCCCTTCAAGTGATTGTGCCGCAGTCTACAAAGAAAATCGGAGAAATATTATATATGAGATCCCAGTCTTTATCCCAGCCAAAATTCCATCGAGAAAGCCCAAAGAAATCAATAGTTTAGACGTATAATGAAAAGAAATTAAAATTTTGTTCAAATCTTTAGGTCAATCTCGACCGAGAAGTACCAAGAAAAACCGTAGTAAAAAATTGTCAAAAATGGTGTTAATTGTGAAAGATAAAACTGTTTGCTTTATTTTTGACAATTTATCAAATTGTCTTTGCAATAGCTCTGGGAAGAGTATCGTTTTTCTCGACGTTAGAACGTCTTGTGTACTTGCAGGAGAGTGGTGTATTCCCCAGCTTTGAGTGTTTGCCATTGCAATTGTGCCAAGATTTTGCCATTGCTACATTTCTCAAACAATTTCAAGCTGCCTCTCGCTTTTCATGTGTGAGCTGCATAACTATCAAGCTTCATTTACGCATTGGCTGATCGGGTTAGCGTGATCCTTTCTGGCTCGAAATTATGAACTATGAAGGAGCACAATATAGTTTGTTCGACGCTTAAACAAGCTGCAAAGGGACACCATCTAAATTCTACACGAAGATATATGGATTAAAAGTATAATGAAATCAAGAGTATAGTGACCAAAATTGTACTTAAGTGTAAAAAACCATTGGGATTGAATTGAAGTTGGATATTGGTGGTGTAATGTTTTGTTGGTAATGTTCTGATTTGAAGTTTTCCTGAGGATCAAAGTCATTAGTGATGGGTGGTGAAATTATCTCAAATTTGATTGAAAAACATTTGACTTTGAGCATTAAGCAAGGCACATGAATTTGATTAAGAGATTTGAATCTCTTAATGATAATTTAAGATGAGAATCTTCTCTTGAATTTCTTACTACTTCAAGTCATCGTTTCACCTATGCTAATTAATGTTCTCCAACTTGTAATATCGTAATGCTTAAGTTAATACTTAGATTGAGAAGGTGTTGATTGAGTAATAAGATGAGCTAGTTAGCATCCTTTATCGTTGTTATGTAGCTAAGAATTAGGTTGAAAGACAGATATGAACTCTCAATTCATTTAGGAGACATAGACATTTTGGGTAAGAAATTGGTTATTATAATCCTATGTTGTTATAACTTGTGTTTGAAGTGGAAAATATTTTAGTTTGAAAATAAAATAGTAAATTAAGAGAAAAATTGATGAATATAAAATAATAAAAAGTGTAATGAATAGTAAATACTATAACAAATTATTTGCTCGAACTACTTCTCTAGCTCGAGTCCCCATAGAAGTCTACGTTATGGGCACGGCTCGACATGGCTTTGCATGCTCCAATAATGACTAAGAATGAAAAGAGAAGAAGTTAGAGAAAGAAGATTTAGCAGAATAATTTGGATGATTGGTGAGGAGTTGGGAAAGTGTAGAAAAAGGGTCAAAATCACTAATTCACCGACACACTTCGTTTTCACATATCAAAAAGCAAACTGTTTCTTTTTTGACTAAACAATACGAAAACAACAAATACTAAACACTATTTCTACCTTTTTCCTTCCCTTTTTCATTCCTATCTCACCTTTTCACAACCACTAAAGTCTTCATTCTCAACACATTTCTATGGTCCCATTTTCTCTCAATCTCTTTATTCAATTATTCATACAATTATATACATATACATATATATAAACTTTTCTGTAATTTTGAAGTTAAATTTTATCGAGAATATCTTTCTAAAATTTTTAAACGAAGGTTAGTCGATAGAGACTATCTTTCTTAGATGAGTTCGCTAATTGCAATAGGTGGCAATTTTTTTGGAAAAATTATAAATATAGCACAATTTATTGGTGATAGTTTATATTCTTTTAGTGTTATAGCTATCTTTGATAGATTTCGAGAGTTGGATATAAGTTTTGTTATATTTACAAATTCCTTTTGCATTGTGCCATGTCTAGTAGTATTTTGAACATGATTGTTATATTTACAACTATCTCTAATTTTGAAATTTATTAAAAGTACAAAAGACTAAATAGAACAAGTATTTGAATTGGAAGAGGGATAAAATAATATTTTGAAACTTTTCTCTAGTTTGAAGAAATCAATTTAGTTTCTCTCTTTTTCATGGAGATTGTATTTTGATTACTTCAAACTCAAACAATATATACAAAGAAAAGTCAAAAGGGGAATTCTTCACAAACATTTGTCAAAGATGGAAATTCTTAGAGAGATAGATAGAGAGGAGGTGGTTAAATAATTAATATTTGATTAAAATAGTAGAGTTGAAAATGTTAATTTTGATTTTTGGACTTCATTATTAATGATTGAAGGGGAAGTTGAAGTGCAAAAGTCATTAATCATAGTATTCTACTTTAATGGGAAAAAGTTTTTTTTCTTTTTTTCTTTTTTTTTCAAAATTTTCATACGTAAAATATATTTTCAAGGCGAGACAAAAATTGATGTTTTTTTTAATAATGAATGACACAAACTCCTTAAGTCAAACACTTTCTAAGAGATGTCACGAAGTTTAGGGTCGGTAAAATAAAAGAATATTGTAATGTTTGATTAAATTACAAGTTAAGTTGTTGAAATTTTATGATATTTCTAAAGACATTATTCCATAGTTTCTTGAACTTTCAACTTGGTATCTTTATTTAATAAAAATATGCCTTTAAGATTTCAAATTTTGTATCAAATAAAATCGCAATTTTTTTTTTAAAAATAAAAGCCAATTAAATGGACACAAAATTGGAAATTTTAAGACATTTATCATAAAACAAGTTAATGTAAGTTTAGGTAATGTTGTAATTACTTTTAAAGTTTTAAAATTAAATCCTATTTAACACAAACTTATAATTTAGCTTAAAATACTTAAAATATGTTGAGTTATATATTTAGAAAAAACTATCTTTTTCCCTTTTAAGTCATCAGGGTGGTTTCAAATTTATAAATATATATATATAAAAGCTTAGAAATTTGAATATTTTAGGTTTAAAAGTACAAAATCTGTCTACAAATTTTAAATATTACAAACTGAATTGCTCTTCAGTGTTAAAATTGGACGATCCTTAAACTTACAACAGTCATAAAAATTAAGCTTTGAACAATCCTTAAACTTATAACAGTCGTAAAAATTAAACCCCAAATGATAAAACTTAAACTCTCAAATCTATACATTTGATACAAAGGAGTATGAGTTTGAGAATCTAAATTTTAACATTCGTATAAATTTGAAGATTATTCAATATTTAACTTTAGACCGTCAAGGTTATATCTGCAATTAATTAATACTAAGCTTTTGGGACAATTTCTTTTTTATTAGTAAAAATGAATAAAAAAAAAAAGTGAAAAAATAGAATGAGGAAAAAAAGGTGAGAAAGGTTAGGTTAGGAGAAAGAGTAATAATTTGGAATTAGCCCTAAAGTTTGAGAACCGACATGACGTCATGTGGTTCAACAAAGTTGGATTTTTGAGATTATATTGTAACCGCGTCGGTGTCTCCATTCAACGTCACCATCTCCTTAATCCAACGGCTTCCTTTATCACACGTGTCATAACACTGGGTTTCTTTTTAAATAATTTTAAATCATACTATTAATATAAATTATTAACTTCGACTATATATATAATTGTGTTTAAACTTTTTTGTTTATGATTTAATTTACACTATTAATTAAGATTTTAAATGATATATTAATTAAGTCCATAAATTTAGGAGTTTAATTACAAATTTATAAATATGGTTTATATTTTAAGTTGATACATCATGTAAATTTAATTTGCCCTGTTTTTTCCTCATATATTTTCCATATCTAACTGTTTAGTTTTTTTAAAAAAATATTAATTTGCCTAAGTTAAATAAGTGTTAGTTGTGATTCTTGGAAAATTGTTATGGGTAGCAAAAAATTGAAACGATTTACAAAGTATAGCAAAAAAAATTAATGAGATGGATTTTGTTGTATAATTTAAATTATCCATTTGAATATTTTTCCTTTTAAATTGATTTTTATTTGAAAAACCATTCAAAATAAAATCTTTTATATGTTTGAATAATGCATTATATCAAACATGTCAAGTTTGAAAATTTTATTTTAAAAAAATGATCAATGAGAATTGCTTCTGAATTTTTTTTAGTTGTAAGAGAGTTGTTCATTTTACACCTTGATTAGATTGATTAGATTTTCTTTTTGTCAATTTTTATTTTGATTTTTTTCTCTTTTGGGTACACAATTAAATAAAGTAAGAAAATTCAGATCATAAATCTTAAGAATATTAACATACTTTTATAGGTTTATTGTGCTATGCTTGATTTGTTTGATTTGTTAATTGAAGCTTGAATTAGCCTAAGCTAAATGAAAGGGAAAAAAAAATTATAAAATGAATTATTTAAGAGTAGAGTATTAAATTTTTAGTATTTAAAATTACAACATGTTCTAATTTTATAATCATAGTTGGAGATAGAAACTATATTATATGAAAATTTAATGCGTAAATTTAGAATGTCTAAGCAACATCTTAATTTAATAAAAAGATATATTTATCGATAAAATCCATAGTTATATTTGCGAAGAAATGATAAAAATAATAAAATATTTAAATCAATCATTCTTTTATAGTTAAATCATGTTAAATATGTTTATTATTTTTGTTATATTCATAATAATGATTATTTTATTGCTTATTTTTCTTTACGTTTTGTACATTTTTTAGGATATATTTGAAATGACTATTTACTATGTCAAAATCGAATCTAAAAAATGTGTGTGTATATATATAAACAAAAATGCAGATATACATATACTTATTTTGGTCCCTAAACATTGTAACTTATTTTATTTTGGTCTCTAAATAATTTTTGAAAACAAACTTTACTTTAGTCACTATCGTTCAAATTTTGCTAGCTCTCTAACGAAATAATGATGGGGATATTTTGATGTTTAAAGTCTAGATTCATCATATTAAATATATTGATAAATAACCAATAAATCTTATTCATTTATTCTTTAAATTTTCTATGTCAACACCACACGAAACAAATAAAATTTATATTAAAAACTAATTTTGTTTTTTCTCCAAAAAAAAAAAAAACTTAAATCTCTCACTTCCCCTTTCTTGCTTTCTACCTTTTAATTTTTTTTTCCAAATTAAAATCTTGAAGTAAATCAGAAGAATGACATTGAATAGAATAAAAAAATAAAATAAAACTAATATATTTGTATTAACATCTATGACAAAGTAAAATAAACTAGAAAAATAAAATATGTACAACACATATACAAAATAAACTCTATAGAATTATTGCAGATACATATTCCCACACTGAATTACAAAACCCAAAAAACAAAGAAATAAGAATTTTGGGAGGGAGAGAAAAAATTACCTCAATGAATCACAAAATATGACAAACTTGAAACACTAAAAGATTTGTATGTAAGTGAATTGCATCTAGTATATGAGTTAGAGAACGTGCAGTAGAATGACAATACGTCAAAATGGTGATGATCAAAATTTTGAGGACAAAGTAACTTTTTAAGTTATTCAATAAAACATCAATTTACCAAATAGCCTTTAATTAAAAATTAAAACGCTAGACTATTAAGAGTGATTGTCTTATTTGATAGCCCTAGTCATCCAAATATAGAAAAGTCACACATCATTCTAATAGAGTTAACCGAATATTTTAACGACAAAAACCAAAATATACTCTTTTTAAAAGTTTAAAGACTAAAACAAACCTTTTTTTTAAGTTCATGAACTAAAATAGAATAACACACGCAATTCATTGAAAAAAAATAGGATTTAAAACAAAGTTTAATATCATACATATTACAAAACATATAAATTAACACAAACATATAATAATATATTAATAATATAAAAAAATAAAAACATAGTACAAAGTGATAATTTTTGTAATAAATTATGATTGAATTTTATTGTAAACTAATAGGCGTAAATAAAAAATTTTAGATTATTACTATTAAATATTATTATGAATTGGAAAAAAAAGAGAGAGTGTTTGGTGTACCAAATTATTTTTAAAAGATTAGGGAAAGAAAATAAAATGATTGGAGAGATGAATGTTAGAGAATATTAAATGTCCAATTTCTATAGAAAAATATTATGTAAAATTACGGTTTTTTAATTCAACTTCTAATCCAAATACAATATTTATTGCATAATATTATAAGAATTTAATTTAGGAAAAATATATTTTTTTTAAGAAAAAAGAAATTAAGAAAATAAATATATAAGTTTATTTGATTTTCCCTTTAAAATAATATAGATTTATCAATTGAGAGTTACAAAGATTCTATTTAAGTTAGATAAAAAAAAATATTTTAAATAACAAAATTTATAAATATAATAAAATATCACAATATTTATTTATGATAAACCACGATAGACGGTGGATAGAATACAAATAGTAGTCTATCACGATTCATTGTAGAAAAACTACGATATTTTGTTATATTTTATAGACAGTTCATTTTTTTATATTTCAAAAATTAAAAAAGTTTCAAAAATAGAAAAATCGTCAAAATATTTACACTTGAAAAATCAAGTGCAATAAATAGTTGGTTTGTTTTTTCTATTTTAAAATTTTTTCCTAAAAATAACACATAAATATAATTAATTAGGTTTATAAAACTACTCATAAATGTTGTGCATTTAAATTTGAAGAATAACAAAAATAAAATGTTTGTGAAAGTCATAGTATAGGTTTTTGAATTCTCTACCCTATTTCTTTTGGTGTATTTTTAAACAATAATAATACAAATAATTGGGTTTAAATGCTACTTGTATTTTACAATTTGGAAGATGAATTTTTTTTTTATCAAAATGAATTGTCAATAAATTCAATTCTCAACCTTCCATTAAACCATTCTAATATCTTATTATAATACAACAACTACATCCTTACAAAATTATAAAATACAAAAACTAAATAATTATTTGTTAGAATTAAAGTTTACATATTAAAATCTTAAAAATAAAGATTAAAATGTAATTACAACTTGGCTAAATTTTAAATAAATAAGATTTTTTTAAAGTGAAATTATTTGAAATATAGGAAAATTTTACAATTTAATTTATTTGTGTATATTGAAAAATAGGATTTGTATAAACCTATTTATGTTCATATAGAAAGAAAAGAAATGGAAGAATTGATAGTCACAATACAAAAAATAAAAGTTGGATTATGAAAGAAGACATTATGAACTTGTGTCTCCCTCTCACTATGAACAAAAACAAAGGGATTGTTTTGTGTTTTCTTAAATAGCAATTGTGAGCTATGCCCAACTTTGTCCTTATCCCTGCATTTGGATTTCCCATTCTAAACCCCATCGTCTAATCGCTCTCTATCTCTCTCTATCTCTCTCTCTATTTTTTTCTTTTTCTTTTTTTTGGCATTCAAAGTCAAATCACGAGCCGATGTACAGTGACAATAACTCACAAAGAAAGGGAAAAAATAAAGGGGAAAAAAACTCTCTTTTGCAGCTTTAAATTGCAGATGGCAACCGCATTCACTTCCATACGCGGAGAAGCATCAATTTCACACCTCAATTTTGTCCCTTCACTTTCATTTTCATTGCTTTCCTCCCATTCCCTTCTTCATACATTCAATTCTTTATTTGCCTCCCCTGCTTCTGACACTAACTTTTTTTTTCTGATTTCTATTGTTTTTTCTTTTAATATTCTGGGGCTGCTGGATTTGCGTTTCCCTACATGTGGAGGCACTATATTCTTTTCCCACCAAGCACAAGAATCCGTTCAATTTCTGGATCGGTTACCGGGATTCTAGGGATGGGTCTGTTCAGTATCAAACATGGGTTTTTTTAGTTTTTTTTGTCTTTGGTTTAATACTTTGTCCGTACCCCTTTGAATCTCTGATGGGTTCTTTTTGGGAAAGCTTTTCGTGTGTGAATTGAGAGAAGAAGGAAGTGAGGAAGTGCACTGAAGGTGTTTGATAAAAGTCGTGAGTGAAGAGATGGGTTCTGGTAATGGTTTTTATTCCACTAGTGAATTCAATTTGGATGCCAAATGGTTGATTGATCCTAAGCATCTTTTTGTTGGGCCAAAGATTGGGGAAGGTGCCCATGCCAAGGTGTATGAGGGAAAGTACGTTTTCTTTTTTCTGATGTCAATTGCTTTTTTTTTTTTTTTTTTTTTTTTTTTTTTTTTTAAATTATTTTTTTTTTTTTCTTTTTTTTATTTTTTTTTTTTTTTTTTTTTTTTCTTTGTCTGTCTGAAATCAGATATATTAAAGGCCTTTCTGTCACTCTGTCTCTCTTTTTAAATTCTCTCTCTTTCTCCCTTTTCTCAGATACAAAAATCAGATCGTGGCTATCAAAATGGTGGGTAAAGGGGATACTCCTGAGAGGATGGCCAGAAGAGAAGCCCGGTTTGCAAGAGAGGTTGCAATGTTATCCAAAGTGCGACACAAGAACTTAGTGAAGGCAATGATCAATTCTACGTTCAGAACTCTTGCTTCTCTAGCTGAATTTCATGCTTTTCTGGAAATTGTGATTGAGATACTTTTTATAGTATCTCTCAAGTTCTAATCTAACTGTGATTCTCGGTTGGTATTGTTCTTGTTTTCAGTTTATTGGCGCTTGCAAGGAACCTATGATGGTTATTGTGACTGAATTACTCACAGGTGGCACATTGCGCAAATTTCTCTTGAATTTGAGGCCAAGGAGCTTGGAACTTGATGTGGCAATTGGGTTTGCGCTTGATATTGCTCGCGCAATGGAGTGTTTACACTCCCATGGAATTATTCACCGTGACCTTAAACCAGGTACAAGCATGTACTTTACTCTTTCGATTCTGGTAGATTGCACGCGCTGATTTTTGTATGATATAGAATCCATTTGGTAACATTTTCATTTCCTTTTCCCCTGAAAACTGCCTTATTCCTCTGTCAAACAAAGTATAGGGAGAGAATTGAAAGAGAGAAGGAAAAGAAATTGACTCTTTTCTTTCAAAGAGGGCTAGTGATTTTGATTCCAGACGAGATGGACTTCCGATATATTACTTAGAATTGGTTTTTGCTGTTCGAAATGAGTTCATCAGCATATTAGCTTTCTTTGTCTAGTTTGGGATCAATCAGAGAGTAGAGACATCCTTGAAGAAAGCAATTGAGGATTTGGATTTGTAATGTAGGAATCTAAAACATTTGTTGTATGTGAATTCAACATGGCACTTCATTACCTCCATGAAAGGTTCAAAATTGAATGTAGTATTTATCTTGTCTCACAATCAATGAATGCCGAGATAAGAAAACTTGTTCACCTATGTAGGAATTATTTCCTACAAGTTTTTTTGACACCAGATGTTGTAGAGTTAAGCAGGTTGTCTCGCGAGGTGCATATAAACTAATCCTAGCACTCACGGATATAAAAAAAAACTTGCAAAATCATCATCTGCATACCCAAAAATATTTACATCTTGAACCTCCAACATGCAAGTGAAAGAAATTAAACTTTCTAGCACTAACGAAACTCTTCTATTGCAGAAAACTTGATATTGACTGCAGACCATAAAACAATTAAGCTTGCTGATTTTGGTTTGGCAAGAGAAGAATCAGTAACAGAGATGATGACTGCAGAAACAGGAACGTATAGATGGATGGCTCCAGAGGTGGTTTTTCATTACTCCTCACCCTTCTTTTCTTTATTGCTGATGAATGTTTGATTATAGAGTTCTTAAGCATTTCCTTGCTGGGTCTTAAACAACTTCCGTTTTTCATTTGTTGGCAGCTCTATAGTACGGTCACTTTAAAGCATGGAGATAAGAAGCATTATAATCATAAAGTTGATGCCTACAGCTTTGCCATTGTATTGTGGGAGCTTATTCTTAACAGGTTGCCTTTTGAAGGCATGTCGAATTTGCAGGCGGCGTATGCAGCTGCTTTTAAGGTAAGCTAAGCATGTAGTTACAAAATGTAATGTCTTCCAACTATCCAACAAGTAGTAATATGATTGAAGAACTGTTTCTAAAACAACATTTTATGTTCATTGAGTACCAATGTTTGAAGAAAGTTAGAATAGTTTAGCTTCTATAATTTGATAAAATTCCAATAAATAGTTCCTAAGTAGGTTTTATGTAATGAAAATTTTATCAAGGGCTATTTACAAGCTTTTATGGTAAACTTCTAAAACCATAGGAACTAAGTGTAAAAAGTGAACAAGAAACCACAAAAAAAAGTGACAGTGAACTTGGAGGGGAGGTGCCGTATGGCTTTTTATAGGAAATGTATGACTAAACAAGTACTTATATGTAAATGATTCAAAATTTGTAGCCCTTTCAAGTATGGTGTTATGAGTAATAGCTTTGTTATTTCAGAACATGAGGCCCAGTGCTGAAAACCTTCCAGAGGACTTAGCCTTAATAGTGACATCATGTTGGAGAGAAGATCCAAATACAAGACCAAACTTCAGCCAGATTATACAGATGCTATTGCAGTCCCTTTCTAGAATATCACCACGATCACCTGTGATCCCACCTCGGATATGTGCTTCTGAAAACGTTGTGATGCCACCCGAATCTCCCGGTACAAATTCCTTGATGGCTGTTAGACATGGCTCAGGGGAAGCCTCACATGGCATGATCGAAGAAACACCAACAAGCTCCTTCTTCTGCTTTAACAAATGTTACTGATCCAATGCAAGAAAATCCTAAAAGGCACAGTTTTAACTTTAGTTGTAGTTCTATAAGAATACCCAATAAGCCAAACCAAGAAATGTAACAGAATTTGGGATTGCTGTCAGCTCAGAAGCTTGAGAATCTTAAGCTTTTTTCAACAGATGTGTAGGATCATTGAGTGATGGATGGCTCCCACCTTTCCAATAATCAAGAAAATCTTGGCATGTAATATTTCTGAATTCTGTTGGGAATTAGATAATGAAAAATTCACTGATCATAATGGTTGTAAATAAATCATGATGCCTGTCTACTGAAACCCTGCATTTCCTACTAAAAGCAAATCAAGAATCAGATAAAGGAGGAAACAAGGAACACCACTAACACACACAAAATAAAATATTCACAACATGCTAATATTTTCATCGACATTGAGAGTGCTAAATTCCTAAGTCATCGAGCATGATGAGGGAGAGGCACACGTATAAGAGTTCACCATCTATTGTTACAAAGAATGTGATCTCCACAAATAAGCTACATTTTGGTGATTTCATAAGATTCAAATTAGTTTTTACATAGTAAGATCTTACAAATAGAAGGTCCTCAGTTGCTGTTTCTCTTCATTGCCTGTATCATTACTCGTCACACAATGAGGCCATGAGCTCACGGGGTGAACCCCAAATGGGAAGATCGATTAGGCGCTGCTTCAACCGGTCTTCTTCCGTCTGGCACAATGCTTCAGCTATATCACAAAACTTTGAAACATTGCTAATGAGGGCGTCCTGAGCTTCCACCTGCATAGTTTACACTTCAGACATTGCTAACCACTTCTGCAGCCAAAGGCGAAAAAAGTAGGCAGTGACCAGCAAAAAGGTTCAAAAGAGGTTTCACCCACAACAAGACACCTTCAATTTTCCTATTCTACCGCCCAATTCCTCGAGACAAGAAAGTTCTAAAATTTTCAATTATGAAGTTTCTACTCATAATCTAGAGCCCTACAGTTTCAGTTTGTGGATGTCTACCCTCCCTAAACTCTCGAGCCCTTACCTTGAAACTGAAACTATAGGGCTCTCGATTATGAGTATAATGGTTCAAATTTTTTAGCAGTCGGTGGAGTAAAATGGTTGAGAAATACTAACATTAGCGGAAATGACAATTTCCTCTCCTGATCTTTCGGTAAGAGTAACAAATTGGATGTAAAGTAGCATAGCAGTTAGGGCAAACTTGGCAATGCAATGGTAGCAATATCAGATTTGTATATTCTCTTAATCTTCGACATTGTTAATAGTGAGCATTTTGATTGATTTGCCAAACCTAGACCTTACACTGAAAGACTAAAGCCATATAACCAATGAATTTCTCAAGCAAGTGAAGGAATAATTAGTTCGACACACAGTTCCACCCAATCTAAAAACAAAGGGGAAACTGAACTGCAAACATCCCTCTCGACACGAAAACTAACCAACGAATGATGAATTATGAGCAATTTGAGGAAATTCATAAGCAACTCAACGACTGAATCCGTAAAATTTCTATTCGTTGCATCTTTATCCTAAATTACGACACAATACCAGAACACCAATTTACCTGAGAGAGAAGATCGTCCACCATTGACGCATAAGAAAGCTCCTTCTCTCGAACAACAGTCAACGATGAAGCCTCAAGTAGCGACGGTGGTCCTTGTTCCCCATGCCGTCGGTACTGTTCGTGCAGCTTCCGAGCCCTCTCCTCCATCTCCCGCAAAGTTCCCGACAAAACCTCCCACTGCTCAATCTCTCTCTGGTAGTTCGCCCTAACCTTCAACAACGTCTTCCTCCTGCGCTCTCGCCGCCGATTCTCCTCCGCCTCAAGGTCCACGGCCTGAGCCGCCGACGAGCGAGCTGCGACGGCTTCCGCGGGGTCGAGCCGGCGCCTCTTCCGCTTGTAGACGAAGCCATCGTCGTTGCAAAGCTCCCAATCGTCTTCTTCTAGAGAGACAGTGGCTACGGTTGCTGCAATTGACTCCATGGAAAACCACACCGTGGGGGAAAGGGAAAACAAATAGAAGAGAAGAACAACAAGAGAGCCTTCCCCTATCAGTTTCAATTTCCCTCAAATTTCAAAATTTGATACAAATCTCTGAGTATCTGAGAGCGCGCGCGTTGCCTATTTGGGCCTCAAGCCCAATTAGCTCCTTGTAGGACTTCGACTTCACGGCCCAACTCAGTTTGAACGCTGTTTATTTGACTGTTGTTATGAGCTTCTTTTTATAAAACCGACTCAACCGAACTCTTGGTCGGTTTAGTACTTTAAAATATTTTTGAAAAATTCTCATCTGATCTTTTCAAAACCGATCCTTCTCATTTTTTTCCGACCGACTCCAATTTGATCATACTCACCCTCTAGTCTAGGGTTTAGGATTGGTAGTTCACCCCTAGTCTGGATTCAAATACTTACTATATTTTAATTCATTTTATTATTCTTAAAAATAACTCAAATATTAAATGTTTGATTATCTATTAACTATAAATATTAGACACATTTATGAAAATTATTGTTATATCAAACCAATTTCGATTTGGTTTCGATAAATATTAACATGTAAAGACTAAAATGGAAATCATGCAAAGACTAAATGGGAACAAAGTCGAAGGTATATTTGACCAAAACAAAGCCAGTCAAGTCAACTAAAAATTATTTTAAGATTCGTTGAGAATAATAAGAGAAGAAGAAAAGGGTTAAACTAAAACTTATTTTAAGATCGATTGATGAATGATGATACTAAAACTAAAAGAGATCAAAGTCTACAAGTACACAAAATTATGGCATATGAAAAACAAGATGTTATTATTGTTATAATTTAGAGAACATCCACACAAGATTGATATATTATTGGGATTCCTCCAACTACTAAAAAGGATCACACCAATAATTAATTATGTATCATGGAATTTCCTCACCATTGTTAGAGCTTAATGAGGCAAAGTGTGAAGGTACTCAATACACATTATCATCTCTCAAATTCAAAGACAAATTAAGTAGGATTCTTTTTTGGTCTACGATTTACATACAACCTTATATTTTATTCACAATATAAACAACACAGGGAGCTTACTGGCGAAGTCCTTCAGGCAAGGCCACCACCTTATGGAAGGGTACTATTCTCTGGGGCAAGGACCCGTCTTCCTCGTCATCGTCGAATTCCAACAAGTAGCTGTTCAGACAAAACGTACGAATGAATTTGAAATGTACAGCAGATCATGTTAGCATCAGTTTCTTGGAGAACATAGATGGAATTCATGTTGTCAATATGTCGAGGTTATTTGACATGGAGAATCGTCATGAAAAATAATCGAATTGGAAATTGGGACACTGGTCACCAAAACTGATGGAAACAAACATGAAACAGAGAAATCAAACCACATTGAACCGTCCACTGAAATTCAGTGTTTTTTTTAGATAAGAACCACTTTTTTTAAGGGGAAACCTCAAACCCCTACAGGCAACTAAAATAGAGATTTTTAATAGGAAACTATGTAAGAACGACTAAAGAAAACCGTGAAAATAGCTTGAAAGCACTTCTTTCATTAGCACGTTTTGAAGGTCTATGCATTACTTAAAATGATTCTTATTTCAGAGTTTATTTATTTTTATTTTTTTCTTATTTCAAAAGTTGATTCTAATGGACTAAAAAAACCTTTTCCACTTCTTAAAGTTGTCCCAAGTTCACCCAAAAAGCCCATGTTGCACAATGACCCCTTCAGATCAGGTCATAGTGCATTTGGGACAAACAAGTTCTAACATGAAGGAAATAAGTTCCAATGAAAGCCTGACTGAACCCATCCATCTATACTTTGTAAGAGATCAAAATGAAGAGCAGAAACGGTCAATACCCATATTTCGTCGCCAGTCAGGGCTAAGAGATGCTATTTTACATGAGAAGTTAAAGGAATCAAAACACCGTAGTCACCAAAGAGGTAACAATCAGAGCAGAAAGTAGAAATGACATGATAAACCTTAGAAGAATACGAGGTACTTACTCATCTGTCTTCCTCTGGAAGGATGCAGAGTTATTTAAAGGGGGTCGTTCGTTGCAAGAGAAATTTACTTGTCAGTAAGTTGCACATAGAAGAAATAAATATAATGTATGCTAACACAGTCTAGATTTAGATCAAGAGAATCGAGATAGAATGGTGTGTAGGGATGAGATGATGACCTTGCGATGACTATTGACAACTGTTGCCCTATAAAGAGCAGTTGTTCCTGGATAAACTGCCAAGACTCGTCTTCCAGGTAGGAATTCAGGGAGAGTAGAAGGATCGTTTCGTTTCGGAAAAGATATGATGGCTGACATTGGCAACTTGTATTTTCTGAATATGATAGAATTAAACATTGGTTGATTAGGCATCAAACTGAACGAAGAAACTTCCAATTAACTAGTGGTCTAGAATCCATTCCGAGCGAAATGATAAATAAATAAAAATCTATCTGATTGTGCAGAAAGTTACCTTTGCCCACCACCTTCGTCTTCATCGCCTGGCTCCTCATCTAGTAAGTCAAATCTGGACATGTACATTTTACATATTAAACAACGAAATATCATGTCAAGAAAATCCTTTTCAAAAGGATATCATCTATGAGAGATTATAACAATTAAGCATGTGTTAAATGATTTGACTAGGTCTAAAATTTCACAAATGATGCTAAAAACAGATTTCAAAGCTGTACACATAATCAAATACGTCAAAAATAATGAATGACAAAGAAAGTAGCACAACTGATACACAAGTTAATAACATCGAACTGCCAAGTCCATCTCCACAATTAAGGGAAACTGGTGCAGAGACACTAGTCACTTATTGGCAACATTGATATGTGTGACCTTCAATAAATGGGCATGATGAGATCTGAGTTTTCCATGAAAGATACCCCACTAATCAGTTTTTTTTATCCTCTTTTCAAATAAAAATAATAATTCAACTTAACTTCCAGCACACAGAATTCCACCACCCAAAAGAAAAAAAAAACGCTGTTGAGAACTTATAAGTATAATTTAACTCACAGTTTTGTCTCCTTATCAAAATGTATCACTTTTACAATAAACCATTCGTCCTTCTCAGCCCCATCTGGTGTCACCCTGGCTGCCACCTGAATATAATAGTAGATGCTACTAAATAGCTATCTTTACTGAAATTAATCAAAGCAATTGAATTGTTTTCGGTCTGTTTAAATTTGGAAAATATGAATAAAAAAAATACAAACTGGAAAATGACATACAGACCTGTTCATCTTTCATGTTAGCACAAGCCTCGAGATTTCTCATTGCAGGTGAACTACGAGCATTGTCTGAATCTGCCTTCATTCTTTTCTGTTTCTCTGCCACATAGATTCAAATCAGTAAATCAACAGATAATTGCTTCATGACATTTCTTCAAAATTTTAACAAGAGAGGCAGCAATTATAAACTAATGATTGTTTGCTACTAAGGGAAAAGATAGTAAGGAATTAATGATAGTTTTAAATCTGACAGCCATAAGTAGTCGTATAAGTAAATCTAATGCCATTTTAGAATATCCTTTCCCCGTGGTGCCTCCAAGGTGAGAAAATATATTGAGCAAACAAATACAAAAGTCAATGTCCTTTCTTCTATGATCCATATGCAGCAACCATAAGTGTAGACATACTCATACCCACACGCAGGCATGCATTTGGTAATAAGAATAGGCATAACAGGACATACAGTTGTCTCCTCAAGAACAGAAACTCAAAATTTCTATTTCAGACACCTTAAGTATGCCCATGCGTATAAGGGAACATAGTATACAGTAATTTAGCAACTTAATTCAAGGGCTGAAATTCATTGACCATCCAAACAGAAGGCTTCAAACTCAGGAATAACAAAGGAAAGAAAAGACAGCTAGTATTCATATTCAAGTTTCCAATAAAATCAACATAAATCCCATCATCTCCACCGTGATTTTTTCTTTTAATATTTGTGAGGGTCTAGGACACCTTACGTGCATCCGACTAATTTCATGTGACAACTAGCCTCACTCTGCAACGTTTGGATGTCAAGACTACTTGAAGGATACTAAATCCTTGGTAGGTGACCACCATGGAATGGGCCCATTATCTCTTAGGCCCTTATCATCAATCCATTGTGATATTTGTTAACGTGATCCTTCTATTGGTTATGATTATTTTTTTGAGAACACGCATAAGTCATGTCCTGTGGTTAATCCAAGTTGTAATACTTCGACAGGAGTGAAGGAAGAAGAAGAAAATATTATTGAGTTTCCTTTTATGATCATGCGTATAATATATCTTCAAATTTATCATTTATGAAAAGCATGAATCAAAAAGCTTTTGGGGAAGTTATCAGTAAAACACAATATAGTTGAATAATTCTTGGAAACACCTATCCTTCTCCTTGGTGGCCCAGTAGGTCCAGCGGGGGGGAGCAAACTTTCAAGTTGCCCCAATAAGGTCGTGGAAATGCTGCAATAAAAAATAATATGGACTTTAATGCAAGTTACAATAGTTATGAACCAGGCACACTTGGGGTAGATAAATGATCTTTTACCTATATGCATCTAATCACACACAAACTGACAAAAAAAAACAAGTAAACAAACTCTGAACCATGAATTTCAATGTAAGAAAAGAAAAAAAAAATTACCTCACTTCCTCCTCTGAAAGTTGTTTTGCTTGAGTATATAAATGCTTCAGTTTTGACAATGAATTATCCCCAGGCTTCTCAACCACTTTAGGAGCTGCAAACAACCAAATATTAAGGAGAAAGCCAATTACTAACGGAAATTAGATGGCAAGCACTAATAGAAAATAAAACACTCTAAAAGCGTCAGAAAGAAAGCAAATTGATAAACTCCCGAATGTTAAATACTTCTTTGTTTTAGGTAGCAATCCAAAACCAATTAAAATTGTACAGGGTATCATCCTCACGTTCCAACTTCATATAAATGTCGGAGATCTCCAAAACAACATTGTGGTTTTAACATTTTCCTATAGCATTCAGAGACCAGCTCAAAACTTTACAGAAACCTCATGTTTTTCGTCAAACGCTTACTACATAATATCAGTTCCTGAATAAACTCAACAATTCTTCCCAAAAAAGGAAGAAAAAAAAGATTAAAAAAATCAAACTCAAACTTCCCCCGTAAAATTCCAAAATACAAAACTCTCAAAATATTATCACCCAACCATAGCTTCTTCGTCCACTAACGAAACTAATTAAACAAGCAGCAGAGCAACAAGAGTCGAACATTTTGGCCAATTCCTAGGAGCATGATCTCAAAAGGAAAAAAAAAAAAAAAAAAAAAAACATGATCCAATCAAAAGGTTTAAGAATGAAAGACGACTCACTAGCGAGGAGTTTCTTATGCATCTTGTTGATTTCAAGAACAACAACTTCCTGCTCCTTGCGCAGGCGATCGAGCTCTTTCGTGCTACCCAAAATTCCTTCAATGTCGATCGACGACATTGCTCAGTGTCGGAAGCTGCGAATTTGTTCCACGGATGATAATCAAATTTGTTGAACGAAGAGAAGAAACAAAAATGTAAATTGAAAATCAACCTGAAGAAGGGGCTTATGGGTTTCTCAATGAATGCCCTTTTTTTTTACCTTTCCAACTGAAAATTACTTTTGCCCTCTTTTCAAAGTTTCTAGAGAGAGAGATGGAGCTAAGAGAGTTTGATGATGATTGTGAAGAAGCATTAAATTTGTTTTGGATATATTTAATTTTTAAGCCCTAAGTTTCTCATGTGCTTATGGTTGTATGTGTTTGTGTATGTATACATTTGGTAAAATGTGTAAGTTTTTTGTAAAGTTTTTTATTGTGAATTTCATATTCTTCTTTCTTTCTAGAAAGGCATTGTTGTTTGGTGGGAGGAGATTATTAAAGAAATTTAATGGGTTTTAAGAGAAATTGTTTTAAATGGTAAAATTACTCTAAAGATTTATATTATTAATAAATTTTTATAGTCTATCAATATAGATTATGGTAATGTTTCGTTAGTGATAGATTATGATAGTGTTTCGGTATCGATTAGTGATATTTGGTTAGAATGGTATGTTTTTGTTCATTTTACTATATTTGAAATTGAAAACAAGTCTAGTTTAAATTAATTTTGTATTTGTAATATTTTGTGGAGTTGTAATAATTTTTATATTGTTGACGCATTATAGTCTTCAAAAGAGCTTCATCTCCTTTTAATCATGTAAAGGTTGTTTGGCCTTCGGGGCAATGATTATGCAATGGTGTAGAATGACCCCTTCAAAGAGGCTAGATGAAAAACAATCTCAAGTTAAAAAACAATGGGGTTTGGCCTTTTTCTGATTTTATCATCATGTGAATTTACACTTTAATCCTTTCTTTTCTTCCTTTTTGTTTTTTTGTTTTTTCGTTTTTTGTGTCGTCGTCATCTTCTTCTTCTCCGTTCTCCAGAGTTTTCTTCATTTTGCATAAGCTAGAAAGAGATCGAAGATTATGAACAAAGAGAAAAAGTCAAAGTTGAACGAAAAATAGGTACTTGAAATGAGAAATAGAAACAAGAAGTTATATACATGAGCGAGAAATAATATTTAAGCACAAAAAAAAAAAAACCAAGAAATAGATACTTGGAACGAGAGAGAGAAACAATAAAGAGGAACGAGAAGGTGTTCTCGAGCGAGAAAAGGCAGGTAGTGTAAAATTTGGGTATGATGTTGGACACGGACAAGTAACAAAAGATGAGAACGAGAAGTGAGAAGTTTATAGCAAATTGGTCTCACATGCAGATGAGGTTATTTTGGTAAATTCATATGTTGCTGACGTCATCATAAGGTCATTACTCATTACAATTTGAATTGTGGACCAAATTTCATTTGGACCACAATTTGATGGTCATCTATACAAAAACCTCAAAGATTATTCAAGACTATAACGGTCAGCTCTCTATAATCAATACTATCTTGTACTCTCTATTTGTCTACAATCAACATTATTTTAGAACCTCTAATTTGCTATAGCATTTACTATTTTACATTCATCATTTTTTTTATTATTTGATTTTCTATCGTGTTTACGTTTATAGCTCAAACGTTATAATCTAAACTAAAATAATCTAAATCCAAAATACAATCTAATTATAGTAATCTAATATTATAATAATCAACTTTTTGTACCTAACGGAAGCGTCCATCTTTCCCTCATCTCTCTCGTGAGGTCTGTTTTATAGACTTTTCCGAGCTTGGTCTTGGTCTTCTCAGCTTTTGACCCCAATAGAGTAATTACATTTGTGGCTGCCGTTATTTTAGTTACTGTTCTTATAAATATTCGCTTTCACTCTTACCCTTTTCAACTATGATTCATTTTAGTTTTTATATTTTCTAGAAAATGACTCTTCTAAGAATGAATTAAAAATGAAGAAAAATTCTTTTTTTTTTTTTAAAAGACCAAAAATGAAACAAAGATTTGAGAAGGTAAATAATAAGTTGAATATGTCAAAAGTTAGACCCTCGCAAATATTGTAATTTGATTCAAAACATTGACATATGTAGTAACACTTTTTTTACAAACAAAAATACAATTATATCAAAACCTACGTGAACCTATTAATGTAGGAATAAGTAAATATTGATTTATCATTAATAGACTATAAGAACCTATTGCACATTGTTATACATTTGTTAATATCTTTAAAGTTACCACCCATAATATATAAGCTATAGACAAACAAAAGTTACTAGAGAAAAATGTTAATAAAAAGTATCATTTTTATTTAAACACCTTTTGAAACTTTTACTTTGAGTGAATTACCAAATAATTCGTTTTTTTCAAAATTATACCCTTAAAACGTACCATAAATTATAACAACCATATACATACATACAATAAATATCATATATTGTTTAGGGTACATCTATTAAATTTGTCATATCACTAATTTTAAACTTCTCTGATTTATATCAAAACATAGTTTATATCGTTATAAAATCTAAAATTTTCTTATATTTTGTAAATATTTTAACAACTTTACCACATACACTATAACTCCTCTACGCATATATAGCAATTACTTAATTTTAATAAAGAAGTATTTCACTTCTAAAGCAATACTTCAAAAGAAGAAAAACCAAGAACTCAAAAGTTCCAAGTTTTTATTTAGTACTACAAATACAAAAGTACATGCTCAATATAGTAGTAGAACTTCAATATTGCCTACCAATTAATAGTAATTGTTTTAATTTCTATGGCATGCTTGTGTGATTGGAATAGGAGGGCTTGATAACGAACCACTGAGAATGTGATTAGCAACAAAGTGATTAGCGGCCTCAGAGTAGTGGACTCCATCCCAACTCACATATTGAGCTCTGTTTTCACATGCATCTCCAAACACCAAGCTTCCATTTATGGGTGCTTTCGTCCCACACCACACATGGTCATACCTCACATGGTACCCGCAACATACTTTGAGTGGTTCCGGAAACCCTGCAAAAAAGTTCGATAAGTGAAATAGATGTTGATTCATATTTTGTATATGTACACCATGGTTCGATTAGCTTAGATCTTAAGAAACTTGGGACCTGAGAAAGATGGGTGTATCAACTATTGAGAAACACGACCACTTTGTAGTTTGGCTAGCATGTCCATTGGAGTGTTAGTGGAATGGATAGTGTTAGATATTAGTTAGTTTTACAAACCCAAAGTAGGACCAATATTTATTAGAGATGGCACGTATAGGAGGATAAAAATAATAAAATTTTAGAGTGAAATAAATACATGGAACTTATTTTCTTAGGCATATAAATATCTACTAATTGACTTGAATTTACTTCTTGTTTAAAAATAATATATATTCTAGATATTCATCTTATCGAGGAGGACTCCTTTTCAAGACAGTACAATGGATGAGCCTAACTACGGGTATTTCTATTCTTCCATACCTCACAATTCTAAGCAATAGACTCTCAATTCTTTGTTTACTAGAAGAAAAACCACGAAAATGTGTAGCAGAAAGTGTTATTGATGATTAAAAGATGGAAGAATAACCTTGAGTTTTGCCATTGCTGATTAGAGCATACTTGGCAGCATAGACATCCACATAGGTAATGGCAGCATCTGGGAACTCTGCCCTAAGCTTGTCCAATTTTGCTTTGAGCTGATTATTTAACTCCATTGAAATATCATTTTGAGCCTTGATACAACCATGCTCATCAAGGACGCCAGGGGGAGGGTTCAGATTGTAAAATTGGTTCACTGGGAGGCAACCAAATGGCCCTGTATTGTGTATCCAAAATGATCTCCCTCCTAGCTTGTATATTCTCTGTAATGAATCAAATGACAATCAGATTTCACATTCTCAGAAAATCACAACAAAACAAAACTATGTTCTTCATCAGTTTGGGCTTGTTTTGATTACAGGGTGCAAATAGAGGTATCTTTTTCTGGTCAAGACCTGGGCTGAACAACATCAAACCGAGATTTAATAATGTTCAACACACGTTTTGAGTAACTGTTTTCTAGAACTCATCTCTCTTATTTTCTTCCTACAAAGGACTTCTCTAAGCACAATCAAAGTTTGTTTCTCTTCCTCTAATGCACTACCTACATTTGAACTTTTTAATATTAAATCGCCAATTCACCCAAAAGTAAAAACTTGAGCTAATGGGTGAAGATTAATTTAATATTATATCAACACTCTAACACTTGTCTAAAAGAAAGAAAAAGAGAAATCTCACCGGTTTTTAAAACAACTCTATAAAAGTAGTTTAAAAACTAAACAGCCCACACCAACATATGACCACATGGCAGACAACTCTGTGACATATCAAGAATGACAAGGAAACAGCTCTGTGAGAAAGAAGGGTGAGTTTTCTTCTGCTTACTTGAATTGCAGAGGCAAACTGGTTAGCAATGTCAGGCAAAGCAGCACGCAGTTGATCAATGCTCAGCTTTCTAAACCCAACAGCTAAATCATTTTGCCCGATATCAAAAGTGTAGAGTGCTTTGGAGTAATCCTCTGGCCTTGTAAGTTTCTCTCTGTCATATGGGTTCTTGGCTAAAATCATCAACAACAACAAATTTCAGTATAGGAGAAGAAAAAGGTCAACTTACAAATTGCGATTTTAATCCCGAACTTTGACGGCTGTGTCAATTTAAACTTTAGTCTTTGCAACACAAAACTTCAATTGTATCGTTCTATTAAATCTACTTCATTAATACCACTATTTAGTACGTTAAGAATTAATTTAGAATGGTGACTCGACATGCTTATTGGTCAATGACCTAATTCCAACAAGTAGGTTGGCATAATGAAAAGATTTGATATGTTGACTTTACAAAAATAGCAAATGTTAACTATATTTAATTAGAATGAGATGACAAGGGTCAATCGTTTTAATTTAGTACCCTACCCCATACAAATAGTATACACTTGGATAAAATCATCAGTCTCAATAAAAGCTAGTTCACCACTAGATTTGTTATTAAATCACACAGAAAGTTAAGTAAATGATTGAAGTTATGAGTCTTTGAAACCTTGATTGTAGAGATCATTGGAGCGAGCTTTGAATTGTTCAAACTGTGTAACCTGCATATCAAGAAAAAACGGACTAATTCCATACTCATAAATCGTTTCATTCGGCTTCCGTACAGTCGATCCCCCGGTAGCGAAATTGGCGCCGTGCCGGAAATTAGCACCAAGCGAATTCAGATAAGCACTCAAATACGGCAATCTCAACTTCTCGGCTACAAAATCATCAAGAAACCCCAAATCAACACCAACAATCCCACCCGTAAACTAAGAGAGAGAGAGAGAGAGAACCGGAATCAATGTTGCGTCACTTACCGATGAAATCAATGATCAGACGACCATCACTATCTCTTCCGGATGGCTTGTTGAAGAATACATCACCGTAGGGCCATCGAATGGGCTCGAAAGCGGCGGAGATGGCGCCAGTATCGGAATTCGAGTCACCGAAGTTGAAAATCACTGGAAAGTTACAGTCCGGTGCAGCCAGTGCAACGAAAACGTGAAAAACCAAAAATGCCGATAGTGCAGTCGCCGGAAACTCCATTTTTGCCCTGTAAGTGATTTCTGGAAGAAGGTTTTAGAGAAAATGTAATATGTTCAGAAAATTTAACATTTATATATTACATATACTGAGTGAGCGCTTCACATTTGCCACACACACACACACATGCTCTCTCTATTCGTACATTATCTTGTTCGAAGTTCAAAGGTCTGGTGTTGTGCGGCCATGGCCAGAGCTTCAGTGGGAGTGGGGGAAAAAGTTATCTTGACGTTTTGTTATAATGTCGGTGAAGAGTGGAAAGATTGGGTGGATTGGGACCGTTTGATTGGGATGGTGAATGGTGATCGTGCGGCTGTGATTTGAAGTTGGGGGAATCGAGAAGAATATCTCAGCGGTGGAATGGGATCGACGTGTCACGTGAGTGGATAAATATATATTATTTAATGCACTCTCTTGTCGTTTTCTCAACATCAATCATTCACTTCCAATCAAGTGCATCCGGCTATTATCTAAAATTCACGATTGAATTGAGCGTTTTAGTCTGAATTATAATGGTGTGTTTGGAAAAATGTTGAATTAGTGTTATAACAAATCTAGTATTATGATAATATATGTTTAGAAGAAAGGTTATGCATGAAGAGTTATGAGGTGATTATAATAAAATATGTTTGGGGGAAGGGTTATGTACCAAGAGTTATAGCGTGGTTATGATAAGATGTGTTTGGAGTAAGAGTTATGTAGGTAGTGTTATGAAATTTATTTTTTTTGTACATTTTTTTTTAAATTCGTATTCTAAATCCGACAAATTTCGTATATTTAATTTACCAAATTATACTATTTTCGTAAAATAATTTTTACTAATTTCTTTAAATGTAACGTCTATTTCCAACATTCTTTTACATAATCGTTACATGCGAACAATTTATTGATTTTTTAAAGAAATTTGTATTCTAAATCCAGTTCACAGATTTCATATAATTAATTTCTCGAAATGTCATATTTTCTTAAAACATTTTTCACATTTTTTTAAATACGATGTCAATTTTTAACTTTTTGACGTAATTAATACGTGCAAATAAATTCTTAATTTTTTTTTTAAATTCATATTCTAACTTCAATACACAAATTTTGTATAGTTAATTTACCAAATCTTCCTAGTTTTCTCAAAACAATTTACCTTAATTTCTTTAAATACGACATGAAATTTTTAAGTTTTTTTTTTTTAAGTAATCGTTACGGTTGAATAAATTATTGGTTTTTCCTATTAAAGATCAAAACAATCTCAGTTTTCTTCTTACCTAAACATTATGTTTTTTTTCTCTTTTTAAGTTAGAGGATTGTTGTTCCACGGAGTAACAAAAATGATAAAAAAAAAATTATAATGAATCAATGAAAGATATAAAAATAAGGAGAGAAAAAAAAATACATTTTGGAAAGTATGAGCATAATTTGGTAAAAAAATTAGATTCAAAATTTAATTCAAAAAAATCTTAAATCAAATTTTGCCATTAAATTGATTTTTTTTAAAAGAAAATTCTTATATATTTAAAGTTTAAATACTTTCAAAAAAATATATTTATTATACATTTTTTAGGTTATTTAAGGATTCAAAAGTTATTTAATTTAATATTAAATCATCTTATTTGATTTTATTTTGATTTTTTATAAATTTAATAAAACTCATTTTTTAGAAATTTATTTAACTTAAATTTATCAAAAATAGTTTAGATAAAATATTTAAAAGATGAAAAACGAATAAAAGAAGAAAAATAAATAAAAGACATGAAATAATAAAATAAATAAATAAAGAGTTCAATACGAGGGGTAAATGCATAAACTAATTATAATTAGTATTTAATTAAAATTAATTTCGTAAATAAAATAAATTAAAAATAATATTCTTTTAAGATTATTAAATTAATTAAAAACAAATGGTATTTGATAAATAAAAGAGTAGATTTTTTTTTAAAAAATGAAATAATAAAAATATGGAGTTGAAAAGGTAGGATTATGGAGAATTGAAAATGTAAGTTTATGGGAAGTTAAAGATGGATTGAAAAAGAAGAGAGAGAGGGAAGATGGATTATGATAAACCTAAAACAAGGGTTATGATAACCCTTCCCCCAAACAAAGGTTGGGTTATCATAACTCTAACCCAATAGGGGTAACCCTTGGGCCAAACGGCCCCTAAAGGTGTTTTTACGATTTTATGTATATTCATTCTTAATTTGACATGTATTTCAACACTTGAGGATTCTTGATTATCTGTATCTCCCCCTCCAGCAGTAACCACATGGTCACCCCTTCTCATTTTCACATACTTATGAAAGCTCGGTTTCAGTATATCGTATTCTAACACTTCTTTGATTACGAGCAATTTGATTTAATGTCTTCTGGTCCTAAGTTTCTTTTGAGAATGGAGACTAAGTTTTAAAATGTAACGATTTTTTTTTATTGTTTTAAGGTCAAAGTTTAGTTTGGTTAAAATATTGTTTTTGTTTTTATGTTTTGAAATTTGTTTAAGTTTAAGATGATGTTTGTATTACTTATCTATATTTCTTAGCTTTTATACTGGTTTAACTTTTTGAAATGTGTGTGTGTTGGTTTAGAATAAAAACTTAAAACTAATTTTTTTTTTAAAATGAATATTGAGTGTGAAATCGTTAAACTTTTCTTAATTTGTACAAGGATTCCAACTTTGACTACCTTCTTTTGGTGACCGTCGTAAACCAACTTCGCTCACGACCTTCAATGATTGTTGTCGAGCAACTTTAGACCATGGTCAGGCAACATTTGCCGCCATCTTCAATGACCACTGTTAGGCCCCACCTTCAACGAACACTATCTTTGCGCGACCACTATCAAGAAACATCCATCCACCACATTTGAAGATCGTCTTCAGCCATACCTTCAACAATGTCGCGACAGTCTGCCACCATCTCCAACGATTTCAACCAACTATCCTCCGATCACAACCACATCCATCAACTACCACTGAAAAATTCCTTTTATAGCAATTTGAATTTAACAAAAACACTTTAATTATATGATAAACCAAACAAACTTTTACCTAAAAACACTTTAAAAAGAATTGTCGAACACATATGTGTCTTCATTTTAATGATGTATAAACGAAAAAACAATTATTTGAAATACTTTATTCTAAATCATTCCACTAAAAAACATAAAATTCTAACCTATATCTAATTGATGAATTAGTTTTGAAGAATTTAACCTTTCTCAACAAGAGTAAGGAAAAGAGGCGAAAGTCAATGAACGAGTAGGCACCCCTTTCTCTTTCAGCTGGATAAGTTCTTGTTTATTAACAATATTGTATTGATCAGCTTGGTTGCTGCTGAGGCAGCTATCTCTCTTGCTGTAATGAGAGCAATACCATGATCGGATCGCTCCTTATAAGGCGGGCCTACAACTTTCTTTATCCCATTTCTGACTCGTCTTAGTCGATGCGATCTTTACTTATTTCACGAACATTTCAACCCACAATATCCCCTGTCCGCAATATTCTTTGCACCTCCCCTTCACAGGAAAACCGCAGTCCGAAAGAAAGATGAATCTGTAGGACTATCCATTAGAAGGTCCAGTCCGGAAGATGGAGAAACTAAGCATCTTCAACTATTCCCGGAGCGCTCACACACATTTCTATTGATTAATATAGTAATTTCAGAAAGAAGGCTAGAGAAGAGAGCGGACGCAAAAGAAGGTCTCCGAATGCCGACTCAGTTCATGCATAGAGGCTATCTCATTGCGCCGCTCCGTGGCAATGATCTTTGCTCCGGTCAAAATCAATATATATGATTCATAGTCAAGAGGTGCAAAGAATATTGCGAAGGCGCAATTCAATATGCGAGTACGCGGGAATGAATTCTATTACTTTCTTTTCATTGATAGATATGTGTACCACACCGAAGAAGCAAGATGCCGATATGGCTGAATTCATTCTAATGGATAGTCACCTGGACCCCGCATTAAACACTCAAATATGTTTCATAGTCCAAAAAAAATCAAGGTCAAGATGATTTTCTGGATTCGCAAATTCTTTCCTCCTAACGAAATAGCTTTTTTTTTTTAATTCAATATTCTTTCTCATATTTCATTGACCGCTAAGATAAAGGTGCAAAGAATATTGCGTTCCCCCCGTCACCTGTCACCAATCCCCTTATAATTGTTCTTTGCGCCTTAAATTTCAGGCAAAGAGTATTGCGTGGGAATTGGAGTGCAGAGTTCAAAGAAGACGGAAAAGGAGAAGTGCAGGTTCAATCAGACGATCATCCTCCTTCTCCGGGCTGGGTCGGAGCTATAAAAAAGAATAAGTAGGGCGCGGTCTGGGTAGATATATGCTTTCCTCTAACCTCAGAAGCTCTATTTAGGTCAAGCCTTAAAGTCGGATCGACTGGATTTGAATGTTTTGAATAGTCTATCTAAATCATAAAATCAGGTTATTTCCTGAGGTTGACAATAAGTTCTTTCAAAATTTGACTATTTGTCCCTCTGTTAGAGGTGTTCCAGAAATGTCTGCGATCGAGTAAATAGCTCGACGAACTAATGGATCGAATCGAATTGGAAAATGGAAAGCGATCAGGATAAGCATTGAGCCTCATCACTTTGCCAAGGCTTATAGCAAGCCTTTCTTTGAACAAGAAATTAGTCGCCTACTATTTGCAAAAGGAAAACCCTGACCCTGTACTCAGGTATAACTCTATAAAGGTCGTCGAGAAACCAGTCACTTCTGACGTAGTAGAATCCCTACTAGTTGAAAATCGTTCTATAAATTGAAACTTCAAAAATAATACTTTTTAAATAGTTACGCTCTATAATTTTTTTCCTTCTACGTATATGCATAACTCGATTGACAACAAATCTACCTTAATTTCTTTAATGCAATATTTTAATATAGAAACTAAAGTATTAACTTTTAAAATTGTAATAGTTACCTAGGTTGAATTCTAATGTTTATTGAATATCGATAAGACACCATAATTTGGTAACAAACCAATGGAGATAAATAATAAAATAGCACAAACTAGTAATTAATGAACAAATAGGTTAAAAAATGATAAATATGTATTCACATTGTCTTTTACTTTTAAACATTAAAAAAATTATAATTTTAATCGATATGATTTCAATTATTCGTATTAATAATTTTAAGATAAAAATAGCGTGTTTATCGAGTAAGTGTCATTTTTTTTTGTTTTAATTATCAAATTAGCAAATAATTATAATTCAAATACAAATAAAAGTTTAAACACACCACCACGTTAAAGTGTATTAACATCTCTACAAGTTAATTTGCTATCAACAAAGCTTCTTTCAAATGTGTATATGTTGTAAAGGAGATGTTATAAGTGTGTCAATAGAGCTGATCGAACGATAGAAAATTAACGACAAGCATGCATAATGGGAACTTGGGGGTCAGAAAATGAGCCTTTAACAATTTGATTAGCAATCCATTGGTTTGCAGCTTCAGTATAGTGGACTCCGTCCCAACTGATGAATTTGGAAGGATCTTCACAAGATCCAGCATACACTTCGCTACCATTTATGATTTTTTTGTTTCCACACCACACATGGTCGAGGCCTTCGTGATATCCACAACAGATTGCCCCCTTCTCCATAAACCCTAAAATGTCCATACCACTTAAAGTCAAATTCACTTAAATTAGTAAATAATAATAACTTTTTAATCTCTAAATTTGAGCTTTAGTTTCCAAATTTACTAACATATTTTTAGTGCATATAATAAGTTAAAGGTTAATCCTATAATTTTTTTTAAAGACATATAATATTCTTTTAGAATTTATAAATCTATTATAAAACATTTTATTTAATAAAATACTAAATTTAATTTTTAATGTTTAGAGACTCGTTAGACACAAAATTAAAAGTTAAAAGACTTGTTTATTTGATAGTGTCTAAAAATTAATGACTGAATTTGTAATTTAATATACAAGTTGTTATCCAATTAAAATAATAAAATAGAAAAAATATCAACTTTTACTTTAAACTTTGGAGTTTGTATCAATTTAAACCCCAAATTAATGTGTCAATTTAGATCATAACTTTTTCAAATGTATCAATTTAAACTTACAATTAATTACATAATTGTATCGATTTAAACTATTTATTATGTTTTATTTAGATACACTTTTAAAAGTTTAATATGTAAAAGTTAGTATATTTATGAAAGTTTAGATTTAAATTGATATAATTATTAGTTTATGGTCTAAAATGATAAATTTCCGTATAAAAATTAATAATCTCTAAAAAAATATAATTCATTTTATATTATATGTATATATGTGTGTGTAAAAGTTGTGCAAATAAATTTACCTTCTTCCTTTGCATTAGCTATGAGTTTGATCTTAGCTCCATACACATCGACATAAACAAGAGAGGCATCTAAGAGATTTGCTCTTAACTTAACGACTCGTTCTTTAAGCTGTCTATTGAACTCCACAGCGGCGTCGTTTTCGTTCTTAACGCAGCCGTTTTGATCCAAATCTCCCGGCTTGGGATTGGGAACGCTGCGAATCGCTATCGGAATGCACCCAATGGGCCCTGTGTTGTGTACCCAAAATGCCCTTCCTCCTTCTTTATATAAATCCTATTAAAGGGAGGGTAAACTTGTAATTTTATTTTCTTTTTATGTCTGTTAAGAACATATATAGAAAATTCATGGATTATATTATTGTCGGAATTAAACTTATAATTTAACCTTTTTGGACGTTTGACGTTGAAGGATAATAATAAAACAAGTCAAAATAGAAGGACGAAATTGATGTTTTAACCAAATATCAAATTACATTTCTTAAAAAGGAAAGTACAATTCAATTGACGGGAATTGACTTACTTCAATGGCTGTTGCAAATTCATTGATGATATCAGGAATCGCTTTTCGAAATTGGTCGTTCGTCATTTTTCGAAATCCAGCCGATAGATCGTTTTGGCCAATATCGATGGTGAAAAGAGCCTTTGAAAATTCTTCTGGTACTGGAAGAGTACTTCTAATGGAGTCATCTATTGCTGTAATGTACAACTCGTAATTATTAAGAAAAACCACATACATACATACAAATAATAATAATAATGTAAAAAAATTTCATTAAAAAAAATGTTGAAACTCAACCTTCGACGTATCGATCAATTGTGCGATTCTTGAATTGGCGAAATTGGATGACTTGAATATCGAGTGAAAAGGGACTAACTCCATTCTCAAATACCGATTCATTCTGACGTCGAATTGTCGAACCACCGGTTGCAAAATTTGCCCCATGTCGAAAGTTCGTTCCGATAGAATTGAGGTACGCACTTAAATAGGGCAACTCTAGTTGCTTTGCTACAAAATCAAATTCAAATTAACGTCATCTTAGTTTATTAGAGACAAATAATTTATATCTTGTATTGCTCTTTGAATTCTTATGCTATCTTATAAATGTTTATTGACTTTAAATTCATCAAATAATTGTAAATATTAGTTTACAAATAGATAAATTTATAAGTTAAATAAATAAATAATAAAAGTAAAAAAGAAATTTAAATAAAAGAAATATAACCAATGAAATCGATGATGAGGCGGCCGTCGCAGCCCCGACCGGCGGTTTTGTGGAAGAACGTCTGACCGCAGGGCAATATGGTAGGGTAAAACGCGGCGGAGATGCCACCGGTATCGGAATTGGAATCGCCGAAATTATAAATGGCCGGAAAATTACAAGCTCTAGAATCCGCCATTGAAATCAGAATAATGGAAGCTACACTAAAAACCATTTTCATCTTCATCTCCATCTTCATCTTCATCTTCAATTAAATGAATTAGAAAGAAAAACTGTGTGTCTTCTGAGGAATGGTAAATGGATCGTTTTGTTTTGGAGGATTCATGGAATTTACTATTTATCAGAAGAAAAGCTGAAAGTGGAGAGTGAGAAATCCATTTTTCTTTGATGGGTTTGATCGAATTGTTTCATTGGTACAGTTTTTTATGAATCAATTAAATAGACGTTTTTCTTGATCATTAAAAATGTAATTAATGATTCTTGGTTTGAAATCTGTGTAAATGTTGCGTTGGATATGATTATTGTAAGTTGAGGAGTCCGATATTGTTTCGTCCGTTTGGTCAAACTGAACGGATTTATTTATTTAATTTCATTGGATTACCAATATGCCTCTTTTCTATATATAATTTAAAATATAGAAAATATTTGTTTAAATTGCAAAATATTTATAAATATAATAAAAAAATTTAATCTATCATAAATATTTTTGGTTCATTTTGGAAGATAAATGTTTAAAAGAAAAATACATTTTACTTTAGCATAGAAAATTTCACTAAACACAACGAAATATAAATAACCGTTTAATAATCTTTAAAATGTTATCTACTAATTTTAATATTGTTAGCAAACTCCATTTTTGATACAAAAGTTTCAAAACTGACACATGAGTCGCGTTTAGAAAATAATTCGAAATGATTTCTATATTAAAGATGACTAATTAAAAAATGATGCGACATTAAAATAGCAATTATTCTAATAATTTTATATTAATTTGTATTGATTTATTTTATTTTCTTTCGTCTTTCTTCTCCAACTCCTCATCCCAAAGGCTTTTTCTTATTTAATATAGGATCATTTAGAACTATTTTTCAAACATCGGAAACTCAAATGTCTAGACAATAGCACAAAACCTCAAGAACCAAATGTGGATTTTATCTTATTGGTTTAATAATTTTATGTAGAAATATTCATATTCACATTTTTGTCAATACTTTCATCTATGTTCATCTATGTTCTATAAAATTAAGACGTTCGTACTTTTCTTCACATTTTAATTCTAATAATCTATATATTAGACCAAGTGGACCGTTTTTTTAAGAAAAATACGGTGAATGATGGAACTATTGACAAAACTATCGAAAACAATTACAAAATATAGCAAAATATAGAATGTAAGACCCAAAATATAAAATTTTATTATATTTTATAAATATTTTGATTATTTTAGCAGCTTCGTTTTATAAATAAACTCAATAGTATACTTTATTTTTTGTTGCCTTTTATATAGAGACGCCCAACAACTTGAGAGCATGTGTTTGGAAAGTAAGTTAAAGATTACAACACTCAATAATGCCACAAAACTCAATGTTCCTATTTTTTAATATTTCGAGTTTAATCATATCATATCATTATTTTATTTTTACTTCAAAATATCATTTTAATTTGTCCTCTTTGTTTTGAAATTTGTTATAGTGTTTAGTTTATTTTATTCACGTGGAATGTTATTTAAACTTGCTTGGAATGATGCACATTTAGCTATAATAAAACTAAATGAGATTATGCTTATGGTTTATTAAAAGTATATAAATTAAAATTAAAAATTAAAAAGTACATGAACTAGAGTTGAATGAAACTCAATCAAAAAAAAAAAGAAAAAAAGATCCAAAGTGGTGTTTTAATCTTTTTTATATTAAGTTTTTATGATTCAAAATAGTTGTCTATTGCTCATTTGAAGCTAACCAATCGAATGGTTTGTTTTAATAAAAAAGTTGTTTGAGTTTAAAATTTTAAATTTATATTCGTTTGTTTATTTATTTTGATACCTAAATTCTAGTTGGTCATATATTACAAGTTATAGTGCGGTTGACCCTTAGGCTCTACAAGAAAAACTACTTACTATGACAGATGTATACATCCCAAGAGGAAATAAAAAACTGTTATAAAAGCTAAAAATTTGTGTTTTTGGCGGAAAAGGACGAAATTTTTCGGATTTCACTTTTGGCGACAGTTATTTGGTGTCATAAAAGATATTGAATTTTTACATTACACTAAGAAAAACAGTATCGTCCTGACAAATAATTCCAAATAACATTATTAAAACAATTATACTTAAGTGCATCTAAAGATGTAATTAATTATCTTCATGCATTGCACTCCTCATCACCTACATAAAAACAAAACAAAACAAAAAAATATTTGAAAAACATAGAAAGAATAATTCGTCATGTGAAACCATGGTAAAAAAGTTGGTGTATAAAGATGCATGTACCTTAAAATGAACGGCATAAAGGATGCATGCAACTTAAAATGCACTGAATATTTTTCTTATAAAAACCGCTTGAGTGTTAAATAAATAGTATAATTAAATCTTGTATTCTCAAAAACAATATCATTTTCTCCACCATAGAAACTTCCTTTCATGATCATAAATGTGACCAATTTATATCATAATTAAGTACATATGTGTGCTCCAACATATAAAGGTATGACATTGAGGAGCATGTAAAAAGGGGAGACAAAGCAAGTGCTCATTTTCAAAGAGAGTAGGATGAGTGTATCCCCCATGCTTTCAATAAGTGGATAGTTAGGTCTTCACAACACAAAGTGGGTTAAGTCAAATCTAGTGCACTCTATGCAACAAATTGCAAATTGCTTTTCTAAAAGGCAATTGAGCAAAAGAATGAACTCATGCTAGGAAAAAGCATGAACTCATGCTAGGATTGATGTTCCTTTTTATTATTGTTTTTTTTTTCTTTTCTTGAAAAAGATAGTTCGATGAAGGGTTTGAGATATGAATTATAGACTTTGAAGACATTGACAAAATTTTATGCTAGTTGACCTATGTTTACTTTATCGATCAATTAGTTTAACAAGTTATTAATCTGAAAGATGTCTAGTGATTAGCCATTTTTAGTTTATGGAGAATGCAATTCTTATTATTAATGTATTATTCTCAATAGTTAGGGAATGATTTGAAGAGTTCACTATTTAAGTACACAATGATTTATTCTTTTTCGAAATATTACACACTAGGAAATAAAGATTGAACTCGTGCTCTTTTGTGGAGGTAAAGATATCTCAACAACCGAGTTGAATATTCAAGTTGGTTTAAGAATGATTAAGATGTCTTTACAACTGACATATCATATGTGTTAGATTTGAAAAATCTACCATGATTATTGACGTTTAGCTTTAAAAACGAATCCCAGTAAATACCTATCTCTTATTTTGTGATTTACTTTTTATCAATGTTTTCAAAATCAGAATGAAAGTAAAATTTTAAAAAATAATTTTAAGAAAGAGTTGTTTTTAAAATTTAACTAAGAAGTAAAAACCGATTAACTGATGTTTCTCCCATTTGTACAATAGATTAGGACCCCGCTATGGCGTCGACCACCGCCGACGAGAGGCCGGCGGTAAATATCGAAGGTTCCGACCTTCTAGGCCAACCGAACTTCACGGAGCTCAACAATGGCCGCTTCTGATGCGTTGAGACTGGCCACGAAATCCTCGCGAAGGACGGGGACTCCTACTCTAGGACCAAGCACTGTCGTCTCGGCCTCATCGACTTTGCTATGTCTCATTAGAAAGCTCCACTTAACATGTTCGTGCAGGATCCTCTCTTCGGGTACGCTAAACTTCCTTCTTTTGATTATTTGTCTCATCTTTCTATGCTTCGACGATCGATTGTAGTGTTGAAAGTTCGGAGGGATTATACTTTTGCAATGCTTCATATGTTTGATTTGATAGTGTAAAACTGAGAAATTAATATGAAAATGAAGTTCAGAGATTGAGTCATATTTATTTACTTATTGTTCTTTTCGGGAGCTGAAATGAGAATTTGATTAATCTTGGAAGTTGGTGTTCTATGTTTTTCAGAAATACTGGCATTAATTTTGTAGTATATTTGAGATTTGTTTTAGAATGTATACACTCACAAATTTTTGAATACGAATACTTTTGGGGGAACATGCTTGATAATGAAGTGTATTGATGATGATTGGTTAAAGAAATGGTTTGAGTGCTTTTTGATTGAGCTAAAAACACTCTACAAGTGTACACTAGGGTGGGAAGATCACCTCTAGAAACTGCCTTTGCCATATTATTTGCTCTCTCTAATCATAAGGAGTGTAGACTGCACAAGCTCTAAACTAGGATGAAGAAATCGTGGGACCTTGGTTTGCGGTGAAATCTAAATGAAGAAGAGAATTGTTAGTGGTTTACACTTTCTACATTACTTGTTGCCCCTAGTGACCCCATGGTGCAAGTCAAATGGAGATGGAAATTAGATACACCGGGTCAGTTTACTGCAAATTTCTCACAGACTCATGCATCTTCTTGCATCAAGTGGTAATAAACAGAATGGTTTCCCTGATAAAAACATATGGAAAGGTCCAATCCCAAAGAATATTCAATTATTTTTATGGGAGGTTAGCCATAGGGTCATTAACACAGTAGAGGTTCTTATCAAAAAGGCCCCGTAGATGGTGTCTGCCTTGAGCTGGTGTGTTCTTTGTCAACGAAATGATGAGACTACTATGCACATCTTGGTTTTCCGTGTATTCACTCAACTATTTTGGAGGAGGATATTATCTTGCCTCAAATATCCTATGGTCTTCCCTAATGACCCCTTGATCCTTTTGAATATTGCTTATTGGTCATCCATTCAAGAATTATAAGCCGATTTGTGGACCTTCATCATCAAAGGCTTTCTTTGCTCATTTGGAATGAGCAAAATCACTTTACTTTTGAGGATAGAGATATGGAATTCACTCAATTTTTTGATAATCTTTAATATACATCTCTGTCGGTGTAAATTCACCTCCCCTTTTTGTGATTACAATCTCACTTCTCTTATAGCACATTAGAATAGCAATATGTAGCTCTTATGGCATTTTTTTTGCCCTTTTATAATTTCATTGTATCAATGAATTTTGATTGAAAGTTTCTCAAAGAAAAAAACTCTTCAATTGAGTTCTTACTGGGTTGTGGGTACTGATTTTTTTATAAGCACTATTTTACCTCAAACTCGAAATTTGATTGATGCAAAATAAACTTCCATTCATGACGTCTTCCTTTTTTAAAGGCTTTTGGTTCTTTGAGTTTGTTTGGTCCAAAGAATTTAGAAGTAGGTGTAGGGAAGTAGGGAGTTGCGAACTCCACTCCTTGTTAGGCCTAAGGACTAAGGAGTTTGTAGGTCCCACCACTAGAAAACATTAATTTTATATCTTATCAATTCCTTACCATGTAGGTCTCAAGAATTCACAACTCCCTAGACTTCATAACTTCTTACTCCAAACACCCTCACAGTGTCTTGTCACACCATGACATGCTTTTTCTTTTCGTTTTCTTTCTTTGCAGTTCAAAGTTAATATGTAGACTTACTGGTGATACAATCAATAAAACAAAGGAACATATATGGAAGCATATTAGTGGCAGACAATTCCTCAACAGATTAGGTCTGTTCTGAGTCTGTGGAATCTTACGTTTAGCCTTTATCTTATCAATGAGTAATGACATGGACGACAGTATTCATGGCAAGTATTCTAATACTTGTTAAGCACAAGTAACTGGTAATATGCATGTTGGTACTATTGACAAAGTTCGTATTTTCTTTGCAGAGCAAGAGGAGTTAGAGAAAGATGCATTGGCTAAGTCAGGAAAAAAACAAGGCAAGAGGAAGGCTGGTAAGGCTTATCAAAGTCAAGTACAAAGCATTTGAAAAATAAAAAGAAGCACCAGGATTGTTACAATGGAGGAAGCGGAATGGCTTTAAAATCAGTTTCAAAGTATGTCAATGACGGGGCCAATACAGCAGGTATGTTAGTCAGTAAATTGTACTAACTTGACACTTTATTAAGGATATGTTTAGATTTTCTGTTACTCTTGCCAAAAACACTTCACTCTCAAAATCAATCATCATATCCTAGAGTGACATAAATTGTTTCTTAAAGAAGTTAAAAGTACCTTACAGGATAATATGGGAAAGCGCTTGCAGTGTGTTTTGACTCGAAAAAGTACTAGAGTCAAACATTGAAGTTATTTGTTATCAACCATTTGTTCACTAAGGTACTTACAATAATAAAAATGCATTTGTTAGCAATCGGAGACACCAATATTTTTTTTTATTTAAACCACTGCATGCTACAAAAAAACTATTGTAGCTGGTTAAGTTCATAATCTAGAATGAATAAGGTATCAATAGTTGATAACATCGAGTGTGAACCTAACATAGAATAGCAATAAAATAAGTGTCGTATAATAAGAAGGCCACAACTCAAGAAGTTCTGTATGTGCTAAAGAGGAAGTGTTGTAGGTCCTTAAGTGTAGAGTCTAGAATAATTAAAGAATAATTATTGTCAATGGCGTAAGTCTTAATGTGGAATAGGCGAATAACATCAATGTAACTATGTAAGTGTCACATAATAAGGATGCCATACTCTAGAGATTATTCACATGATTAAGAGGAAGTGACGTATGTAAGTGCAAAAACTAGAATGAATAAGCTAATAATAGTTATCAATGGTGTCAAGGGTGAACCTAATGTAGAATATGAATAACAATAATATAAGTGTCGCATAAGAAGGATGCCATGACTCTAATTGAACTGAATCTGTTCTATATGTTGGACAATTGTATCCTTGAGTTCTAGAAACATAAGAAGGGGATGCCACAACTCAAAAGATTCTTCGGAAGTGCTACGGGCACTAAGTTGTCTATCTCATGTTGAGATAGGTTCTTCCTAGACAATAGTATTTATTTAGCACATCGTATTTCAATTCTCAAGGAAGGCCAATTCTTTTGCTTTTACTTGGTCTTTTTTCCCTCTCTCTTTACTGTCGGCTGTTTCTTTTGCACTTGTCCAGTGCTTTTGAGCATGGAGTTAGTTGGTTGTGTATATAATATACATATTGGCATACTGACTAATATTTCAATTATTTGTTTTTGTTGTTTAGAACTAAAACTAGCTCCTGGACCCAACTATATTACATTTGCAATCTACACACCGTTCACAATTGGTGTGGATAAATCAATCTACTAATTGTTTGCATTGTCGGGGGAGAGAAGATATTTTACACCGAACTATTGATTTGGATCCACGAATGGTGCCTACCTAAAACAATCTGGATTTTGGGATGTTACACGCATTGGATTCACTCAATTAGATTGGCATCTTATTACTGCCATGGTGGAGCGGTGGAGACCTAAAACTCACACATTTCATATGTTGGAGGAGAGTACACAATTACATTATAGGATATAGCTATCCAATTTGGATTGCCAGTTGATGGAAAGGCAATAACTGGATCGTTACAACATGATTGGCAATGTTATGTGAGGATTTGTTAGGTGTAAGACCTCCACAACCACAACTCAGGGGGTCTAGAATAAGCCTACCGTGGCTAAAC
Organism: Cucumis hystrix; assembly: GCA_025688845.1. Taxonomy (NCBI): domain Eukaryota; kingdom Viridiplantae; phylum Streptophyta; class Magnoliopsida; order Cucurbitales; family Cucurbitaceae; genus Cucumis; species Cucumis hystrix. Next base: position 20,810,565 of record CM046886.1, on the reverse strand, counting down.
ATTTCACAAAACTACCCCTCGAAGCAGATAAGGTCATGATCAAACGTTATACTAGGGCATATATAATGCAACTTATGGGATGATTTTTATTTGCAGATAAGTCTAGCGCGTTTGTTCATGTCATGTTTCTCCCTCTCTTAAATGACTTTGAAGAGGTTGGACGATATTCACGGGGTAGTGCATGTCTTGCATGGTTGTACCCTGAATTATGTCGAGCCAGTCAAATTGATACATTGGAGATAGCAGAACCTCGAATATTGTTGCAAGTGTGGGCTTGGGATAGATTTCCTACCATTGCACCACAATGCAAATCAACGTCTAATGAACATGTTGGATGCCCACTTAGTGCTCGGTGAGTATTTTGTTTACTTAGTTGTTTTATATTACAATGATAAATAACTAGATTCCCTTTCACTCTACCGATGGAGTGGCTCTTTAACTACCACCAAGGTATCCACACATGTACTAAGCCAATATTGATACACATTTGATTGACTTACACTAAATGAGGTATGGTCAAACCTTTTCTTTTTTTACTTGCTCATTGTAAAGTTTAGCCTTATTTACTTAATAATATTAAATTTTGATATACTATTACTAAATTCAGATAGTTTGGACACCTTACACGTATGAGATTATGTCTGCTTTAACGGCATATTGCCTCAACGGACAAGAAATTTGGTCGACTATAAGTCCTCTCATATGCTTCCATATCATAGAATGGCATCGACCAGATCGCGTCTTAAGACAATTTAAAATTCGACAAATTGTGCCATCAGATTGCGACACAGATAAGCAATTGCATCAATTAGACTTAAGAGGGAAGCGTGACAATTATTGGGGACACCAACATGGACAATATATCTCAAAATGGGATTTACGTCGAGAGTGTTGTGCATCCGGTGAAGTAATATTAAATGGGAGAGATGTTTCAGATAACTACTGTCCTTGGTACAACTCAATCACTAGATGATATATTACACCTCAAGGAGCTGCTTATGACTACATGATAAGTTCTCTAAAATACATATATATGAATTGAACCTAAATTTTGTAATTTTAATTAAGTGTTTTATGTTCCACAGAGAAACATTATTAAACAAATACATAATATTTCACCAAAAGATGAGGTAAAGTCTCTATGTGAGAGTTGTTTCAAAATAATGGATGATCTTCATGGTAGGAATAGTTTAATACCTAATGATGCCGACTAGCAACAGAGTTCTCGTAGGCATTTACAATCATTCACTAAGGACAACCTTGACGATAGCATCGATGGTAACATTTTGACTATCACTGACAGTGATATTGACCGAATCACTAGTCTCTTGGTTATGTTACAACGGAAGTATCGAAGGATATTGCATCAATTTTTATTCGAGCAACGTGCACACATTTGTTGATTGTAGTGATGTCTATGGGATATGCCTAATTTCCATCTTCCATTGATGCTATAAACCATCCATGAGGCAATGATGTATCTAGGAATTGTAGAAGTTGTGTGAGGGGAGGACTAACATATGACAAAATTTTCAATATAATTGCAACTGAAGTGTAAATGTAACGTAGGGCTTATAAAATATTTACTTGGGGTGTAATTAAATTTGTATTTACTTCCCATTTTTAATGTACGAAGGGGGAATTAGTAATGACTATGTTTTGTATGACAAAAATGTTATATAAATAAAAATTATTTGTGATAATGTTTATTCTTTGTATTTGATTAAATATAAACAGTAAAATTATTGAAAATATTTAAAAAAATAATAATGTTTTGATCAAAATAGATTTGAATAGACATTTGTCGCATAAATGTCTATTGTGATAGAAAATAAAGTTTTACTTATATAAGTTGACTCATTTTTCTATATATAAAAAATATTTAAAAAAAAAAAACCAATGTGAGTAGAGTATAATGTTTGCCAACGAATATGTCAATAATAGCTCTATCGACTAGTTTAATGTTTATTTACACTATTTTCATATATAAGTAGATTTCAACAATAATTTTGAACCACTTAGACAATAAAACCACATTAGAAGATAAACACGAGTTCATATTACCTATTATGCAACATGTCTTCCTTCTTTGTTAATGTGTGAGTGTTCAGATTAGCATCTTAACTAACTTTTTGGATCATTTATTCAATCCTACAACTTTTGAATGCGATAATCAAACTAGTACGTAGTTTGTTGAGAATTACGGCTAAAAAAATATAGATATTAAAAGAATAGAAAATGTTATACTCAATTAAGAAATTAGATGTTTAAATTTCTCATTCCATGTTGTTGACCTACGAAAAATACATTAAAAATCATCAAAATATTACAATCTACGATAAACTAATATAAATTATTACATAGAAAGCTAAAATATTTGTAAAATATCTAATTTTAGTTTGGTATAAAACAAACTTATAATAGTTTTTTATTAAAGCAACCTATTCGACCAAAACCCACCCGATATCACTTATCCCACAAATCAAAACCCATCAATGTCGACGAGTACCGCCGAGAAGACTGCAGCGGCGACAGTGGAAGGGGTCGACCTTCTAGGGCAACCGACCTTCACGGAGCTCGACAATGGCCGCTTCCGGTGCGTTGAGACTGGTCACGAACTTCTTGCCAAGGATAAGGACTCTTATTCTCGGACCAAGCGCTGCCGTCTTGGCCTTATCGATTTCGCTCTGTCCCGTCGGAAAGCTCCTCTCAATATGTTTGAGCAGGACCCTCTCTCTCGGTACTCTAAACTTTTTCCTTTTATGTACATACAATTCATTATCTGATCATACTTGGAGATTTGTAATATGAGAAAGGTTTAACTCGGTGAACCGGTTGATTTCTTGATTTCCGTGGAAATTAATAGGAATTTCATTGGAATATAGCTTTTGGTTGATGGGTTGTTTGCAGCTTGAGAATTGATAATGTTATGATGAAGTCGAAGTCGAAGTCGAGTAGAGTAGTGTTTATTTGGTTGCTGTTGGTGATTTAATGAGCTTCAATGTGAGCTCCATTAACCTTGGAAGTTGGTGATTTTGGTCTAATTGAGTTTGAAATTTGTCTTTTCTTGGTATTTGAGCTGTAGTTATTTAGTTATTTTTTAATGATTTTCCCTTTCTTGTCATTTATTTCATGTTCAGTTGGAAATCAATGGATCAATGGCATTGGCTTATATTATTATTACTATTTCTTCTGCAGTTCGAAGCTAAAATGTAAACTGACTGGTGATACGATCAACAAAACAGAGGAACATATATGGAAGCACATTAACGGCAAACGATTCCTCAACAAATTAGGTTTGTACTTCTCAGTTTACATGGATTTTTTATTGTAATTTTTTATTCTTACCGATGTTGTGCTCATGACAAGTTCTGATCTCGTTGTGTTCAAGAGACAAATTGCATGCTGGTTGGTGCTATTAAGTGTTGACAAAGTTTGTATTGTAATTGTAGAGCAAAAGGAGTCAGAGAAAGAGTTAATGGCTAAATCAGGAGAGCAGCAAAGCAAGAAGAAGGCCGCCAAGGCGTCGAAACCAAGTACAGAAAATTCAAAGAAGAAGAAGAAGAAGGAACAGGAGGAGACTGTTTCTGAAGCCCAGGAATGCAATGGGGAAAGTAATGCAGAGGATGCCTTCTGGATGCCTCCAGTAGGTCAACGTTGGGATAATGACAATGGAGGAGACCGATGGGCTTCAGGATCAGATTCAGAGCATGAAAGTGATAAAATCATTGCAATGGGTATGTTGTCAATTTTTCAAACTTCACATTATGTTTACTTTTACCTTTTCATTTAAGTCACAAGCATGCTAACGAGGAAATGTAGTAGCTCATTGAATGCAAAATCTGGAATGAGTTAGGTAGACATGAAGTGTGAACCTGATGTATATTAAAATATGGTTTAAACCTTTATATGTTACTCTCTTGTTGTTTTCTTTTACATAATAACACTTGTAATTACTTGTAGTTAGTTACTTTCTGTTTAGTAATTGCAGATGTTATAGTTAATCATAGTTGTTAGTTAGTTTGGAGCTGGTTATCTTTTGTATATATATTTAAAGGGGACTTCTATTATTGAACTAATAAGAGCTAATTATTCCCTTTAATTGTGAAATTTTCACGGTAAAGCAGGGAGTTAGGTTGGGGTTAATGGTTGTGGTAGAGAGATCTTGGGAGTTCTTTCTTGGGTTTGGTTTGTGACTTATGGGATTTGGTTTGGGTTAGTTTGCTTGTCTTTTGGCTGTTTCGATATCTCCTATGCATTTAAAAGGTAGGAACCTGTGTTTAGTAAGGAAATCCAAGATTTATTGATTGATTTTCTGATATAGCTCTTTTGGTCAACCATCAAAATATTTGTTTAAGTAACCCTGTGGGGTGGGAAGGGTTATATTCTTTGGGTATTGGTGGAGTTCTTTGGTGATTTTAAAGATGGCTCTCTCCTTGTATGGATGGAAAGCTATGATTTTCAAGATCTGAGAGAGCACTGGTGACTAACCAATTATTTTAGACCTCTGAGAGATTTTGTTACTTGTCTGCCACATGATGAGATTTCAGTTGCTACACTGAGCATTATGCTATTGATGTTCCAGCATAGAATGTTGATAAATCAATTAGGGACCCTTTTAATTCTATTAAAGTATGTGTTATTGCCGAGTCATAGAATATATTTCCAGCAATTAGGGAGCTTGAGCTTTTCATAGAATATATTTCCAGCAGTTAGGTTGAGCTTTTCCTGCATTGTTATTTGTTTCTTCTGCTGGGGAGCTATGCGCGTGTCTAATTTCTTCAGCATGGAATTCAGTTTCCCCTTAGTTTACTTCCTCTTCTACGTTGGCCTCCACTTTGGGGTGGGTGGTTTTTGGCTACATGATTTCGCTGTTGATGAGCAGAATTGTGTCATTCCCCTTTTGTTAACTTGCAGATCTCCTTCCCACCAAAGAGAAGGGATCATAACATGTAGGATCCAATTCAGGCTTTTGTTGCCCATGATTAGGTAGGGTTGTACATAAAACCTCTATCAATCAAATCAATTGAAGTGAAATGCGGGGCATTTGGTCCACCGAGTGGAGTTAATAAGTACGAAATTAATATGATGGAGTTAGTAAGTTTGTGTTTGGGGTAAGATGAGTTCTTAGATAATAATGAAAAGTAGATTAAGAGGGGAGTTGTTTACATGAACTTAAGAAGTTGGATAGGAAACAATTACATTGATTGATTGTAGACAAATTAGATCAATGGACTTTTTTTCTTGGTAGAAAACAATTACTTTGATTCAATGAAATGATATGAAAGGAATCCATCTATAAAGATTACAAAAGATTTCAGGAATGTAAACATTATTAATTTTAGTATAAGGGTGATCCTACCAAGAATTCGAGCTATAAGTGGAAGCTTAGCCCAAGTCTTGGGTTCAAGCCTCTAGGTAGAATGTAAAAAGTGAGAAGAACTCTTTTTGTCTATCGGAGGTTGTTGATGCATGCAAAATTTTCATTCAAGGAGTTGACCGATGCTGCAGATATATTAAAGAAAGAACACAACTCTTTTGAAGCTTGTGGAAACTGCTCTTCTTTGTTTTGATGAATTACTGTCTAAATGTCTAACCTGTTGGATGACAAATAATTTTTCACCCAACCCATAGGATCTCGTGTGTACAATATCTTGATTGGCCTTTTTATGGAGTAAAAATTTTACTTTACTGAAATTGGTTTTCTTTCCTCTTCAGATGACGAGGATGATAAAGATGAACATGTTGGAAACAAGTCAGATGAAGATAAACACCATGAAAAAGAGTCAGATGAATTGTCTAAGCAGTATGTAAAAGAAACTGTTAGCTTACATATGCATCATTTTTCTCATTCTGTCCCAAATTATGTCAACTTGTCAAGTCCCATGTTGATTATGTACTTACTGAATGTGTTGATCACAGGACCAAAAGAATGTCCATAGAGATTGGACCAAGCAGTTTTGCGTCAAGAAAGAAGAAAAGTAAGAAAAGCTCTATGTGAACAATATTTCTTCAACAAGCATCCCGAACAATCCAACTATAGCCAGGTTGCTTAGGCATGCACAGATGCCTCCGCTCGCTATATCCAGTATGCTGCATCTTTCATTGGTGTCGAATTTTCCAGCTTTAGCTTCTGCTTATTAAATCACCTTTGTTTTTATCATCTTCCTAAATGTTTTTGCTCTTCTTAGCTTTAGCCTGATTTTCTTGATAGCTTTATGTATAACAAGCAAATTACATCTTTGTTGAGCAGGCTTCAGTTTGGCTCTCTTCCTCCTTTTGTAGAATTAGATAATAGACTGGTCCATAACATTGATCACATTTCAAATTGATTCTTAATATATCCCTTTATTTTAGTTCCAATTTTTTTCCTTGATGTTAGATTAAAGATGAAGAGGGAATTCAAGTGTGGCTATAACATTTAAGATAGAGAGTCATAATATTCCATGTTTGTGGTGTCTGGTAAATTTTTTGCTCTGATCGGTTGGCTTTTTAAGAAACACGAATTTGAACTAAAGGAACTTGCGTTATAGTTGTATTCCATGTTTTTATCATTTTCTATGTTAGGTAGAAAATTCAGAATCTGAAAACATTTTCATGCTACCACTTCAAATGCTATATTTTGAATCAAATATAAAATCGAGTGTTTATCTTTTGAGTTAACTCAACAACATATGAGTCGAACATGTTCGACTGTAGAGTGATTCAAACTTACAATATTTTAGTTGGAGATATATTATTTTATTGAGTAATTTTGAGGGTGTTACGATAGTAAATAACAATAACTAAGAATTGAGATAGATTGGGCCGTTTGGTTTGTGCGTAAATAGGGTGGGAATGGGTATGGGCTTACAAAGTCAACGTTGGGTTGACGAGTATTTTATTTTTACCCTGTAAGAAATATTTCTCAGAGATTATTATTCAACACAAGAGGAGAATTTACAATCTCGTCGAGAAGAAAAGGTTTGTGATTCCTTCCCTCCTGCTCGGCTGATCTCGAGGAATTTTGCATGAGTCTCAAAATCGAAATTATTTTGTTTTTCATTTTGGGGCAACTTTGCCTTAATTTTAAAATTTAAATCATTTGTTTTCATTTCGGGGCATCTCGGGCAACTTTGTCTTTAATTTTAAAACATTTTTCTTCTGTTTTTCATCTTGGTGCATTTCGGAGGAACTTTGTCACGAGTTTGTTCTTTAATTTATTTATTCTCATAAGTTTTTAATATCATTCCCACGCACAACCAAATAAGTAGGGAATAACATTGCTCTGAATTAATAGCCTGAGAATGATATTAAGAATGTATCAATAAATCTTCTTGTATTTCATCTGTACAATTAATTGATAAACAATAAACTTAATTCAAAAGTTTGAGAAAAATTAATTATTTGACAATTAAATAATAATATTAATTACTAGTATTTGTAAATGAGTAATTTGATATAATAAATTTGATGGATTTATATAACCATGCTGAAATATTTAATACTTTTAATTAATTAATGATAAATTAATTAAGGGGACGAGGGACGTGTCCTTATATAGATAAACAAATCTCTCGTCGAGATATCATTTATCCATACAGGTTAATACACGTGTCGTCAATAATTATACAAATTGGAGAAAGACAAAGAGAGTGACCGACAGGACAGGACCCCTGACTGGCATCTCATCTCTTCATAATCTTTCTTTTTGAAAAGTAAAAGATTACGATAAGATTTGGGTGGGACATGACCCCCATTTATCTTTATCTTTTCGTAATGATTACAAAACGACAAAAACATATAGTAAAGTAAATATAATTACTAAACATAATAATTACAAAATGACAAAAACTTAAAGTAAAGCGGAAAAGATATGTCTGCAGCTGTCCTCGAGTCTATCTTCGTAATTTCTTCTTTCTTGGTGGTGATGTCACCCGGTTTTGTCTGAATGGCCATGATTGTGCTTACCATGCGACTACTGTTGATTCGTTGATACGAGAATACATCCAGGGACTTACTCTCGGTCGGTCGCAACAAGTAATCACGAGCCAGTGTATCCAGTCTGCAGCAAGTAATTGTCGATTTTGTAATCTCCGATTGAAAGGGAGGTGATGTAGATGGTAGGTGACTGAAGTGGAATGACCAACCACGGGCCAGTGCTTTTGGGCAGCGATTGATTCCGGTTAGGAATGCTTACCGCGATCGACCGATAGTAAGTCCCTAGTCAACGAATCAACAATAGTCGCATGGTAAGCACAATCATGGCCATTCAGACAAAACCGGGTGACATCACCACCAAGAAAGAAGAAATTACGAAGATAGACTCGATGACAGCTGCAGACATATCTTTTCCGCTTTACTTTAAGTTTTTGTCATTTTGTAATTATTATGTTTAGTAATTATATTTACTTTACTTTATGTTTTTGTCGTTTTGTAATCATTACGAGAATATAAGAATAAGTGGGGGTCCTGTCCCACCCAAATCTTATAGTAATCTTTTACTTTTCAAAAAGAAAGATTATGAAGAGATGAGATGCCAGTCAGGGGTCCTGTCCTGTCCTGTCGGCCACTCTCTTTGTCTTTCTCCAATTTGTATAATTATTGACGACACGTGTATTAACCTGTATGGATAAATGATATCTCGGCGAGAGATTTGTTTATCTATATAAGGGCACGTCCCTCGTCCCCTTAATGACTAAGGTAATTTTATAAATCACAAATTTAATTTTTATGTAATTAATTTTAATAATTTAATAAAAAAAATGTATTAAAAAAGAAAAGAGAATGAGAAAGAAGAAAACCCATCATTTTGTATGAGTATAGTTAATGGACATAAAAGATACATGGAAATAGTTTATTCTAAACCACAAAATTTTATACCAAACAAGGGAATGATTACGTCATATTCATTTCCACCCTTATTCTCATCTCAATTTTCTCAATCTAGATGGTCCTTAAGGGGTTAAGAACTATAAAATAAACGAGTTTAAGGGACATAGAATTTTCCCTCCTTCGTCTACCTTTTGAGTTTATGAAACTAGCAATTAAGATGAGATGTGTAATCACTTATTATGACTTGCAATAATGAAATTGAGTAAAAAGTGTAAATTGTAGTTTGTTGGTACATTTTCACGTTAAAAGATCTAGATAATAAAAAAATGCAATAACATGCTATTCGTTTGCTTTTGTACCTGAGAATCAATTTAGTCGTGAACTCTAATGTCTTCTTTATCGTCAAAATATATAGAAATTTAAACAAATCAATTGTATGTCAATTATTGTGATTTAAATGTTTGAGATTTTAAATATATAAATAGTAGGTTTAATAGATTTATAAGTTAAATTGTCATTAATAATATGAACATTAGTTTTTATCACTTTAGTTGTCCAAATGAATATCTTGATCTCTAATTGTTGGATAGAAATGGATGTTGGATAGACAATTAATTATAAATTATAAAATTGTAATTACTTTTAATTAATTTATTTATAGTTTAAGCCAAAGATGAAAATAAGAATTAGCAAAGTATTAAAGTAAAAATAAATGTAAAATATTGAAATATGAGTACCAAACAAAAACAAAATTTAAAATTTACAAAGTAAAAAAGCACCCTTTTGTAACCTTAATCTTAAGAGTAAAATAATGATAAGCACCCTTTTATAAGTAAAACAATTCCTTAATCTAAGAGGAATTAAACTTAAAACTAACTTATAAAGTTTAAAATATATCATTAAGGACTAAATAATAATTAGATTAAGAACTGAATAATAATTAGACCCAAAACTTATGATAATAAAAACCGATATGTAAGAACGACGTCGTCTTGGCCTTCTCCATCTCTCATCCCGCGTCGTCCCGTTTGAACTTCTCAGTCAGCTCACCTACGGTTCGGTTAACCGATTCTCCACCGCACCGATTGCCGGAATTTTTATCACATTTTGTATTTTCTCAATAATAATGGCTTTTATATCGGATCTTATGGCTTTCGCTTTTCATCTCTTCCTCTCAAAGAAAACCCTACGAACTCGCCGCCATCCTCTTCTTCTCCGGTTCCTCCACTTGCTACTCCGCTACTTGCCGCCCTGAAAATTCTCCGGCGATCTCCAATCTTGGTAATTTCCGAAGCTTTTTTTTTATTATTATTTTCAATTTTGTCAGATTCGCTTTCTTTATTTTTTGTCGACTGTTCCTCAACCCTAACGCCTCTCTCTTCCCTCTTCACCGGTTGCTCCTCCGACCGCCGGCCGCCGTGTACGCCGTCTTTTTCTTTGATTTTTTTTGTTTTATTTTACTTTTGGTCAAATCCCACGTATGAATGAAAATCGGTTTTGAAATTATTATATATTGACTGACTTATTTTTCGTTGCCTTGAAGAAACAAAACTTTCCGACTTCAAAAAGAAGTCAAAGAATAAAGAAAGGAAGAACAGAAGTTTGGAGGTTAGTTCAAATCTGTAACACTAGAAAGTGTGTATGGTACTTTCTCATCAAGATTTTAGTGAGAATGACCAAATTTGAAATTTACTACAGTTAGAACCGCTAGTTTCAAGGGATTCTGGATTTGACTCTCTCTTGTTTCTTTTGAGGGACCAGAAATCAATTGAAACTGAAACTAATGCCATGTTTAATATGAAATGAAAAGTGTTAGTTGCACTTCCGTGGAGCTAAGCTTTGTAAGAAGAAAACCTGCAAAACAAAAACACGTTAATGAACTCGTTGAGCCAAGATAAAACAGCCATATTATGACGATAACCGTCGATATTATTTTCATGCATAGATAAACTAAAAGAGAGTTTTTGATGATAGGTGGTGTGTCAAAAATTAATGATGATAACAGTTGATATTATGACAGTCAAAGAAAACGGTTCATCGGTTCAACGAATTTTAAATTTTTTAGCAAAAATATCGTTTTATTCCTTGCCTCGCACGCCCAACCGAACTGATGGACAGCGCAATGGAGATGTCAGCAAACCATCTCCTCTCCCCCTCCAAAACTTGGGTGCTCCTTGGTGCTCAAATCCATAAGTGAAGGTAGAGACTTCCAATGTGGGAATGCCTACTTGGAATAAAGTAATATTATTATACTTTCTAAAATTTTTCATTAACAAAAAGTATCTAATCTTAATGAAATTCTATGGATATCGTAATGGGTCTCAATTACAATTAGTTGGATGGTTGACTTTTCTATTATAACGGTAGGAACAATATTCTTTCGTAATTTTCAACCACAATTGGATTGAACACTTTTTGTTGCTCAATCAAATTACAAGTTTTGATTACAAATTTAGAAATGATTCTCATATCGTATTAGAACTACGGAACACTGGTAAACAAAATCAAACATAATCAAATGGGGCTCACATTTTATATTATGTTCGATTTATTATGTTGCTAATGGGTAAATGTGACCTAACATTCTATTTTACATTGACTGAAACAGAAAGTGATGTTAATTTTGATTGAATCTCCTTCTTAGCCTTAGAATTAGAGTCAATGTACATTATCTACTCTCGTTTTCTACTCTCTTCTAATGATTCAGATCCAGTTTAATAAGCTTTTTCAAACTCTTGTAGGGAAAATCATGAATCCTCCACGTGCAGTCAAGTTCGAGGTTGCAAACATGGATGAAAATGATCGAAACATGAAAAGCAAAAAGGGAACATTGATGATCCTTTATGATGTTGAGTGTGAATATTGTGGTGCTTTATATATCAGTCATTTAAAGAGAAATAGGATGGAAGATATGGAAGCACATACCGAGAACTATGCTTCTGGTCGTCCTTGTTGTGGTGGGGCAGAAGATGGATATAAAGAGAATTTGATTTTAGAAAGTGAGGAGGAGGAGGAAGAGGAAGAGGAAGAGGAAGAGGAAGAGGAAGAGGAAGAGGAAGAGGAAGAGGAAGATGACGAGGAAGAGGAAGAGGAAGTTGTGAGTGTAGGTGAGAACAGTGGATATTTTGATTCTGAAGTTGCAAAAATACTAATGGCAAAAAGGATCATAATTGATAAATTGCCTCTCAAGTTTGTGGAAGATGAAGGGTTTAGATGGTTTTTGGAGCAAACTTTGTGTAAATATGTTCCACAGTTTGTCATTCCCTCTCAACCTACATTAGCTAAGTATATATTGGAAATATACCAGAGTGAGAAAAAATTTCTGAGGAAGATTTTTGTGGAGCAAAGTCCTAGAATTTCTCTCACAATTGATACGTGGATGTCGGATCACAATATAAACTATATAGTTCTTACTGTACATTTCATTGATGTCAATTGGAAGATGCAGAAGAAGATTCTTAATTTTTGTCCAATTGAGAGTCTCGATGGAGAGACTATTGGAAAAGGAGTAGTATCTTATTTGATGAAATGGGGTATTGGAAAAATATTGACTTTCACCATAAACGATGGTCGTTCAAATGATGCTGCCATTGCTTATTTAGTTCACCATTTCAAGAATACGTTGGTTATAGATGGTAAATTTATGCACGTTAAATGTTGTGTCCACATTATTAATTTGATCGTATGTTCATGGAAGATTTTCATGAGTTGATATCTAAGGTTTGAAATATTGTTAGGTATGTGAGATCTACTCCTAAACGATTTGGGATCTTCAAAATGTATTGCAGAGCAAAACTTATCTAGCTAGAGTTCCGTGTGCCTTGATTTTCCAAATATGTGGGACTATACCTACTTGATGCTTGAGGGAGCAGAGAAATTTGAAAAAGCATTTGAAAGACTAAAGATCTATGAGAAGGCTTTCTTGGAAGAGGATATTCCCACTAGCAAAGATTGGGAGGTTGTCAGAACACTTGTTCCATTTTTATCGCTGTTTTATAAAGCGACTTTAAGACTCTCTGGTTCTCTTCATGTCCCTTCAAATTTGATCTTTGATGAGATAAGCACCATTCAAAATTACATTAAAAAGTATACTTCCAATTCTGATAATCTTCTTCTCAAAGACATGGCGACAAGAATGCAAGTGAAGTATGATAAGTATTGGGAGAGTAGTGAAAATACTAATTACTTGTTATACATTGTTGTTGTTTTAGACCCTCGTTACAAGTTGAAATTTATGGGATATTGCTTTAGCGAAATGTTTGAGGCTAGTGTGGCAAAAGAGATGTATAAGAAGGTTGAAGATGTTTTGAGGCAATTATTTAATGAGTATAGTTTGTCTGCAATCAACAATGCCTCATCTACTCAAGGCATAACCTGTCATTCAAATGCAGGAGAAAGTTGTACAAAAAATGATGTTACAAAGGCTTTCCGTTTTACAGATTTGTTTGATGCGAATCTCTGAGGCAGCCTCAGAGTTGGACATCTACTTGATGGAGCCTCTTGTGGATCAGGAGGAAAATTTCGACATATTAGAATGGTGGAAGTGTAATTCTCTTAGATACAAGGTTCTTAGTAATATTGCCAGAGAAATATTAGCAATTCCAGTATCCACTTTTGCTTCGGAATCTTCATTTAATATTCATAGTATGCTTGGGAATGTGAATGATTATGTGTCCTTCTCAACATTTCCAAATTTAGTTGAGGTTCTTGCATGCTTGCACAATTGGCTTAGTAAGGATAGTGCACGAGTTGATCTTCGCGAACACATAGTGGATGCTATTCGTGTGGAGGAAGGTATGGAAATTTTCATATATGTTCATTTCTGGTCCATAATATGTTTATTGTGTTATTTGATGTTATTTGTATGATGCCTTTTTTTTGTTTTAGATTTGAAAAGAAGCTTACAACCTTTAGATCTAAAAGAAAAAAGCTTAAAACCAGCACTAACCAAGAGTGTGGGGACGTGGTTGAGAGAGGAGAAGAAGAGATGATTAGGATGCTTCGAATATGAAATCTTTAGACTCTTTCTGTTCAACTTCTTGATATTGTATAGTCAAGATGATGATGAACCCTTTTAGAATTGTTTCTTGTGAATTGTTAAACTTTATTGTTAAGTTGTCTACAATATCAAGTTCTCTCTTTTGTTGCAATGTTTATCTCTGTTCTGTTAAGTTCATCTCAACCAATTGGAGGAGAACAGTAGATAATTTAGCGAACGAACACAATGATATACAATGTTAAAGTCAATTAATTAAGCCTAAAAAAGTATATCTTTAGTTCTCAAAGTTTAAATAATAGTTTTAAGGAAAATTGATCTTCTACGTTCTCAAGTTTTGAAGAATATCTTTAGTTCTCAAAGTTTAAAGAATTGGTGAATTTGGTCCTTCAATTTTTAGAAGGTACTTTTTTTGGTTGGTTTAAAAGATTATGATGAATATATTTGAAAGCTTAGTTCTTCTCATTAAAAAAAAAGTAAGTTTTGTATTTCATTAATTTAAGGAAAGGTAAAAATTGATTTGATCCCTTTTATTTTATTAGTTGACTGTGATATGATAACTACATAAAATATATATATTTTTTTTGTTAAAAAAATAGTTAAGTACATTCTTAATCATAAGTTGTCACGTGACAAATTTTTCTTCTGTAAAAAAGAATACTTATTTGAAAGATGCAAGATTTAGTCTATAATTTGAGGAGCGGAGTCGGAGTGTCTAAATATTACTTTTAAATAACATTAGAATTTGGATTAAACTTTAAAATTGGAAAGAAAGATAATATTCGAAGGATATATATAACATACAAAGAAAATTACTTCTAATTATTAGCCAAAATTAATAAGAAAAACGACATCGTTCGCTTTGACATCTACAAAACGCTGCCGTTCGGCTTTTTCTCTTTGGCCACACCGTTCCTCTCCGTACTTCTCTCACAGCTGCTGGCGACAGTCGGTCGTTGGCCGTTCGACGTCGGAATTCTCCCCTGATTCCACCCTTAGAAATAGTAATGGCTTCGAAACAAGAGTTGGTGCCCTTCGAGTTTCATCTCATGGTCTTAACAAAATCCCCAGGAAGTCGCCAGGGTCCTTCTCCGGTTACTCGTATGTCTTTTTCCTCCGCCGTTCAACGTTTGGGGCAGTTGCCGGCATCCCCGATATCTGTAATTATCTGCTCCATTGCTCTGTTGTTTATTTTCTTTGGTCTCCAACTACCAGCCGACGGCTATTTTGTTCCCTAAGAAGTGGTAAGGCGTCTTCTTTGATTTCCATTTCAGTATTAGTCAAACCCCAAGTTAGCATGAGAATCGATTTTATCATTAGTTTCGATAATCGAAACTTATCTTTTTCTTTTCTTTTTTTCCGCTTAACCTTTTCCCCTAAACCATGTGAAGTGTATATATATATATATTTGAAATGAATGGGAGAAAGAGTTCGAAATTGAAGAGGCAGCTACAGAGATAGAAAGATACTTCTTGGAGCCACTTGAGAAACAAGAAAATTTTGACCAATTAAAATGGTGGGAAATAATTGTGAGAGATTCAATGTTCTTACTAAAATTGCTCGAGAAATATTAGCGATTCCAGTAGTATCCACTGTTGCTTCTAAATCTGCATGTAGTTATAGTTGGAGAGTGGTAGATTCTTTGTGTTTTACATCCACTCCAAATTTAGTTGATGGTCTTGTATATGCTTGTACAATTGGCTAAAAAAGGATGCTACTACGAGTATTGATCTTCAAAAACAGCTCGAGGACGTTATTCGTATGGAAGAAGGTAAGGAAATTTTAGCTTATGATCATGTGTACTAGGGTGTTATCAAGCTTGAAGGGGAAGCTTCGACCATGGAGGTGGGCTCAATGCTTCATCAAAAAGATGACTAGGAAGTAAGTGGTTTAACTATGAACTCTTTAAGACTTGTTCTTTTGTTTGTTGAAGTTCTTGATAATGGATTACTGTACTTTGTGAATTGTCAGACTTCATTTTCAGGTTTTCTACAATATCCTTGATGTCATCTTTCTTCATTTTGCATGTGAACGGTTTGAGGGACGTCAATATTTTGTCTAAACATGTTCCGAAGATGTGTTTTCTAATCCAAATAGTTGAAAATTTATTAGACGAGGTTATAACAATATGTTAATAGTTTTACGACAGATATAGTCCTAATAACTAACTAAGAAATCATGTATTCAATCTATGTGGTCACCTACCATGGAACTAATTTCAACCGTTGTTTGATGTACAAAAATTTTAAGTTTGTAACTAGCAAATACTTTTTTTGTAAGACGATAAAAGTAAATTTTTGTGATGCACTTTTATAAGGGTTCTTACATTCTTAGTCCATGCAAAGATAACATTAAAAAAAAGGACAAAAACACAAACACAAAACACCTGGGTTAGGTAATGCATTTGGTATTATTATTTCATACGACATGTTTTTCACTTATTTATTTAGTCTTCTATTTTATTTTTAACAAACATTAATAGACGAGTGATTTTGATAGATATTGATAGAAGAGATAAATTTTGAAATTTTACTATATTTACAAATATATTTTTTAGTATATTTGTCATTTACAATAACTTTTCTATTATAAACTATTCATTTTTTAATCTAATTGGATTAGAAGATGTATAATTGTTGTAGGACTTTGATTGATAACAAACAACCTAAATAAAAACGTGAGCGAGTTGTTGTATGTATAACTCTTTTTGAGAAAATAACTTTGTCAATTTTTTAGTAAAAAGATGACTCATTCACTCTCTTTTATATTAAGTAGATGAACTTTCTATTTTTATTATAAGCAAGTAGACAATTCAAAACCTTTAAATTTTACCTAATACATATTTAATATAAACATTTTGATTTTGTTGATTGGATTTGTATTCTCTTTTCTATGAACAAAAAAGGTGAAGAATAATGGGTCAAACTTGAATTTGTAATTATTTGATTTAATCATGATGACATTAATCTTGAAAACAATTAATTAGAAAACAAAACTTGAGGATGAGATTTTGCTTGTTTGTAAGTATGGATGAGAAGCAATACAATCCACGTAACCCTTTGCTTAGTTGGCTAAGAATGCATCACATGACACGTCCCTTCCACGCCTTGTGTGTTGCCATAACTTTCTTGCCAAGTTGATCATATTTTTTGGAATAATTCAACACATAGCAGTATCGATTTCCAAAAAGTTTCAAGAAAAAATTACTCTCTTTATCCACGACATAAATTTGTTCGATAAATACTAATGAAATCTACGTTCATATTAGTGAAACCTATATTAATATTGAGGTACGGTACTCTATCTTTAAAAGAATGTTGACGTGACACACAATAAATTTAAAATAAAGTATTTATATTAATGTTTGAATATATCGATAATAAAGGGAGGTTTAGATATCTTTATCACTATTTTTTAGCAAAATCGAAGTACTTTCTTCATTCACAACAATATATATACAATCTTATGTATTAACTATTTTCTTTAGTAGGAGTTATTTATAAATTCTTTTTTCGGACATACGTGCGTCATATGAGCTAAAGTATCAGACTATAATTTATTTAAGTTATTTATTTCATCTTTATTTTTTAAAATTTTCAAATCTATCCTTTAACTTTTTAAACATTCTCCCAAATGTAACTTGGGAGAGAATTTTTAAATTTTTACGACAGAAAATTTAATTTTACTATTTTAAAATATTAGAATTTTCTTTTTTTAGAATGTATTGTAGTAGAATTTGAGATGAAAGGATTTGAACTCATAACTTCTTGTCCACAGGTAGAATATTTAGAATATTTGTTTGTTGGCAAAATATTAGAATAGAGTGATTATTTATTACCATTAAAATATAGAAATAAATTGACGTAAGTGAGAAAAATAAAATACTAAAATCTCATGTGGATAAAAAGAAAAATAGCTTCACAAAAAAGTAAACTATAACAACCAACAAATCATATATTATATACATATAAAAGAACTTATTTTATTGTGGGTCACACAATTACTTTATAATATATAAAGAAAGTATAGTTTTGATACCATATGATATGATATGATATGATATGACATGACGTTGTATTTATTTATGTAATTTAATAAGTGACGTGCCGTTACATTTATAATTAACATGAAAGTGATTAATTATAGAGATTCTTTTTTCTTTTTCTTTTTCTTTTTCTTTATTTGAAAGAACAGTCAAGAAGATCCCGTGGTTCATTCAGAAAAATGGCGAAACTCATTGGATTCCATTGAAAATAATTTTCTTTTCCGTTCTCAAAAGTCTTCAAATCCCACTAATTTCAGGCAATAATTCAGCATTTCTTTGCTGTGCAACCCCACTTTAATGCTAAATCAAGGAATCGTTTTACCAGATTAACAAATTTCAAGATTCCCGTTCGAACAAACAAGTCAAAAATCTGTTCCACTTTCCAATTTGATTTTATTGCCTTCCTTGTGCATTTCTCTTTTGAAGTGGAGTGTAATTTTGTCAATTGCCCAAAAGAAGAAGCAATTTGGAGAAATGGAAACGATGGTACGGATTTCGTTTTCGTGCCTTTTCGAGATGCTTTGCAGCTTTTTAAGCGGTTTCTAGGAACTGGGGGTTGAAGGAGAATCTTGTTCATTTGATTTTTCTTTTGGGTTATGGGGTTTTTAAATGGCGTTTGATAGTTTTAGGAGTCTGCCACGGATTTTAAGTGATCGGGTTTTTGGTTTGCAACTTGTGAGTTCGAAAATTACTCAGCTTTTTTTGTTTGTGATCATGATTGGAAGTTGTCAAATGGGTTGAATGTTTTGATTGTTGAAGTTGAAAATATTTAAAAGTCAAATGAAATCGTGTTGTTTATTAGGATCTTGGATCTCTTTTCTCTTTCGTATTAGTTTTTTCCTCATAAGAATGCATTTATATTTTGAGAACGTTGCAAATTCATTTCCATTCTTCAGCCATTTTTGACAGACGGCGGCTCTATCTTGTTTGAATGTTCCTTGTTTTCATACCTTTGTTTGGTTGTTTCTTCTCTTAGTCGGTAAAGAAGCGTGTCGTAATTGACAACATAGCTTGCTATTTTTTCTTTTAAATATAAAGCTTGAGAACTTTTAAATAACTTCATTTGCAAGAGAGAATAATTTATACCCTTTGGCTTGCTGAACTGCTATTTCACCCTTTTGGATATACGGGTATCTGCCTTTTAGCTGAGGATTTTGGTTTATTTAGGCTGATTTTATTGCCTTTGTTTGTTCATCAGACAAGAAGAGGTTCTTAAGGTTTGGAAGAATTTGTTAGAGTTTGAAATTCATGGGGGCTGCGAATTCAAGGGAGGAACCTTCGGTTTCATCGTCATGGAATGGTGCGTATGGTCAATCCCCCCCTTATGCTCAGGAAGCATATGCTCCATCCCCATATGGTCACGCAAGTCAGAGTTATGTGCCACAGCAATCATTTTCCTCGCCACAGTATTACCCTCCTGAAAACTACCATGGCGGTGGTGCTGCTGCTGATAATGGTAAAAAGTTTGATAGAAGATACTCAAGAATTGCTGACAACTACAAATCCTTGGAGGAGGTATGAAAAAATGGAATGTTTCGAATGGGGGAGTTTTCTTTAAATATTAAATTTAAGTTCAACTGCAAGAATATAATGTTAATTAGTTGATAGCCATTGTTTAAGAGTTCGTTTTTGTCGTACTAGACATGTAGCTGTTAGGGTGAAAGTAGTGTTATTTTTTGTGTTATAAGAAGATGGACGCATGCTTTTTCATAATTATGTTCTGCAAACTTCAAATAATGAGGTGAAACTTGTTGTCTATAGGTAACAGAAGCTCTTGCTCGTGCTGGGCTTGAGTCGTCCAATCTCATTATTGGAATTGATTTCACAAAGAGCAATGAGTGGACCGGTGCAAGATCCTTTAACAAACGAAGTCTTCATGACATCAGAAATGGCCCCAATCCATATGAACAAGCCATATCCATTGTTGGAAAAACGTTGTCTGCTTTCGACGATGATAATTTGATTCCGTGCTTTGGATTTGGAGATGGTAAATTCTTGAATTTTCCTCGTTGGCTTTACTTTTCTTTTTCGAACTTCCAAAACTTCTCATACTACAAATTTCTCATGTAATTTGCAGCATCTACACATGATCAAGATGTCTTTGGTTTCTATCCAGAAGGGAGAATTTGTAATGGATTTGAGGACGTGTTGAATCGTTATAGGGAAATTGTTCCCCATCTACGTCTTGCAGGTTCTAGAACAAACATACTCATTCTTATATTTCATAAAATTATTTTGTACATGTAATGGTTCTTACGAGGTCGTTTATTATTATGTAACAGGACCAACTTCATTTGCACCTGTTATTGAGATGGCAACATCAATTGTGGATAAGAGTGGTGGTCAGTATCACGTTCTGTTGATAATTGCCGATGGACAGGTACTAACACAGTTCGAAAGAAATTTGTTTTGTCAATTACAAACGTGGTTCCTATGCTTAGGAGGAAATTCGAATTTAGTCTCTATGGTTTTAAAGGTCAAAATTTAGCCCCATGATTTGATAATAAATCTTCATAAATAGTCCCAATGGTTTGATAAACCCCTCATAAATAGTCTACCATTTTTCGTTGATAGAAAAAAACGACGGTAAAAAAATGAAAATATACAAGGGCACACAAAAAACCGCCCATGCACAGGAAAGAAAATCCCACTAAAAAAAGGGACTTCAACTATCTAAATGGTGTCTATCGAATAAATAAGCTTTACCATAGAGACTATTTAGTAGGATTTTATCAAACCATAGAGATGTTCATATGGACTAAATTCTAACTTTCTCCAACCTCCAAGGACTAAATTTATAATTTAATGTTTTTCTTTGAAAAAAAAAGAAAAAGAAAACTTAAGAGTTAGCTGTAAAGAAAACTTTTAAGATTTGTGATCTCATTGATAGAGAACGATGATTAAATTTGGACATTTGAAATTGAAGGGACTAAAATGGAACACGTCCCAAGTATAGGACACAAATGGAGTTGTAACCCACAAAAAAATAATAAAGAAAAAAAGTAAAAAGAAACTCATTTTGATTGAGAATTCACATGTGATATAGCAAGATATCTGTTTTTTTATCTTATACTGAAATGTAAAATAAATATCTCAGGTGACTAGAAGTGTGGACACTGAGCATGGGAGGCTAAGTCCACAAGAAAAGAAAACAGTTGATGCCATTGTGGCAGCAAGGTGAGCATAGGATTTATGCGGTATACATTTTAGTTATAACACTCTGAACACTTTGTAATAATTTTATTTGTTTTCATTTCAGCAATTTCCCTCTTTCAATTATTTTAGTTGGTGTTGGGGATGGACCATGGGACACAATGAGAGAATTCGATGACAACATCCCTGCTCGTGCCTTCGATAATTTTCAGGTAAGC
Organism: Cucumis hystrix; assembly: GCA_025688845.1. Taxonomy (NCBI): domain Eukaryota; kingdom Viridiplantae; phylum Streptophyta; class Magnoliopsida; order Cucurbitales; family Cucurbitaceae; genus Cucumis; species Cucumis hystrix. The sequence goes on along the minus strand of CM046886.1, from coordinate 20,789,339 downwards.
AGAGGTGCTTTGTTGCCTTTCGTTATAAAAAAAGATATGCTTGCTTATCCTATGACTGGAAATTTAAGATACGTTATCTTTTCCTTTTTTTGGTCCGCATCTCTTTAGTTTGTGAATTTTACCGCAATCATGTCAAAGAACGTTCCCCAGCCCCGGAAGGAAACAGAATTTGCACTTGCCGCTCTAATGGAGATTCCTTCTCAATATAAAGCCACCTTGGAACTTAATCTACTGGGGTAAGAAGCGTTTATTCCCTGAGTTATTTTAGTAGGAGATATTTTCAAAAGGGAATCATCATCTTTATTGTCACAATCACTTTATTCATTCTTATCGCAGGACTCGGAAAGGCAGTGCTCCCCAAAGGATTCCACTTCCTCCACCTGTTCCAGCATCTTTCAGCACACCAAAACCTCCTCAATTCTACAATTATGAGCCAAGTGTGCCTCCGTATCCTGGGAATAATAATCCGATCGAAACTGTTCGTTCGGTTGGGAATAATAATCCGATCGAAACTGTTCGTTCGGTTGATCTTTCATCATACGATGACAAGGTAACACTTTGATTTTCATGATGTGTATTTGTTTGACCACTGCCCCACTGTGACTGTGACTGTTGCGACTAGTTCTTTTTGTGTATAGTCAGTTTTGGATGTTTCTTAGAGCAGCGAAAAGTTCCTAAAAGATCAGTTAGATTATTTGAAGTCATTCGAAATTCTAATAGTAGTTCATTTGTGTATACAAGATCAGAATTGCATTATAACCTCAACCTAATAGGTCGGAGTTCACTCCAAATAGAAACGTTTCACTTAAAAAGTATTTTTATCAAAAGACGTCAAAATTCATAAACGCTTGTATATTGACATTATCATGTCCATTTTCATTGTTCCTTTTTGAGAGTTTTTATCAATAACAAAAGCTTGTTTTTCTTGTCACAGTTGTGCGGCATTTGCCTCAGTAACCCAAAGGACTTGGCATTCGGCTGTGGACATCAGGTATTCTTCTGCCCTTCAAGTTCAAAACTATTACTACAATTTAGATTCTTTACACTCACAAATGTGCTCGTCAACCACAGACTTGTGCCGAATGTGGACAAGATCTTCAAATATGCCCGTTCTGTCGGAGTTCAATCCACACACGGTTAAAGCTCTACTGATCAAGTCTCAACTTGCAACCGAGCCATACTAGTGGAAACAATCGTGAAAGTTGGTGATTTGGTACAGGCATATCACTTACGACATCAAACAATATCTTTGCCCTGTAGATGTGAAAATGTAGGCTACCAATTCTATTCATACCTTTTATTAATGAAGGATTTTTTTTTCCTTCAAAGTTTGATGGTTTTGAGTCCTTTTAGTCCAGTAGCCAAAACCTTTCTTTGCTATTTATTATGTACAAAGGTCAAGAGGTGTTGTAAATGAACTTTGGCCACTGGAATTTGATTCTATTCTTTCTTAAATTTATCTATTCACATGTCTTTTTGTACATAGGAAAACACATAATGCAGTGTAATGTTAAACTTATAAGTATACTTTCTGCTTCTTTTTGTTTTTTATTTTTTTGTAATTCTTTACTTTTTTTATTTATATAAATGGAAAACAAGAAGAAAAAAAGTGATATGCATATCTTCAAGAATAATAATTGTGCATTTTGGCAATACTCTTTTGCCACCTTTGTGTTGGAGAAATCATCAAGGGTGCTCTGATATATCTAACAATTTTGGGGGAGAAAACACAATACTTTAATCACTGAGATCTTAAACAATTCTCTCACCATAAACTGATAGTCCAATCCAACTAATCCCTCACTAACTAACTATTATCTTCTTACATGATGACATGATTGTTCAAGGCGCTTGACCGATTGATGTGTTGAGGAGGTTGTGGAGCTAAGGGTGTGTCATGTTTGTACGTATATTTCCTTTCTTAAAAATTTATTTACTTTTCTTATAGATATTTCTTCTTAGAAGAATAAAACACGTTTCACGTTGAAATCATTCCTTTTTAGAGTTATTATAGTTGAGTTAAACAGTAGTTTGTGTTTGGAGTGTATATTATTTTAATTTGAGTTATAATATTATGTGTTTTGTAGTGTAAAATATTTTAATTTGAGAAGGAAATAGTAAACACTATAGTAACTAATAAAAATAATGAGTGTCAAATAGTAAATACGTGAATTTTGGGTTTTGAAATAATATTTATGGTAGCTAATAGGGGTGAACATAATGGACCGAAAAATCGAGCCGACAAGCCAAACCGAAGTTGATAGGTTTTGAAAAGTTTCAAATCGAGAATTTTTAAAAAGTATTTCTAAGTGTTAAATCGACTTGACCAACCCGACAAAAATCGATCAACTATTACTCATTGATGTTGAGGTCGGTTTGAACATTTACTAAATCGACTTTGGTCGGTTCAGGGTTGATTTTGTCAAAAAAAAATCGAGTCCGATCGACTAATGATCACTTTTAGTAGCTAAGTGAAGATTTTAAAATAGTATTTACTGTATAAAGTGGTGGTTACGTAATCTTGCATGTTTCACGTTTCGAACGACTTCATCATGTTTTAAAAGATCCTAATTTAGGATTTGGATCAAAATTGAGAATTTGAATTGTCTGGTCTTAGCATCCCTTTACATCCCTCGCAACGGTTAAAAATTCCATTGGACCAACTTGTTGGGCCAAGGCCTGTAAGCTCGACCCATCATGCACAAAAAAAAAGCCCAACATTGTCGAACCCGCGCACAAACGGGAGGGTTTTGGTGAGAAGCTCGTTGGAGAAACAGAGTGAGCTCCATTTCACTTCGCTCCGTCGATCGATTTCAGTGTCAATGAAGCTCCTTCAATCTCTCGCCGGTTCTGCTCCCTCACCATGAAGAAGTTCTTCAGTTCTTTATCCCCATTCATTATTTTTAGCTTACACCTTCCTCGTTCTTCCATTTATGTTCAGGTCAAAGCCGCTCCCTTGTCCGTTTTCTTAGACAGCGTCGATCCTTTGCTGTTTCTACGGAAGAGTACAGAAAACGGAATTACGCTGATAATGTTTCCGAGTACAAAACTGTAATTGCCTCCCTCACTGCCCAGAGAAGGTCTTCTTTCTTTCTTTCTTTCTTTCTTTCTTTCTTTGATTGATTGATTTGTTGTTCTTTTTATTCGTGGGTATTTAAAATGCTTTGTTGTTCAATACGTTTCTGGTTTAGGTACTTCTCATTGACGGATGTGTATGACGATATGATGTTGGATGGAGTGCAGCCTACAATGGACGTTTTCCATTTACTGATATCTGGAACCATGAAAGGCGCTCGTTTCCAGCATGCTTTTTTTTTCAGGGATGAAATGAAGGCCATGGGTTTGATTCCTGATGTAGGTAACTTCTTGAATATCAATTGAGTCTTTTTGGCCTCTTTCATTATGCTTGGCTCTTTCCATTGATCATTACCTTTTTTCTGTACTTGCATATATGTTTTGCAGGTTAGTCTGTATAACATGCTGATCTCATTATGTGGTAAATGTAACAACTCTGAAGAGGCTGTCCGGGTAGGTTTCTATGTGTTCTTAAAATGTTGTTTCAGGTTGTTTTGGAAGTTTGAAGGAAAATCTGGACCCGTTTTTTAATTGTCAACTATTTTATATTTAAATTGAAGATCTTAGATGAGATGAGGAGATATGAAGTGAAGCCAAATTCACAGACGTACATCTGTCTACTTAATGCTTGTGCAGCTGCTGGTAGATTAGATCGCGTGTATGCTTCTTCTTTCACAACCTAACCTCTTATCATTCAGCCTGCAAGGATTATACTCCTGTTTATTGATCTATGTCATGTATAAATGGATGAGAGTGAAATTATCAGCAGTGCATTCACTTATTTTCTACTTGGTTGGTTTAATAGTTGTCTGTCATTTTTTTATCAATATACTAGGTATACGATTGTCAGAGATATGACTTCTGCTGGGCTTGGCTTAAACAAGTTCTGCTATGCTGGACTTATAGCTGCACATATGAACAAGAAACCTGTGGCAGATGATTTTGATACTAAAGTATAAACCATCTCAGCTGTTCTTTATGTCCTTGTTAATATGTGGTTTGTGATATATCAATACAATGCTACTTTTCTATGATTAGGTGGTTGAATTTGTTGAACGGTCAAAGGAATGGTTATCGGTAGATGCATCAAGTGTAACAGCTGAAAATTTTATGATGGGTGTTTCAGAAGAGGAATTGTACAATATTCCGACTGCTGAATATGTTCACAGACGTGGAGGATTTTTAAACAAACAATTGACTATTTATCATGTTGCTTTAAATGCTTGTGCAAATCTCAAGAATGTGAAGGTATCTGACTCATAATTTCACAATATTTCGATTTATATTATTGGATAAACTTAATCAGATTAGGGTTTCTTTATTCAGTTATGTTCTACATATATGATTAGTTGAGCCATTCTGCTATTGATAGGTCTCCTGCTATTATTTCTTACATAGTAGATACCATCTATTCTCCTTTATAACTTAATTTTTATCTAATATTTTCATATATTACGTGTTAACTTCCTCGTCATGTATTTTCATATAAAATACTTGTTTGTTTCTTATCAGTTTTTGTTTCTTATAATCTAAGTAGGTTATGGAGACCATAATGGATATGTTAAAGAAGGATGGAAAAACTCCCGACGTCTACATGATAATGCAAGTTATGAGGTAAAGGGCTCAGTCCAAAAATTAAATTCTGTTGTCTATGGCTCCATGCAGTTTCTAATTAAATGTCACTGCATAGATCAATTTGATTGGACTATTGCATTGATTGCATGGAAATCACTCACAATTACCCCAGTAATTGAAAGCCAACAATTTTGTTTGATTGCGCTGGTTTTCTTTAGCTGTTCATTAGTTTGCTTCTTGTTTTGATGAGAATGACCAGGGTGATAAATTTTAAAGATCAGATTGTTATAAGATTATAACTATAAAGTTTGCGTAGATCTAATGGAACTACTGATTTGGCCTTGTTTGTGCATTTGCCTGCCATTGATTAAGCTTAATCTAACATGGTTGCAAGTTGAGTGTTTTTTTTGGTATGGCTTTCGATTACGCCAATGATGGAAGCTTGTGTTGGATTGATTATGTTATTGTAGAGGTTGGTGCTTTCTTGTATTTTCATATCCTTATCATGTAGCTTGAATGAAAGTTGCGAGGATTGTACATCAGCACTATGTATAGGTTGCAGTCGTGTTGTTTCATTAGTTTTGACATCTCATTTGTAGGATTCTTGGTTATTAGAATTCCTACCCACTCAGTGATTTTTTTTGTTCTATTGAAATTACAATGTAACCCAATCCATGTTTATTGGAAGAACTGCTAATAGTCTAATACAGATTTTCATCTAAATAGATGTGTGGAGTTTGAGGCTTAATCATAAAATTGATTATTTTGGACATAGGATGGATGAGTAAAGTCATCAATACTATTCTAGGATCGTCAATTTTATTAGTTGTTCTGTGATTTGACAGTTAGCTTCTCACAGGTGCTATCTACATTCTGGAGATATTGATCGTGGTCATAAAGCTTTTGAGGAGCACTTAAATTCTGGGGGTTCTATAGCACCTGAAATCTATACAGTGAGTTTGGCCCAACTATGTTTCTGGCTTCTGCTTTTACAGCACTAAAATATTACTCCATATTAACTGTTCTTAACCAAAAAGGAGATATCTTTATATATATATATATGTTCTACTGTCCATCTACACGTTTTCTGTTTTCTTTGGAAATTCCTGAAAATCTAGAGTGAGTTAACTTTTTCCAATATATTTTATCTCCCTTGCAAATGAGATTTCTTTAGTATAGACACTTCAAATGAACAATACGAGAGTTTTTATTAGTAAGCATTCAAGGTAACCACTGCGGATATTTAGCAACGGTTTTCATTTGGCTGTAGACGCTTGTGGAAGGAGCCATGATTGGTTATACACCAAAGGGAATGCAATTGGCTCAAGAAACACTGGTAACTTCCAATTTCTACTGAAGTTACAATTGAAATTGAGTTGATCTTAGTAATGCGATGTTGATTATTGCTTATTGCAGGAAAACATGAATTCCAGGGGCTTTTTCTTGAACCCCAGATCAGGGAGTGAGCTTCTCCTTGCAGCTGCGGGTGAAAAGGTAGGCCGACGGTTTATTACATTTTAGTTCACAAGAGACCCTTGTGGTTAGCAATTGGCTACTCAAAATTCTTACACTTGTTACTTCGAGGTCCATATGATTCAGAATATGAGTTTAACTTTTTCATATTACGATGCAGACTGGTGGTTATACAACTGCCAATTATATATGGGACCTCTTGCGAGCTCGAGAGATAACTCCTTTATTCCCTGCTGTGGATGCATATTACAAGGGATTGAAGGTACTTCTCTTTCTCTGATCTTTAATTCTTTTGTTATGTAATTTGTTATTCTTGGTGTTGATATTTGATAATTAATACATGCAACTTCCTTCTACTAGTAGTTGAGGTCTGGTTGAATTGAGAATTTGTCGAGTAATCCAACAACTCACTGCATTCATTTCTCTGATGTTTTTTGGTTTTCTTTTTGTGACATTTTATTCTCGTGTCTTCGTGCAACTAAAGTGTAATTACAACATTTGATTTTAACCATCATGGTTAGGCCTAGTGGTACAGTGATAAAAAGGGAGACATAGTCTCAATAATTAAGTAAGAGGTCATGGGTTCAATCAATGGTGTACCTAGGAATTAATTTTCTACTAAAGGGTCAAGTGGGTCGAGACACTTGCGAATATAAGAAAAAGAAGAAAAATTACAACATTTGATTTTAAATGGTTTGCTAGTTTAAATCAAACCTTCTGTCAAGTTCTCTTATCATTTGACAACGGCAACTATTTGAATTTCAAAATGCAGAAACGTGAGATTCCAGAAGACGATGCTAGGCTTTTATTAGTTACTCGAATCCACGAAAATCTTCAAGCCAGATTTGGTGGTGACCGAGCATAATCTAAATCAGATTTGGTGTGTCTCCACATTGAGAATAATTATGCTCCAATTTTAATTGATTCTTCCATCAGTGAAGGTATGCATTATGATGGGTAATCCAACGGGTGTAAGCCTTGAGAATTATGTATTTTGGATAGTGAATGTGGAGATTTGATAGCAAGTTTTGAGTACTTGTTTTGGCCTAGTTTTAATATTAATTTTAGCATTACTTTCAAAGAATTACAAGTTTGGATTCCAATTTTTTTCTTTCGTGTATATTACACAGCGGTTTTAGTTTCATCATTATCCCCAACTCTTTTTGGTATGGTCTATTTTAGTTTGTATACTTTTAAAATGTCTATATTAGTCTCTTTTATCGTTTAATAACATAATCTTAAGTATGTGTATTAGTATGTCAATGTTAACATCTTTTAAACTGCCATAATTTGATGTTAATTGAAGAAGTTTTAAAGCAAAGATTACTATCATCGTTATTATTTTAAAATTTAGTTTGCAAAATAGACATGTTTTATAAAATGTAACAAACTTTTAACAGTTATGAAATTGGAATGAGTACTTCAATGATCAAAATTTTATATTAAAAATTTGTTTTACATGTCAGAAATTTTGAAAATATTTATAAATATAGTATTATTTTACTTTAATAAATTATTAACCAATTCATAGTAAATAGATGTCGATAATGTTGTGTAAGGTCTAGGTAATCTTATTTTTTAATTAATACAAAAGAAAAAAACTAATTAAAAAAAAACCAAAAAGATTTTGTGTGGTAGAGTATTGTAATCTGCCCACTATAATCTTTAGATTTTGAGAGATTTTGAGAGAAGAGAGGAAAGAAATTACAAATTAAAAGAAATGTGTGTTATTTATAGACCTCTTTATATCTATATCTATGTATAATCAAAATACACAATTTTGATTATTTTATTTAATTTCATATTCAGCAAAATTTTCAAAGAAAAAAAAGTTTAGTTTATCTAATGGTTCTATTTATAACAAAATTTCAAAAAAAAAAAAAAAAAACTCATTTCATCTAATTCTAATTCAAACAAAATCTCATTTTGTGTAATTTATAATTCACGTTAAATAACATCAATTTTCTTTATCTAATAGTTTCGATTAAATAAAAGTTTTGCTTAAAAATAATCTAATTCTAATTTTTTTAAAATCTCATTTTATCTAATAGTTCAATTAAACAAAAGTTTTGCTTTTCTACTTCATGTTTATATTAATATACAAAGATTGTTTTATTTTAATCATAAAGATTTGGACATATTAGATACTCTTATTGTAATTAAATTTTTTTCTAAAAAACCTCTTTTACTCAATAATTATATGGATTATTTTAATTGTGCACTAATAATTTCCTATCTAAAAGGGTTATGAAGATGAAATTTGTTAATATTAATTCAAAAAATATATAAATATAACAATTTTTTTTATAAAAAAAGTTAATTTGACGTAATTCTAGTTTTCATTAAATGATAAGAAATTTTATTTTAAAAAGTCTAATTTTATTTAATAATTTGGAATGAATAAAAGATTTGACATATTGATGAATTATATATTTGCATGGAAGGAAGAAAATAAGAATGTGAATCAACGGATAGAAGGATACAATAGTTATAATCCAACGATTATTAGTTATGTTGTTGATCTAATGGCTTCCAAAGCGAAAAAATAGTGAAAACGATTCATTAATCCACATGCATTCTATTGGATTATTCCATTTTCTTCTTCTTCTACTTCTTCTTCTTCCTTTCTTCTCCCATTTCTTTCCTCAATTCCTTTTTCTGGTTCATGATTGCAGGTATTAATTCTTTACGTTTTTCCTCTCCCTTTGGATTTCTTCTTCTTCTTCTTCTTCTTTTGCATTGCCGCCATTGATGGATTTTGATCCATTTCAGTTTTTCTGTAATTCGATTTTTATTTATTTATTTATTTAATTTTATTTTTCTGAATGATGATGATCTATGAACGTTGTTGTTGATGTTTCCATTGAAATTATTAGTGTGATCGTGGTTGTGGTTGTGGAAAATAGAGCTTCAAATCGCATTTTGATGAGAGGTCACAAGAGAAGGAAGCAGCACATGCATCTATGAAGAAGATTGGGGTACGCAGGTCGCTACCGCACTACCTGATGCAATTGTCGCTTGTCGACATTGTTGTGCTTCTTCTTCATGCGGTTTCCCCACGATTTTCTCAGATGGAATGGCAGATCCTGCTAGTTATGGGAATCACGAGCGTGACTTTGAACAAGTCAGTTTTTCTTTCTTCTTTTTTTCTCATCAAAACTTTCCCTCTTTGTTTTGTCTCTTCCTTTCTTCTAACACACCTATTTCCATGTGTTTTTGTGATTTTCAAGGCACTTATCGCTTTGAAAAAAGGAACTCAACTAATTAAGTATAGCCGAAAAGGAAAGCCTAAGCTCTGTCCATTCAGAATCTCTACCGTGAGTAATTATTATTTCCTTTCTTCATACACAACATGTTTATTACTTAATTCCCTTAGTAACAGGTTTGTTGTTTTCTGGTGTTAATTACATGTATAATGCAATTTCTTTTTAAATTTTGTATCACTCGGTTCTGTAATAAATGATGAACAGATAGTTTATTAAACCTTTTTAAATCAAGAACATATGGCCTATTGGTGGTTAGCATCACACAAACTAACATTTCACTTTTTGGATTTCTTTTACTGGAACAAATTTTTAATGTTCTCAGAAATTACGCCATACGGTAAAATGGTGAATAACTTTCCACGTACATTCCACAAATTTGTCTTCATTTCTCCAAAGACTTTCCTTTGGTAGCTTCATCAATAGTTGAAGATATGTATTCCAGATTTTGGGTTGTAGCAGGCTCGACGTATGTTTGCCACATACGAAGAGTTGAGGGGGCATAAACAAAACTAATTAAACTTATACATCTGCTGTTCACTTCCACAGGCATTAGATGTCATAGACTAATGTCTTCGAATTTTTAATTTTACTGCAACTAATTTTCAGGACGAAACGACGCTGATCTGGTATTCACATGGAGAAGAAAGAACCTTGAAACTATCAAGCATCTCACGAATTATCCCAGGACAAAGAACTGTGAGTTAAAACTGCACCAAAATGGCTAAGTAGTAGAATATGTATACACCTGTGATTAACTACAAGGAACACATATAATGTAAGATCTTCTTGAGGCATGGCTATATTCTTCTCTTGGAATATATATTGTATTTAACTTATTCTTTATTTGGAATTTCATTTATGTTAGAAACCTATTCAGTCCAGGCCTATGAAATTTTGGAATTGCATTTAGTTTTGTTATTATTGAATAAGACTTTCGATTAATTAGCGTTATCAACTTCCAGCAAAAGTCACTTGGGTTCTTTCTCCTGCTAAATTTTCTTCTTCTTCAACCATTCTGGGTTAGCCTAATGGTAAGAAGGAAAACATAGTCTCAAAATCTAATTAAGAGACCATAGGTTTAATCCATGATGGCCACCTACTTAAGAATTAATTTCCTACTAGTTTTTTTGACAATGGGTTGTCCCGTGAGATTAGTCGAGGTGCACATAAGCGGACCCGAATAGTATAAAAAAAAAATAAAAAAATGTTTCTCCTCCTCTAGTTCTCTTAGCTTTTGTCCATATTACTATGATTGGCATTTTGAACTTGAAAATAATAGTGATATATCTCCTACGTTTTTCCTCCTCTTTTCTCTTTTCCATTTACAGGCTGTATTCAGAAGGTATTTGAGGCCTGAAAAAGATTACTTATCATTTTCATTGTTGTATAGAAACGGGGAACGGTCACTTGACTTGGTTAGTGAAAATCAAGCAAATATTCAAATTTCAACTTCTTATCTATAGCATATCTGATTGGAGAGTAATTTCAATGATTTCTGTCATCTGTAATCCTTTTATAGATCTGCAAGGACAAAGGTGAAGCTGAAGTCTGGTTTCTTGGCCTTAAGAATTTAATTTCTCCAAGACCACATCATGGACGTTCTAGAAGTGACTTTTCAGATGTGGGTTTTTTCATTGCATTCTACAGCATTCACTCCTATTATGAGCACTGTCTTGTATTTATTTTTTTTTAAATTTTTTTTAATACCTTGGCAGTTAGATTTATTATTATCTTTTTTTGGTATTGTTCTTGCATCGATGTTGAACTCACATGAAAGACGGCATTAAGTAGCTGTGCACTTATTCAGGATAATGCAATAGCACAATGGTTTCACAGATAGTCTTTCTACAGAAAATTATGTGGTTCTTGCTATATAGCTGGAACTCAATGCACCATACCCTGGATGATCCTCTAATACACTCGAGGATGAGTTTAATATTCTCCAACACTATCCACATGTTGGAGATTTGAAAGGCATCTCTTTGCCATACCATTTCTAGCTTATAAACAATGAATAAGAACTAATGAGCCATAGAATAGAAGTGTGTATTCAAAACTACATCACTGATTGACCCAAAAGTAGATAATAAAGGCATATTTTATTATATGTCACCAACAAAAACATATCTACAATTTCTTCCATTCCTTGGTATTTTATTTGAAAACAGTCATAATTTTTTATTCAATTCCTATATTGTAGTTCACTGTTCCCAGAATAAAACCATGCTAAAAACTTGAAACTATAGCAGCCCCAAACATTTCAAATTGTATATGGGTTGATCTTTCATTTTTTTTTTTTTTTCTTCCAGTTATGGAGTAAGTATATGTTTTAACCAAGTTGCTGAATATGATAAATCTTCCAAATTTGGGCATGTATTTTTTTGCGATCTTGATTCCTTATGATATAATCATAGACAACTTGGGTTGGGCAGTAACACTTTTTAGCTGGTTATCATGCGGCTAATTTTCTAAGCTATCCTATCAAAAAAATTTATAATTTACTATTGGTCATTATTTTCCAGGTTCAGGATGCTAACGAATTCTTTCAAAGTAGTCGACCTTTTGGTGCAACTTTAGAATTTAGTAACAGCTTAGCTCGTGGAAGGGATTCTATTGATTTAAATTCTCGTGAATCTCATTTGCATCTGGTAAGTTCAGATGTTGGTTCGGAACGTGCAAATATGCAACTAAGAACAAGTGGTGGAGATGGTTTTCGCAGCAGTGTATCAAGCACTCCTAGTTGTTCAAGTGGAGGATCTGGACCAGATGATATAGAATCACTAGGTGATGTTTACGTATGGGGAGAGATTTGGACTGATTTAGTTTTACCAGATGGAACTTCAAGTCAAATTCCAGTTAAAAATGATGTGCTCACTCCAAAGCCATTGGAGACAAATGTTGTTCTTGATGTTCAACAGATTGCTTGTGGTGTCCGACACATTGCTCTTGTAACGAGGCAAGGTGAGGTTTTCACTTGGGGTGAAGAATGTGGTGGACGTCTTGGTCATGGAATTGATAGAGACTTTAGTCGCCCCCATCTTGTTGAGTTTCTAGCAGTTAGTCATGTAGACTTTGTAGCTTGTGGTGAGTATCATACATGTGCCATAACCTCTTCGAATGATTTATACACTTGGGGTGACGGTATTTTTAATTCTGGAATTCTTGGTCATGGTACTGACGTTAGTCACTGGATACCCAAAAGAGTTGTCGGTCCGTTGGAAGGGCTTCAAGTTTTATCTGTTGCATGTGGCACGTGGCATTCAGCATTAGCAACTTCCAATGGAAAACTATATACATTTGGTGATGGAACATATGGTGTCTTAGGCCATGGTGATAGGGAAAGCGTGGTATATCCAAGAGAGGTGCAACTATTGAGTGGACTTAGGACCATCAAGGTTGCTTGTGGAGTCTGGCACACTGCTGCTATTGTTGAGGTTATGAGTCAGACTGGTTCAAATATGTCATCTAGGAAGTTGTTCACGTGGGGTGATGGTGATAAATATCGTTTGGGTCATGGAAACAAGGAAACTTATCTTCTTCCTACTTGTGTTTCTTCACTCATAGACTACAATTTCCACCAGTTGGCTTGTGGACACAACATGACAGTGGCTCTTACCACCTCCGGTCACGTTTTTACCATGGGTGGTACTGCATATGGTCAGCTAGGCAACCCAAGTTCAGATGGAGTTATTCCTTGCTTAGTGCAGGATAGATTAGTTGGTGAATTTGTTGAAGAAATTTCTTGTGGTGCATATCACACAGTTGTTTTAACATCAAGAAATGAAGTATTTTCTTGGGGGAGGGGTTCCAATGGAAGATTAGGGCATGGAGATGTGGAGGACAGGAAAGCCCCAACACTCATAGAAGCTTTGAAGGATAGGCATGTTAAAAGTATATCTTGTGGGTCAAATTTTACTGCAAGTATATGTATACACAAGTGGGTTAGTGGAGCAGATCAGTCCGTTTGCACTGGTTGCCGTCAGGCATTTGGTTTCACAAGGAAGAGGCACAATTGTTATAACTGTGGGCTGGTGCATTGTCATTCGTGCAGCTCCAAGAAAGCTTTGAAAGCAGCACTTGCACCTACCCCAGGCAAACCACATCGTGTATGCGATTCTTGTTATGCCAAACTTAAATCTGCTGAGGCTGGCAACAACTTTTGTGTGAATAGAAAATTGACAGCCAATCGTCGTTCAACAGATTACAAGGAAAGATTTGATAGAGGGGATGTGAGACCCTCTCGCATTCTATTGTCCCCCACTACAGAACCTGTTAAATATCATGAGATTAAATCGGTTAGACCAGGGAGTAGACCAACTTCACCTTCTATGGTAAGAGCTTCTCAGGTCCCTTCTCTTCAACAACTGAAAGACATTGCATTTCCAAGTTCGTTGAGTGCCATTCAAAATGCTTTGAGACCTGCAATTGTGGCACCGCCGTCACCACCACCAATGGGCAATTCCAGACCTGCATCACCATATGCAAGGAGACCAAGCCCTCCACGCTCAACTACTCCGGTGTTCTCAAAAAGTGTTATTGACTCTCTTAAGAAATCAAATGAGACGTTGGTTCAAGACAAATCAAAGCTTCAAAGAGAAGTATTAACTTGTTTCCTTATAAATCCATATTTTTGCTTGGTCGCTGTAATATTCTTATGCTTTTTCTAAAGAAGCCTAAACCGAAAGAAACTTGGTTTCATTCATATAAATCCCGTCCTTCCTTGTTTATCAGGTTAAGAATTTGAGGCAGAAATGTGATATTCAAGGTGCAGAAATTCAAAATTTGCAAAAGAATGCAACTGAAGCAGCTTCATTAGTTGAAGAAGAATCCTCCAAGTGCAAAATAGCAAAGAAATTAGTTACAACAATAACAGAGCAGGTAATCCAAATATATTAGCATTTGAGTTACTTCATTTTTTGTTCAATAGCTTGTTTAAATAACTGAAGAGGGTGGTTTTGATCTCATTGGTAACCTCACTAAGTTTATTTGCAGGTTTGTGAAAAATTGTTATTGTATTAGATAAGACAAAGCAACCTTCTTAGCTCTTAACATATCAAATTACTAATTTTGCATCCTTCAGTTGAAAAAAGTCAAAACATGTTTGTCCCGCAAGAGAATGAAAACAGTTTTCTTAAATTTTTTCATGACAAAACCACATGACATGTATTGCTAACCAATGATTCAAATATTAGTCAGGCATGATGATTAATGTAAATTTATTCCATTTTCTTTTAGTTGAAGGAAATGAAAGACAAACTGCCACCTGAGATATCGGATGGTGAAAATTTTAAATCCATGTATGCCCAAGCTGAAGCTTTCTTAAATATGGTTGAGACATCAAAAGCTTCATCCTTGCCTACGAGTCATGAGAAAACTAACAATCTAACTGCACTCAACAATGGATCTACTCCCTCACTTGACGATTCTTCAAAGAGGATAGAAGACGATGGTTCAGGAAGGAAGGACTTAACGCAGGAGAATGTAAATAGTCTCCTGGAAAGTAAGAAAACTTCAGAAAATGGCTCGAGATCTCCATTATCTTCGACTGAAGGCGAAAAGCAAGTTATTGAGCAGTTTGAACCTGGTGTTTATGCAACTTTGGTTGTGCTTTCAAATGGTACCAAGATTTTCAAACGCGTTAGATTCAGGTATCTAACTCTAATCTCTCTCTCTCTCTCTCTCGGCTCGGGTGCATCTAGAACACCCTACCAACGTAAATCTATAATTACTTTAATTTCATTTCTTTTCGTTTTTGTTTGCAGCAAGAGAAGGTTTGATGAGCAGCAAGCAGAAGATTGGTGGAGTAAAAACAAAGACAGGCTGCTTAAAAGATACAACCCATCAACAAGCACAAGCAGCTCTACGCCAACCGGTTCGCCTAAAACTCAACCAGTATCATCTACAGAGGAAAGCAATGAAGTTCCATCAGCCCCCCCATAATTATTGGATGTATAATAATCCAAAGGTTTGCTTTAGAATAGCATCATCATCGATGAATTCGTAGATTTTATTAGCAACAGAAGGCAACAAGATGGAGAAAATTCAAGTTGAAAATAAGGCAAAGGTAAACGTTTAAGTTCCAAGTCGGAAACCTCAAGAGTGAACCGTTTCTCCTTTTCATTTAATCTTTTTTTTTTTAATTCATTTCATATTGAGCATCTCCTTTTTTTGGATGCACACAACCCACTTTCTTACAACTTTGTGATGATGTTTACTAGAAATAGGAACACAAAGAAAAAGGCTCTAATTTTAGTGTTGTACTGATTGAAGCTCTCCATTCCTTACATCCTTCAAAAAAAAATTATTTCAATGGGAGGTTTGGTTATGGCCCTTCCCTTTTCATTTGTTGAACTTACACCTTTCATGGCCATTAATTATATATATATATATATATTTAGCTTTAACTTCACAATCACTGTGGTTCTGATGCGTATAATACGAAACTTGGAATTCCCATTCACAAACTTTAGGACTTCATGTTGTTATTTCGACATCTCGGGAAATTTATGTAAATTTGAATCCAGTGGCCTTATTGCATGGTAAGGTTTCAACTTACATTCATTCTACATATACAAAGTTGGATAGTTTCAGTTCTAAGTCCCCTTTCACATAGATTTATTTTGCTATATTTCAAAACAAACAATCCTTTGTTTATTTGAAAACTATTTTCTTTTTTCTTCATGGTAGGATTGAGGTTCGGAGATGACTCAATTATGGTTAACAGAATAATAATATCATTAAAAAAGTATTCATTTATTTAGTAAATTCTATCATATTTGAAACTTAAATAAGACAACATTTGAGAACAAAAGTTAATTATTAGATTTTCAGATTGATATTTGGACTTTATTGCTAAAACAAACATTGATTAGTAAAATAATTAATAATTATAAATTCATTCATTCATTCATTCATTAGACAATTATTTGAACAACGATGTTAATTGTTAAATCTATGATTGATATTCAGAAATGGTCCGACTCTCTCGATTCCAACTTAATTATATGATTAAACAATAAGGAAGAAAAATCAACTGCTCATTCATTTCTTAAATGAAACGATATTTAGAACATATTTCTAAAATTAATAATAAAGGTATACATATGGTTTAGAGAAAAGAAGAGAACAATTTAAGGATTGCAAGGGGACTGAATAAAACATTTACACATACACCTAAGTAAGAAGAGAAAATGCATTTGTTTGCTTTCTAAATAATCAAAGATTAGGAGCCAATAAAAATGGTGTAAGAATCTGAAATTTAGATTATAACATAACAAAAGAATTCTGCACATTATGGTTCCATAAACATTTCTACTTGATGTTTTGATCTTAGAAGTAAGACTTACAAACTATAAGCAATCTGTGTAATCAGACATTAATTATCAAGAAAATTTGAGAGCTACGGTAGAGGAACACAAAACGGAAACCTGAAAGATTTTAGAAAAAAACAGCTCGGTGAGTTCCTCCAACCATCAAAACTTGGTTGTCAGCAAATTCATCAAAACCCTCGATACTCAATTTGGTTGTTTCTCGGACCACATGGGACATCAAAGTTTTCATATGACCCCCACAAAATTCTTCAAATTAGTGCGATTGTGATTCAAGAAGTATGTTTGTCGCAATGTTAACGTCGTTTCTGGCCTGCACAAGGGCCTGCATAGCCGAGTTTCTGTCGAACCCCATTGAAACAAGTGTAGCAATGGAGTCTTCCGATGGTTCGGTGGCAGTTGGCGCAGAAGGATAGTTCCTCTAACATTATAGGAGGAAACAATTCAGTTTTTAGTATAATTGAGAATGGGAGAATCGAACCACAAATCTCGTACTTATTGACATAATGGTATGTCGATTGAACCATCCTCAGTTTGGCCAAGAGAAAACAATCCAGTTTTTAGGTTAAAGTATCAACTTAAGTACTTCATGTTTTCTGTGTCACCAATACGAACTAATTACAACTATAAAGATTAGATTATGCCAATAATAGCAATGCCTATATTCTGACGACTATCAGGACACAGTAAGTTCTCGTGCTTAAAATCTAACAAGTCAGATATTCTTCCTCGAATCATTTAGCTTATCAAAGTATGTTTAGAGAGACCAACACCAAATAGAAGCATTCGTCAAATGTACTAACCTCAACCTGGCGGCTCATGAAGGATGGCATGTTTCCTCTAACATCTCTATTTGGGGCTGCTGGAGGATTCCCCGCAGATGGCAAAGAAAGTCTTGAAAAAAATGAACTGATAAACTCTGGAAACTGTAAAAGCCGAAGAATAATATTAACGCATTATTAGAAAACTAGAAAGACGTGATTGACAAGTAAGAAAACCTACATCAAACTGACTCCAAATGGAAAATAACAAATAAAAGAATGAAATCGTCACATAAAACATCTAACTTTTGAACATCAGAATATAATAAAAGATTTTGAGAGGACTTGTGTATATATGAGGTTGTCTGTCGATATACAAGAGGATGAAACTTATAGAAGTAATTAAGTAAGTTGAGCACAGAAGAAAAGCCCGTCGTTCTTTGTTTTCTTCTTTCCGCAGATAAGCAACACCTTCATTCTTACATTATAAAAAGGATCGATGAAGCAAAGCCAAAACATAGTTTGCATCATCGACCAGAATATTGGACATAAGAAATTTTTTTAAGCAGCAGTTAGGTCCTCGAGCAAGTCATTAGCATATAAGTATAGTGTACCAATTCCAATCAAAATGTTAACAATGGGAGCATTGTCGTTGGATGACATAACCTGACGGTGGTAGGCCAGCTAATCAAAAACTCATTTCAAGATTTTAACTCATAAATTGAGCATAAAGAATCTTGTATATGCATGCAGTGAAATAATGGCCCCACACCACCGCATCAAATAATCACTTTTCATCCTCTAAAATATAATTTGTGATTATCAGACAAAAAAGACGATAGACTATAAGCCACCTAACCTTAGTTTAATTTCCTCGGTTTGAACAGATACCCAAAGCCCAAACCTTTTTTTAGAAAAAGAAATTATAATTTTCATTGATGTAGTGAAAAGAGACTAATACTAAAAAATACAAAACATTCAATTAAAAAGGCAAATAAAGACATAAAATTAATGAAGTGCACCAACCAAATAAGATGAAAAACCTACACCTACAACTAAGAAGCACCAAAAACTTAAAGAGAGCCCCCATAAGAAGCTAAGAGACTAACTGAACTAAAACAAAACAAACCAACAAAGTGGGGCATCAAACCAAAAGGTCCAAAAGAAAACTATAATTATAAACAACAGAATTATAATTTCAGAAAGAAAGAAAACTAAGAAACCAATGTGTTTAAGAAAAAATTGAATTTAACCTTGGCCTTGCGGATGCCAAATACATTCAATCGATATAAGGAACCAGCAAGAATTCCGCATATCCCTGGTAAGATAGATCTTCTCCACGAAGACAGAAGGAGCTGCAACACCAACAATAAAACTAGCTTACACAGCTGAAGAAAGTAAAGCAGGTATCCAAAAGAGTATAAAACAAACAGTCCTTAACCTGAAGACCAGCCAGATATATGAAAGACTTGTCAGAGAAACGAACTCCAAATACACGGAACCGAGTTGAAACAGGAATATCAAAGAAGAAGGGTACAAAGGAAGCAAACAAAAGACCATAAGGTCCAGAAGTCACTAGATTTTCTGCAGGATCTGCTCAAAAAGAAATAAAAATACGTATTATTAACTAAATGAAAATCATAAGCATGGATGTGTTCAGTTTATAAGCATGGTTGGAAAGAACAACGAAAAAAACTTAGGAAAACAAATCATCAGTTAGCTAGAACGAACTTGTATTGAGGGAGACATGACCAAAAAACAAACTTCACATGTTTGGATCACATTAAGATCCTGAGTCGGTGAGATTTTGAGCACACGTTAAGTTCGCATTTTGGTCATGGCTCCCTCAATACAAGTTCGTTTTAGCTAACAAACCACATGTTTTCATACATTTTTTCGTGCTCTTTCCATATATGCTTATAAATGGAGAAACATTTTAAAGCATCTTGACTACCCCAAAAGCCAAAATGATATAAATTTATTATTAATATTTTCGTTCCGATAGAAACAATTTTCATTGAGAAAAAATAAAAATAAAAATACAAGTGTGCAAAAAACCAAATCTACAAAACAAAAATACTAGTAGAAAAAAGGGACTCCAACTATGCAAAACAACACCTATAGAATAATTACAAAAGGTCTTTGAAACCAAAGTCCAAAGAGAAACATGAAATCAAAACCCTACTATTTTATTCCCCCCACATAACCTATAAGATCGTGCACACCCCAACAAGCCATAAAAAGTGATTCTTCTCTCAAGAGGCAAATAGAGCCATTGCGGTGTGTATCACTAGAGTCCTTGGACACAAACGAAACTCAAAGACTCACAACGCCATAGAATATGGTCCAAATCTTCTGTCTTCAAACAAAGAAAGCAAAAAAATGAACCGACTAGCAAAGGCAACTTCCTCACAAGTCAAACCATTATGTTAGTGGTGTAAAACTTGCCAAGTAAAAAATCTCCCTTCCCCAGGGATCTCATTCTTTGAAGCATTGAAAATATCAATTACCAAAGGAAGAATGGTCACTCATACTACAAAAGTGACTTACAGAAGAATCCGTCCAAAGGATTGGGACTCCAAATTCTCACTTCCTTCTCCCACGCCTAAAGGAGTGGCCTTCGAGTAAATAAAGAAGAGAGGCCACGTCCACTACTTCCAAATTGAACAAAGAATGACGAAACCCAAAAGAAAAGGAATAGAAGCTTCCTGACCAAACTAAGAAGTTATGATTCAATTTTTTTAATTAAATTTCTTTTTTTGGTAAAAAACCAAACTTTCATTTAGAAAAATGAAGGAATATGCAAGAGTACAAAAAACAAGCTGAAAAATGGTCCACAACTAGCTACAAGAATGGTCTCAAATCCAAAGGAATTACGCAACGTGGAAATTAAAAAGAATCCAATTAACGAACTTACCATATCTCCAACTTCTCCAACCTCCTAACAATTTTACTATTCCACCTAAGCCACGCTCCACGCAAAATTGCACAAAATCAAGATAGCCAGAAAGCTTTTCTTTTCTCATAAAAGGGAGAACTCATAAGGACATTCATAAGGACCCCCTCCATCATAGAAAGACAATCCCTATTAAGCATCACTGCCATACCAAACACCCTACAAAGTAAACTGCAACCCCATAAAAGATGACCAAGATCCTCACGATCCTACGTGTTCACTCTACCATGTAAAACTTGCCAAGCAAAGAAGTGAAGGACTTACAATGTCGTAAGAACTTCCAATTTCCAAATAGAGGTAAAAAAATGTGGCCCCGGTATGGGAAGAGAAGAGCGAGGCAAAAAGAACAAACTTTGGCTCAATCGAAAAAATCAATATTATTCCATTCACCATCCATTCAACTAGCATCTCTATATCACCATCATTGCTAGTGCTGTCTTGTACTCTCCTTAAACCTAAATCACCATCATCACTACTGTTGTCCTGTACTCTCCTTAAACCTAAAACAGCCAAAGATTGAGGGGTTGTTGTCAGATTGCGCCTAAAATTTGGAGGACAGCCAACTTGAGAAAAACATAACCTGCAGTGTCACAGGGCAGAAGTGCGATAGAATGATATACCAAAATTTTGCCCACGCGATGCCAAGGTACAACCTTGACCAGCCTAGATGTTGGACCTAATTTTCCCCCCAAAGGTATGGCCAAGTCACACGAACCCTAAAGTGGGTTGTGGGGGGCTAACTCACGTAAGGAGGGAAGGAGAGGCGTGCACTTTGTGGAAATAACACTTTACTCAAAAGGTTATAAAAACCACAATCAAGGACAATATACAAAACCGACTCTACAAGAGAATTTTTGGAGAGCAATTCACTCTTACAAAAGTAATCAAAGTGAATGTTATGTGTGATGTCTTGACAACCCCAAGACTCACTATTTATATAGGTGGGGGGAGCTAGAATCTAGGAAGTAGGGGGGGAGTGGTCCTAGTGGAGGTTAAACCGCCAACTACCCATTACTCCAGGACCACTCAACATGTCCAATGATCTCCTACCTTTTAGGAGAGGACATGCCCACTAACTCCTATATTTCTGCTCCACTTTCCCACTTACTAAATATTGGACACCACTATCCTATTTTGTAGGAAAATAATGAAATTTCATTTGAATTTTCTACTTCTGAGTTTACATAATAGATGAGTACGTAGAGACTCATCAAAAGAAAAAAGAAAAAATGTAGACAGAAGAAGAAACTATACAGGTTTTTTTATGTAATATATATAAAAACTTGCCAAACACTTGCCAAGAAATATCAAAAGACCAGGCACGATTGTCAATATACCCAACTAACTCCCCAGCAAGTGAGCTACTTGCTAAGAAAAACTTCGGGTCCTATTTTACAAATATTAGGGGAGAAAAAGTAACAAGAGGAGGGTAGTTCAGATCTACAAAATGAAAAGTAAAGGGATGGACAGCAAAAAATAAACAATAATTAAGCATGGGTTAAAATTATCCTAGCTGCCAAGCATACTAGTATATTAAATGAAAATGCATACCTTTAAGTAATGATATCGCAAGGACCTCAAAAAGTAAGGAGGATATTATAGAGAACAATATAAAGACCTGTATCACAATGGAATGTTAATATACATCTATTTAAGATAAAAACATATATCACTAAGGAAAAAAACAATTGGAGTTTTGTTGTGATCCATTCATTTTAAGGATCATGACTGGTAGCTTCATTATGACATATGTTTTAATGAGATCTTGCAGCATGAATTGAATAAAATACTTACTGAGTATTTGTTGGAACCTATTTGTCTCTCAAATACTCTGAAGTAATATAGCAGAAACAGTCCGAACATCAATTCAGGAGTAGATGAAAAGGCAAAAACTGACATTACTAACTTCCAGAATCGGAGCTTCACAATTACATCCTGCCATAAGGATTACAATTAACTGGTCAAAAGTCTACTCCCTAGTCCCTACCAGGCAAATTAAGAGGTAATCTCTACTATGGAAGAGGGATAAAATAAGTCAAATCTAAGTCCTACATAATAGGAATATATCAACAAAGATGGAATAGAAGCAGTCAGAACGATAAAAAAAATATATATTTCTACAAGTGGATCCTTTACCACAGCTCATTTGAACCCATATGCCTTCCAAACTTACTATGTTCATTCACTCCCATACCCCCCCTCCTCCCGGGGTTTGAGGAATTGTATCTCTCCCTCCCCAATATATGTATATATTTTGAGAAAATATCAATATATACCTTTGAACTAATAATTCTATTAATTTAAACCCTAAACTTTCGTAGGTTTATCAATTTATACCCTCCATTACATTATGTTTAGATAAACATCATATGAAACTTATAATTTTATCAATTAAACCCCTAAACTTTCATAAAACAAACCAATTTAGACTCCCATGGTCTTTGTTAAGATTTGCTTTATAAATCGACCATGAGTCAATTCTAATCTTGTTAAGTTGATATTCCAAAAGATTACACATGTAGAACTTGTGCATGAATGATTTTCAAAGATAATCTTAATTTTTTAATCAAACCAACACAACCTGCATTCTATATATAAGAATTTGTAAACAAAAGAGATCCTCTGTACCAAACGTGTAGAAGTTATTAAGTTAAAATCCCTTTGAAAACATCTAAAACAAATTCCTCCGCTGCAAGATTACTTCGAGAAAGAGAAGAAAAACAAGTCACAAATGCATGTAGTTCATGGAAAAATCAATCACCACATCAAAAGTTTGATACCTCAGATCTGAGAGTAGATCCAAAGGCGAGAGCAAGGAAGGTGGCAAGGCAAGCGGAAACGACTGACAGAGCAATGAAGGTAGCAGGGGAGGCCGAACTGAAAGTCAGAGCCTCATGAGCAGTGACAGAGGCGATGGCGAAGATGATGGCAGTGAGAGCCATGAGAGAAACTTTGGAGACGACAACCATTGATTCAGAGGCATTCGGTCGTAAGGGTTCTGGCGAGAGAGATTGAAAGAGGAGAACTGGGAGAGGACCCTTTGGTTGGAAATTCAAAGATAATCTTTATAAATGGCCTAAATCAATTCATTTTGGTAACTTAGGAATTTAATTGCAACTATTATAACTCCTCACATGATGCTTTTTGAATCAAATCTGAAGGAGTGTGTATATTGGGTACACTTAAGAAAGTCCAAGGTTTAAACTAACTCAATTGTTAGTTTGTTTTCATTGATACAATCCAAAAGTTTAGGGTATAATTTGATTTTTCCCCCTATTTTTAATAACCAACCTTACATTGAGAACAAATGAAATAATAGAAATGAAAAGGGTCAAACAAAAGGAGGAAAGTCATAGTAAGCAACTCCAACCAAGCAAAAGAAAAACGTGAAGCCAATGGAGATACATGAAACTCAATAAGGAACCAAACATAGTTCAAAAAATTGTTGATAAGAAAAAACAATCATTTATGCATGAAATTCACAGAATAATTGTTGTCCAATAAAAATCTTAATTTCTCTCCAACCAAATTTCTCATAAAATGAAAGCACTGCCTGCAAAGATCTTATTGGAAGTTTTCTTGAAGCATGAAGCACCAAGGCTCTATTGTCTTGAACTATCCTTGATTGCTTCACATTTAACCAATCTATCAGCCTTCAAAAATCGGATATTTCCTCTTCTAGTAAGCTCCTATCCAGTAGAATCTTCATCTTCTTGTCACCAAATCCTGAAAATCTTTGATTGCAACTCCAATGTGTACAGTAGCACGTAATAACACTGGTACCCATTCAAAAGCTGCCCATCCACCCAACTATCCTCTCAAATTTCAACTTTATTGTTATCCCACCATCTTAATTTCAAAAACTTCTCAAAATTAATTCTTAGCTGTTAGATGAAAGACAATCAAGGATAGTTGATACCAACTAATTTCATTTTTTTTCTTTCAAAACAACTTGCTTCTTCCATTCCAAATTTGTTTACAATAACTTTGTGTCAAATTTCCTGACTTCGTCCAAAGAAACTTCAAAACTATTTTTCCAATGACACTACATTCCCCTCTCTAATATTCCAGTTCTTTAACCCACCTTTCTTGATGGGACATGATGTATTATCTCATCTCAACATCTCATTAGATGACTTAATTGGAAACTTACATTATCTATACCAGGCTCCCAAAATGTTAAGAAACGTGCATCACCTCCTGATAGGTACACCTATTCTTTCGATAGGCCGCACAACCAACCACAAGGTAATATCTAATACTCTTTCCACATTCAACAACAAAGAAAGATATAAACCCAACTAGAACCTAAAAATGGCAGAGATGACTACTATATTCAAAACCAAAAGTGCGGACATCAATTGAACTAAGTCCTTACACCCATGAGGGAAAAAATCAATTACCCAACAATCAACAAGGCCAATTTGGTTTATAATCCTAGGATTGGAAAAGTAGCTGCCAGTCAACAGATACAAGCACAATAAATCAGGGAATTGATAATCAAACATTGAAACAAGCAATAAGGGTCATGTTAATGAAAGAAAGAAAACCCAAAAATCGGAGACACCAAAATCAAACCAGAGATAGTGGAAGAGAAGTACCTGATAGGACAAACCAAGCCTAATTGAACGACCTTGGATCCCGAAGAAAATGGTGAAAAGAGCGGAGGCGATGATGAAGGTCCGGGTGACGGGGGCATTGTCTGCGGACACAAAGGTAGAGGAAAATGGATCAGAAGAAATTGAGGAGTAAAATGGGAGGTTAAGGAATCAAATAGAAGAGTGGAAGAGAACGTACTAAAACCGGAGGGGCCGCCGTTCATCGTCTCAGAGAGGAAGCAACGATCCTCTCAGACGGTCACAGCCTTCTTCTTCTTCTTCTTCTTCTTCTTCTTCTTCTTCTTTTTCTTCTTTCTCTATTTGATTTTGATTTTGATTTTGATTTGTCGTCTTCGTCTGTTTGGAACTTTGGAGTGGAAATTCGATATCTCTTTCTCTTCCCCCCCACCTCCTCCCTACGGTTGGAAACTACTATTTATATATATTACATCAAATACCCCTTTCTAATTTGTTTACAAATATTAAACAGTTACTAATATAACAAATATGGTTTATTTTAAATTATAACAAACACTTCAAATATTTACACGAACAATTTCAAAAATATTAAAAGCCCACATATCTATATCTTAAATACAAAAAATAACCCAATCGAGCACGTGATTAATCGACCACACGCGCGAGGTAATCTTCTTCTAAATGATCGTGTTATAACCTAAATGAATGATTGATCGTTTCGATCATGTTACACGATTGTATAGATTTTTTTTACGATGGAAAAATGCTACAATTTTAACAATTTTGTTGACTGTACTAAACAATCATGTGAACTATAGTACATCATCGTTTAGATTGTGCAGATCTTTTTAAACGATGAAAAAATGACTTCAAATGCTTAACGATCGAGTTGATTATGGTAAGTGCTCGTTTAGATCATATCAACACGATCGCGTAGTTCTTTTTAAGCGATAGAAAAAATTCTTCTAATGTAAACAATCGTGTTAACTATGGTAAACGATTGTTTAGATATGTCAAAATGATATTTAAACGATTTTCATATTCTCGAATATGAAGAATTTGAAATAACTTCAAAAAATCTTGTCGAATATGAATAAACATCCACAATATTCAAGAGCAAATATGTAAATTATGAAAATATTGTACCAACTTCGTGATGTTGATGCCTAAATATTTTTTTGTTTTGTTACCTTTATGAAAACTAACCTATAATAATCCTACCTTTTAGATTTGTATATTTGATAGATTTTTACTATATTTATAATTTTTTAAGATGTTGATATCGAATACAATTATCCAAATACCATTGAATGTTGAAAAATTATATCAATATGGTTAACATTTTTTTAAAAAATTAAAGATTATTTATCGATTCCTCGTTTTATTTCCATTGTTTATTTTTCTCTCTCTCATTTACCCTAATTTTTTAATCCTCTCTTATTTGTAAGAATGAAAATTTTATTTTTGTTGATCATTTTCCAATTTCAAGTTAGCTTATTTGTGTTGATAGTTAAAAAGATTCGCTATCAAATATGATACTTCTTTGGGGGTCCTTTTTCTATTTTGTGATTCATTATTCTTCTAAGTTCTAAATGACAATTTTGATTTTAGGACTTTAATTTTGAGACACCTTCGTATGGGCTTGGGTCTACTTCATTTTTAGCCCAAGTTTTGGGCTTGGCCTTATTTGAACTTAACAATTTTGATTCAAATTGATGTATAAACGAACTTTACTATATCTACAAACATTTTAAAATAATAATAATGATATGTACTTTGATTATTTATTTTGAATATAATTATTATATTTGTAATTATTTTTTATTATTATTCACCCTTTTAGACCCATTCCATTTTTTTCAAGCCCCAAACCAATTAATCTCATGTGGCAAAAAAAAATTATAAATTCGTATTGATTTTAAAAATTAATTTAAATTTATTTTTTAAAGTATGCATTGATTTAAATTGCTATATTATTCGGGTAATAATAATATTTTGTGACAATTCTCTCTTTATTGGTATTTGAATAACTTGATTACTTTCTTAATTTCAAACTTTAGTTTAAACCAAGAAGATGGGTAGAAGGAGGAAATAACTTTAAAAGTAGAGTCCTTAACTAACAAATTAACTATTGAAAGGAAACATTTGAGGGTCTCTTAGTAAAGTGACAGATTGTTGTAATTATTCATCACATTTAGAAGAATTTGATGTTGAGATCTAATTACTAATTAGTATAAGAAATTCATGAAATTAAAACAATAAATTGATTGAAATTAAAAGAGTAAAGTTGCAAAGCTTTTAAGAGAATAGAGATCTTTATTAATTTACCTTTCTTTCATATTAATGAAAACTTTGAAACTCCCATTTAATTTAATCTTTTACACTTGTATATCTTTTCTAATCAATGTATTTATTATTTGGATTTAGCTCGGAATGAGATATTTTGGATCAATCATAAATTGCTATGTCATTTACGAAAAAAAGATGCATAATTATATTTTGAACTAAAAAGGTGACACGTGTCCCAAATTGAAATTGAGGACATAAATTGATCAATTTTGATGACAGTGTATGTTTTAATTATGACGGTTGAATGTTAATTATTTTTAAATATTATTTATTTGAGTTAAAGTTAAGTAAAAAAAAAAAACAAGTGTTTAAATATGACGCAAATACATGTGATTGAGTCTTTAGGTCTGATTCATGGACCAACTAAGCCGTTCAAACCCATAAAACTTACCAGATAATTTTTATTAAATAGAGGAGTTCTCTTCATTTGTAGATATAATTTTTTTACTCTCAAAGGTCTAAAGAAAATTTTTCCTATGCTCAAAGGATTGAAGTTATAAGCTTTATTGCAAGACTTCAAGAACATCACATGCTTCGTTTTCTCAAATCAAGCATAGACATTAAATATAGAGAATCAGAGGATGAAAACGAACCTCATCGCATCATAATCAACATTAACACAAGTTCAACTCTACGAATTAAATTTCTCTGAAATTTTCGGATGAACAAGCTCAATTGATTTTTTATGTTATTTTTGTACAATATAGAACTACATATATATAAAGTCAAAGTTTTAATAGGATGAATGAGTTAATTAATGAAAAAGCCTAAGATATCGTAATTAGTGTCTACTATTAAACATAAATAGGTGAAAATTTTAGAAACCAATTAAATACATTAATACAATTTTTATTAAATTGGACTTTTATAAGTACATATACAAAATTATAAATCAAACTATTTGAATGGATTCTAAGTTAAAACTCAAATCAATAAGACAATACTTGGCAAAAACATCTATGATCAAGCTGTACAAATAAATATGTTGCAATGTAAAAATCACTAACATCGATAATGAGACAAAATATCAAAAAACACATATAATCACATCTCTATATATTAAAATCCATAAACTCAATCATCAATAAAAATAACTCTATGAAAATTCCTAACTATATATAAGACTACAAAATTAAAAAATGGTATAGAAAACTCTTGAAGAACTCATGCCACTCTTTCTAGACATGAATTCAACAATCTCGAGCTTTGGATTCCATTCTTGGTTCCCAAGAAATGCTTTCTTGACTTCAAAATTCAATAGAAAAAGAATATGGACTTTCCCCTCTCTAATTGGCATTCCAAAATTCGACCATAAAAAGATGCATTTATACAAAAAGTAGAGCAACGTCGTTGCAATTGCTAGAGTACATGTCACGAGGCTATACCAAAATTTTCCCAAACATAGCAATGCAACTTAATTATACAAACGGTGGTCTTACAAAGTTATGCTTTATAGTTTTTCGGTTGTTGCATCATCGTCTTCAATAATGAAACGCTATATTGTGCATTGAGGTGTTGCTTAAGCATGTTTTTAAAGCTTGAAGCCGACCTTTTTCTAAGTACCCAAAAGCTTCAAATTGTTAGTTTTCTTAATGAAAATATCGATTGTGTGTCCAAATGCTCGAAATATGTAAATCAAATAAATAAATTCATGGAAGTAATAAAATTCACACATTTTGTTTTGTGTGCTTCAAATGTCTATAATACATATTGGATTATTTGTGCACATTTTTATGTTAAGTGAATTATATATTATACAATCAAGACTTTAGAATCATGTTAATGTGACAATGATGGTTCGTGTTGCCTTATGATATATCTGCAAAAGTTTGTATGTGGAACTTAAGATGAAAAAAATTTAGGTCCCTCTATATGACATTTTATATTCATGTTGTAAGAGTTTGTATGTGGTTTGTTGACAATGTGCCATAGAAAACTAAAGATATCGTGTTCCAATATGTTTTTAAAATTACGTTAATACATTTGATAAAGTTCGAAACTGACGTTTTTATGTTTGCTCTTGGAAGGCTTGATTTGTTATTTCCTATAATTTTTTCTGGGAATCCCGAACTTATTTTGAACAAGTGATTTACTTAGAGATGTCCTAATAGAGTTAAATTATTCTTAAGGTTTCTATTTTAGTTAGTTATTATGCATGCAATAGTAATGAAGCCAAATAAATGTCTTATAAAGTTAAGTCTGTTATATTTAGTTTTAAGGTTTGTCATAATTTACACAAGTACTAAATGCAACTAAGTCAGCCTATTGCTATCCATATATGTATGAGTTTCTAACAAACACATGTCACTAAGATCACACATAGTGGAATAAAACACACAAAAACAATTAGGCCATGAATTTAATCAAGCGCGTCCATGATCAAAACGTAAACTAAAAGACATCTAACTCAATAAACTCAATCATAATCAGCACCAAAATCTCACCAAGTTACTAAATGATCAAGCTTGAAAAACCTCCACATTGAAGATGAGAATCTAGCCTGCCAAAGGGATAACTTTGCCCGACTCCATAGTTCAATCACAAAGCTAATTAAAACCTAAAGGCTAAGTTACAAATAGTAAACGAAAACTAGAAGGGTAGTTGAAAATTAGCCAAATTCATCTTCTCTTCTAACCTAAAAATAGAATAAATATCTTTATAAGTTATCGCGACGGTCGAGACATTATGTACTATCGCAATGGGGAGCAATCTACATTATTGTTGAGTAACATTGCACATATTGGCTACCTCATCTCCCTTAGAGCATTGTATCTCGACACTTAGACAATGACATTTTTATAACTTTCTCCAATATATTTTTTTATAACCCTAATTTGTCCAAAATGATTTGAATGACTCCCAATGCTCAATTTCCTCTTTATAAATCATTTAAGCTCATACAAATTCTCGAAATAACATGATTTATCAACTCTAACCTAACGCACTTTAAATGTTATATACTAATAAGAACTTAACATGATAATAGTTCGAGACACATGTCAAAATCTGATTGCTAAAATCCTAACTAGTAGCTAAAGAAGAGATGGAAAAAGAGTTGAAGTGGGAGTGAGAATAGAGAAGAAGAAAGGTACAAAAAAGTGAGAGAGGCACTATGAGAAATCCAATGAACAAAACCCACCAAGTGAGGGATCTTGCTTTTCTTTCTTTCCTTTCTTTCTTTCTTTCTTCATTCCAATTCCATTCTATTCCATACCCTTCTTTTTGGTCATACCATTTTGGCATACAATTTTTGGTGGGTCACCTAACCTCATACCCACCCATATATTATTACAAAAGAAAGAAAAATATATATAAAACATAAAAACAAGTTGGGTCCCACATCCATCATTTTTCTAAATTAACAAAATTTGCCCCTTAATAATAATTATTATTAATTTATTATAAAAATTAAAAAAAAAAAAATTCTCTAGGTGTTACTGCCCTTTAAACTACTTCACCTCCCTCTTTCCCTCCCCTTTTTCTGCCTTTTGAAATAAAGCTAAATGCCTCTATTTGGCACCACATGTGAGTTTTTAAAGAGAGAAATGCCTTTTTTCTTTTCTAAACTTCATTAACTTCACTTCTGGGTTTTCTATTATGT
Source organism: Cucumis hystrix (assembly GCA_025688845.1). Classification (NCBI taxonomy): domain Eukaryota; kingdom Viridiplantae; phylum Streptophyta; class Magnoliopsida; order Cucurbitales; family Cucurbitaceae; genus Cucumis; species Cucumis hystrix. The sequence goes on along the minus strand of CM046886.1, from coordinate 20,758,378 downwards.
ATTTTACTTCATTCAGTTCTCTACTATACTTTAACCTATATTTAGTTGTAATTACTTGTTTCAATACATTTTACATTTTATTCAAAAAACAATTGCATTCATAAACGTATTCAAAATGGTACCTGCAAGCAGAAAGTAAACAACTACCACAAACCACTACTCCCAATACACTCTCTTGGAAATGTGGGAAAAGTGCTATTTGAAAAAATTACACAATACCATCAACTTTGTTGTGAGTTTTTTGGTACAACAAATTGTATAAAGAAAAGAATCGAACATCCGATCTTAATAGAAAAAGATCATGTCAATTTATATTGAGAGCTCAATTCATCTTAACTTGATATAGGTAACTTTTTTCTAATACAACAACTACTCCACTTTCTTTTGAAGATCATATCAACTTACCACTAAGTTATAGGAACATTTTTTCTTTCCATAATTGACATAGTTATATTATATTATATGAATGTATATATAATACATTATTAATACGTGGAATAATGGGATTACAGACAACATTGAAGAAATCAAGAAAAGGAAATAAGAATGAATAATGGAGGAAAATAGAAGAAAGAATAATAATAATAATAATTAAGTGGAGCAAAATTTAAGGGAAACAAATGGCAGCTTTATTTAATTAATTATTTTTAAATCAATAGTGAAATTAATATAATTAAGCATCGTGATTGGCGGAAGTGTTTTTGACCAAAGTAATTTATTTAAGATCATTGATTAATTAAATAATTAAGAGTGAGAGGACTCATTGTTCTTAGGAACTATATATATTATGTTATATGCTATATTATGTCATGGATTTGCATAACATCTGTATCCCATGTTCTTACATGTTTTCAATATAAACACTTTTCCCTATTTTCTCTTTTACTTTTATTTTAGTCCACTTGTATTTTGCACTTCAAATATATATTTGCTTCTACTTTAAAATTAATATTTTGTAACCATATTATTATATTCTTTACCAAACTTTATTATATTCCATGGGGAAAAAAGAAAGAAAGAAAGAAAGAAAAGAGATGGGTAATGGGATTAGGATGCCTAAGGAATAAGAATTATTACTTTTTTTGTTTTTGCCCTTTTGGGTGCCACAAAAGCTCCACTCTAAATCAAAACAAGAATCACTCCCTCTTTTACTAAGTGTTGTTAATTATAGTTTAATTTAGCATAAACATTTTATATAATCATTGAGCTTCCCTAATTTAACACTTATGTCACAAGTATAATTATTACTATAGTTTTGGTATATATAATTTCAATATACATTACTTGTAGATGTTTCGATTTAGTCCATGTGATGACTTAATTTTATTTATTTTCTTGTGTTTTTATTCAACGTTAAACGGCCGTAATAAAATAGACAAACATAGTCAATTACATACGATATAGAAGTGAGCATGATAAGACCAAAAATTTGAGTCCAAAACCAAAACCAATGGTAAGTTTGGTGTTCCTTTCGTAGTTGAAATCCATTTGAAAATTATTACTTAATCAACCATCATCGATTATTCAATTATTGTTTGGTTGAAAAATCGAGTCTGATCGATAGATTTATACAATAATTTGTGAGATTTCTTTGATTTAAAAAACTTGTGAGATTCGAATCGATAACGAACTAAATTTCTAGAATCATCATAATCAAATTAAGATTGCACCGTTATTTCCAACAAAACAAAAATAAGATATATAGGTAAAAATAAAATAAAATATGTAATTTGGTCCATTTATAAGTAATAGAATATACTTTATTTTTATTAAAAGAAAGTATAACAATTTAAAATTATGGTAAACTTTTGTATGATAGTTAACGTCAAAACAAGTATATAATTCAATTGAATGTATTAATGATCTCAATTCAATGTATTGACGATCCAGAGATTTGTAGTTAGAATCTCTTAACCTATATTTTACAGAGAAAAATAAAGTGATTAGTTAGATAAGTTGCATTAAGTGACATATAGATCAATTAAATCCTATGTCAAACTAATTCTAATTATGTGATTTTTGTATTTATCATTTGTATATTAAATTATAAATTTAATCGAAAGGGTTAGAATTTATTCTTATTTTTATACTTTTATAAAATGACCTTTAAATAGTCGATAAAATTCTCACAAAAAGTTAATACTATAAAGGTTAAATTTAAATCGCTGTATAAAAGTATAATTAGAGAGTACTATTTGTGAAAATTTTATCAAATCATAGGAACATAAAAACTATTCAAAAAGATTTTATCGGACTAAATTCCAATAATAAATTTTAACTTTCTCTTTTCATACGTCAACAAGACTTTTTGATCGTACACACATTATTCTAGGCTGTATTTTAAACATTACTCAACTTATTTATAGTAAAATATCACTGTCTATTAAACATTGATAGACATCTAATAATGTCTATCATTTATAGACGGTGATATTGTTTATTCTATTTGAAAAATAAAAAGACTATTTTATCATTTAAGACAATTACCATTTAACGAGTGTTCTCATTTTTACGAATATTGATAAAGATTTCAATTCTTTTAGTATCAAACATAACATTATATAGAGCTTCTCCTTGACGAGTGTTTGCTATTAACAAACATTATTCTTAGTTTCCTTTCCTTACCTAATAAAATCCTAAAAGCATTTAAAAGATTAAATCTTTTCATTTATCATGAGAAAGAAAAAAGAAAAAAGAATAATTCTTTTCAAAAAAAAAAAAAAAAAAAAAAGAACAAAAGAGGGAATCAGAATTTATAAATTAAATTATTATTAACAAATGAAGTTCCTTTTCTTAATATTTTTGTTTAGAGTTAAAATTAAATTAAATATATTCTTGAGCTTTATAAAAGAATGGTTAGTGTATTATTATAACATTGAATTTATACCTTTTTAGTATTTAATTGGTGTGTTTAAACTTGTAAACGTGTATTAATAGATTCTTAATTTTAGTTCCAATAATTTCATAAACTATCAAATACGCTATTGACTTATTATTAATTTCTTAATTTAGAAGATGTGTTGACTTATTAGAATACAAATTAATGAAACTTAAAAAATAAATCTATAAAGTCATTACTCATAACATGCAAACTTAGTTGAGTGTTATACTTTTTTCAAATTTTAAGTTTGTAATTTGATTAAGAAATTACTGTAAATGATAAATCTTCTGAAAATATTTATAAAATATAGTAAAATTTCATATTCAGACATTGATAGGTATTGGTAGATTACTATTAATGTCTATTAGTGACATTAATAGAAATCGATTTACCAAATGTAATGTATATTGCCTAATTTGTTTTATCTTTGAGATTTTGATATTGGTTTTAGTGACATATACGTTACTTTTAATTATGGTATATCAATTGTATAATTTACATTATTGTTAATTTATCAAACAGTATATCAACTACGTTGATTTTAGGATTAGAGAGAGAGAAAAATATATCAACAATATTGTTGAAATACCAAATACGGAGTATATCATTCAAAATGATAGAATTATAAAGTATAGAATCTTAATTCAAAATGCATTTCAAATATATTATTAGTTTGAAATGTCGATAGTGATATATCGATATCATTGGTGTAACAATAGTTTATCGATATATATTCAAAATAGTTACGAATAAGTCATATTGGACCATTATGAGTTGACGTTATTGCATTAAAAAATAATGCGTTTTAAAATATATAGAAGACAAATTAAGCTAATTAATTTTCTACTATATTTTTTATGAAAATGTATTGTAATACAACTAGAGGTTGGGGATGTGAACATTGGAATCACTTGTCATCGAATACATATAGATGTTAGTTGAACTGAGCTCATATTGGCAAAAAACAATGACACATTTATATAAGAAATATAAAGTTTCCTTCCTTAGCATCCAATATATGTTTGTGTGCATATATATAACTGGCTTTGTATCAATACTATTAGTGGTCTAGTGGAAAAGAGGTATTATAGCCCTTCTAGATTCGGGTTACTATAAAGGTCCCAAATTATTTTTACTTAACTATAAAGTCTCCCATCGACGAAATTTATGCATCCTTCACTAACAGTAGTGTTTTTGTGAGATTAATTGCTACGTGTAAGTTGGCTTGAACACTCTCAAATTTTGAGAAAAATGAAAAATCAATTTGCAAGTGTAGGCATGGGGCGAGTCTTGATTTACAATTTATATATATATATGTTTTTTTTGTGCGTAACAACACTTATTTGAATATTGACAAAATAAAGAGAGTTTGAAAAAATAGCAATTTTTTTTTTTTTTTATGATGATAGAGCCTATGCCCCTTACATTTTCAAAATTGCAAAAATAGCAAATTTAAAAGCAGATTACCGTATTTGCCAAATTTGCAATATGCAAAAAAGAGGTATTATGAGCGATTTTTTCTAATTTTTTTTTGTCATCCAATACAGTTTCTCCGTAAATAATGTAATCTAACACGAATTTACAATTTTAATTAGGATTTTATTTTCCCTCTATTCTTGCAATTGCCCCTTCAACAAATATAAAGAATATTTGAAGATTAATCAAACATAAAAGACTGCAACTCGAATTTATTCTTATTCCAATCATAAAACTTTATCAACAAGAAAATATACATTTTTCAAACATAAAAATTCAATTTTAATAATAATTATCTTTCTCTCCTTTCTCATTCCATCTAACCTTGGAAATATTATTGTTTGTTTGAAAGTACATACCACAAGGAATCAAATCATTTTTATGCTTAGTTAACAACACGTTATATTTTTCCACATCATATATGTAAGTAACCGATAAGATTAAGTACGTGACTATTACATCTGAAACTATACTCTACTTTTAAACGTGAGTTTGATATGATCTTGATTACAACAATGAATTATATATTTTTAGAGGTAATTTAAACAATTTTAATTAATAAAAAAAAATATGGAATTTCACTAGCCTTGGTAAATAATTTTTCAATAGTTAAAAAAGAAAACAAATCAATCAATCACTCACTCAAGGGTCTTTTGAAATTAACATGCTAAAAAGGGTCTTTTTAAAATTCTTTTTTCTAAAAACATCTTTTTGCCATTAATTCTTAACACTAATTGCTCTATTGAGTAGAATTACTATAAATGTTGACTTTAATTTTAGGTACAAGGAATTAAAGTACTTCACATGAGGGGAATGAAAAATAAAGTACAACAAAGGAGATATGGGGATCGAATAATCCTAACCTTCGAAAGCAAGAAAAACTCATGTCAATTATCGTTGAACTAAATTAGGATTTGAAATCCAAATTCGACACTTGATAGTTTTAACATTTCTCTGCATCCCCTGCAACCAAAGTCCTTTCAGTATTATTTGTCTTTACTCACATACTTTTTAGAAAAATTGACGTTTAACTTTGAAGTCCTTAATTATAATTGAGTCACTGAAAAGAAAGGAAAGTGTACCTTATTTATTTTTTAATTTTTTAAGCATTTATTAATTATACAATTATATTCCGAGGATCCCTCTATTCATATGTTTAATATCGTGTGGTTCATTTATATTCAGAAACGTTGCATTCACTTTGATATATATTGTAGTTTTAGAAAGTTAAATAAATATAGAATAATAACATGGAAAATATAAAAATAAAAATTGAGCATCTTTGTCCAAAATTCAGTCTCTTATTTTACATAAAGGTTGATATAAGCAATTCAATCAAGAATCCAATCCTTTGCACCTCCCAAAGACACTCCCTTTTCAATTTTTCATTTTACTATTTATCTCAATCTCATCTTATCAGAATCAACCTTTTAATTTAATTTCATTTATGATTTACTTTGATTTTTAATTAGATGTTAAGAAACTCTATATAACTTGAGTTATCAACTAATAAATTTGTACTTTGAATTTAAAGAAGAAAAGGAAAGGTTAAATATGATTTCTATATGTTGGAGAAAATTGCTAAAAATATAAAAGGTATTGGTGGAATATATGCCATTACTTTTACATTTGTCTTAGTTTTAAATTATAAAAACAAATCAAGTATATAATTAAATCTATATCTCTTTTTTGAGATTCTTTTGGATAAACTATCCCTAAAAATAGAGAAATAATTTTGGGTTCAAAAGGAAAATTGTAAAAATTAGAATATTTGATAAAAAAAAATTAACGCTTTATTAAAAAATCAAATGCAGTGGATTTTATCTTTTAGTGATTTTATTCTATGAAGTGTAAATAGTTTATTAATTTTTCTATTTTTAAAAAACTGTGATGAAGAATGCATATTAACCGGTGTTTATATCCATTAAAATAAAACATTTTCTAATTGCCAAAAGAAAAAAAACAAACAAACACGAAACTTCATGTAAAATGAACCAAATATAGAAAAAATTTAGATTATATTAATGATAAATACCAATAGATTTTTATCAAAGTCTGTCATTTATGTCATACTAAAATTTGCAATACTTTATAAATACTTTTAGCAATTTTGTCTTTTCAAATAATTTTCAAAATCTAATACTTTTACGAGTGATAGGTTTTATCATTGATAGACTCATATGAGTAATATAATCTATCGTTTATAGGCTTTGAAAATTTAATCTAACTTTTGTTATATTTGAATTTTTTTTTTCTTTTGCATTTTGGTATATCTGCAAATATTTTAGATTTGATACATTTGTAATTGTTCTTGATGAATATAGATAAATAATTGAAAGATAATATATTTATTTATATAAGATTAATTTTGAGTGAAACAAAAATTAAAGCTATGGAGACTTATATTCGAGGAAGACAATATCATATAATCGTAGGCATGAAAGTTTCTTTATTTTGTGAACACACCTACTAGAATCAAAGGATGAGTTGAAAGTGAAAACGGTTAAAATGTTGAGTGACCAAATTAAGACAAATATTCTCATCCAAATTAACGAATTACATATCCTTTTTAATTTACTTTTCAAACCAATCAAGAATATTACGATTTATTGATGTGAGTATCGATTGAAATAAGTTAATATCTACCAGTAATTTATGTTATATTTAGATTTAACAAAACGTTGTTGCTTACTTTTTATGTTTTGTGAATTTCTTTTACAATACAGTAAAAGTATCGATTCACTTCTAACATTAATTGAAAATATCGAAAAACGTCTCATTCTCCGCACATTTTGAAGCATAGGAAAAACACAGTACAAGGATCTATCTATGTATATGGGTGCAGTTTTAACTTTAATAATGTAAAGAGATTTCTGTCATGTCAATTTCATCCTCATCTCTTCTCTATGGCTAATCCTTCTATGCCAATCATTAATTTCAACTACTGCTTCTTTAACAAAAATAATCATCAATAATTATGGCCTCCAATTTGTAATTGTTTCTATCAATTTTAACTATCAACTATTCCTTTCATTAAATTCCATTCTATGCAAAACCATATAATTGTTGTTATCATTCTTAGCATCGTAATTAACACAGAAAGAAGCAATCTAACACCATCTAATAAAAGCATGATGACTATGGTTATATTATGTTTAGAGCAATAATTGAATATAATCTATGAAGTTAAACGATGCTTACTGCATTAACATGCATAAGAAAGCTAAGGTTCGTCAATAGTAGCTAGTATCCTTACGTAGTACTGCAACAATGTCATTGTCACTTCATGGATCATCAAGTTGATTTTCAAAAGAGATTGTATTTTGTCAATAACGTATAGGATGATTTGAAAGAACGTTTTTTGTGAAACGAATGAAGGACCAATGATTTGTCAATCGATATATCTCCGGAATCAACTTTAGGTTGTGTGTCAATAAGTCATATAATATAATCAACTATTCATGCAAATATCGTTCTTATCTTATGTTATTTAAAAGAAAAATATAATATAATATGATCTATTAATATAGATAATAATATAATAAACAATATCAATTTTATTTGATGCCATAATAATGGGACTAAAACAGTCAATGATTAATAGACGTATTGATTAACTATTGATTATATATTATAATAATGAACTAATAGTATACATTGATTGCTTATAATCATGACACAGTTAATTAATTAATCAATGTGCATTTTACTTTTTGTTATTATTATACTTTTGGTTCTTTCCTACTTTGTAACGTTTTGTATTAACTTACATTAGAGTGAAAATGAACCTTCAATTATGGTAACATGTTTATCTTATCCACCCAACCATATACTAACAAACAACTATATATTTTACCTATATAATATACTATATCTTTTCTACTTTGATTTGCATTTTTTTTAATATAATGATTGGATTCTTAGTCAAAGTTCAAACCAAAACAACTTTTGAAAAGACGAGTTTTTAAAACGATTGTTAGAATGTAGACAACAAAGAAAGAAAGTTGAAGGTGGAATCAGTTTCTACTTACTTGATTTTAAGAAACATAAACAAAAACAAAAAATAAAACGATAGTGGGAGTTAAGTTATTAATAAATTTAAAGAGTCATTATAATTGGTTGTTCTGTTAGGTACGTAAACACATAAAGCCTTGAAGATTTTATCCATAAAAACATAGAATAGAGAAGAAGTGTAATAATATATGCAATTTGGCAATAAACATGACTCCAACTGGCAACACTTTAATTAAATTGTTTCAAAATGGCAAAAACTTAGTTTTCTTCGAGGTCATAGAGACTTGAAGGACACATCAATTCAATGCTAAGACACATGTGCACTTTCTATATCTTTTCTTCTACATGGACGAATCTGTTTAGTTTGCCATTCAAATTCTATTTTATGTTTTCAAATCCAATATTGTAATGGATAAACAATTTGCACCTGGGTTCATATTTTTCTTAAATTGGTTTAGGAACAAAAGTGGAGGATTTGTCTAGAACAATGTGAAAAATGAATGAGATCATATGTTTTATATTATTGAGAAGTAAGAAAAAGGAAGTCAAAGTTATTTATTCATAAGCATACACAAAACAAATATCTATCTATTCTATTGTATGCTAGGCTTGGGCTAGCTCATATTTAATAATATATATATATATATTTGTTTATAATTATGATTAATAAAGTTTTAATTAATTAATTTAAGAGAGAGATTTATTGTTAGTTTTTGGTGATGAATAAAGACAGGCTGGAAGGATCCAAACCCAACCCTACTTCCATTATTGTTAAGAGAGAAGAGAAGCCAAAGGAAAAAATAAATGAAAAGCTTATAAAATTTTTCATTATTATATTATGTCAACACAACAAGTTATTCAAATTCACCATATTGCCTCACCAAGCCATTAACCAATTACAATCAAAAAAATATTAATTATTATTTTAGTTTATGTATTTTTTTATATTGTATTTTCTTTTCAATAGAATCGATTGATTTTAGTAGAGATTGATTTTAAGGATATTAAATTAGAAATTTATGGAAGGTACGACAATAAGTATACGAAATAAAATTGAAATAATTTTAAAGTATGAAGAAAAATATAATATTTTGACTAAAAATTGTTATATGATTAATTTAGTATTAGTTTGAAGAGAACTTGATCTATTTAGTTTGATAAAACTTTGATATATAGTTTAAATGGTTACCAAATGACAGACTTTTAGAAAGAAAATAGTATTTACTTGGATTATTTATTAAGTTTGTTCGGATCAAAATATTTTTTTAGTTTGATTTTAGAATTTGGTTATATTTTAAAAATAATTGTAATAGTTTTTTTTTTGGTGGTTTAAGATAATGATAATTTTGTAAAAAAGAAAATTAGATGGATTAAAATTGTAATTAAAAAGAAAAAGAAGAACTTTACTTAGAAAAAGCAAGAAAAGGAGGTTTGGGGGGGTTCTCTTCACTTCTCTTCTCTCTCTATCTCTCTCTCACTCTGCTTTTCTTTTTCTTTTTCTTGCTCCCTCTGCTAAGCATCTTTTCCTTACTTTTGTTTTATCTTCTTTTTCTCCATTTTAATTTCTTCTTTCTTCCTTTTCTCTTCTTCTTCTTCTACTTCTTCTACTTCTTCTACTTCTTCTTTCCCTCTCATTCTTCTCAACCCCCCCTCCCTTTTTCTCTTATTCACTCACTTCTTCTTCTTCTTTCTCACCATCATTTCCTTCTTCTTCAGCAATTCTCTCTTCTTCTTCTTCTTCCTTCTCCCTTCTTCACTTTTTTTTCACATTCAATCACACACAAAACCTTCTCTCTGTTTTTTTTTTTGCAGGTTAGTTTGCTTGCTTTCCACGTGGGTTTTCTCTTTTTCTTTTCTTATCATCATACCATTGGAATATTTGGATGATAATCTCTCTACCCATTTGCTGATCTCCCCTAATTTGGCTGATCAACTCCATAATTCTTCCCCAATTGTTTTTTTTTTTTTTTAACTGTGGAGTAGAATTCAACCAAGTTTTGTGAGTATTATTGGGAATGGTATAAGAACATTGCAATTGCTGGAGTTTTGGTAAAGCAAGGAGGTCTATAATCTGTGAGTGATTTTAGTTTGTGTGTGTTCAAGTGGATTTCGGATTCCATGGGGCTCTGTCATGGAAAGCCCATTGAACAAAACCCAAAACCCAATTCAGAAAACCCCAATTCAGTGATTCAATCTGAAACCCCCAAAACCCCAACCAATTTTCCATTCTATAGCCCCAGTCCTCTGCCCAATCTCTTCAAGAGCTCCTCTCCGGCCAACTCCAGCATCACCTCCACCCCTCTCCGCCTTTTCAAGCGCCCCTTCCCGCCACCATCTCCGGCCAAGCACATTCGGGCTCTTCTCGCTCGCCGCCATGGCTCCGTCAAACCCAATGAGGCATCTATCCCCGAAGGAAGCGAGTGCGATGTAGCCTTGGATAAGAACTTCGGCTATTCCAAGCACTTTGCCGCTCACTATGACCTTGGTGACGAAGTGGGTCGCGGCCATTTCGGCTATACTTGCTCTGCCAGGGCTAAAAAAGGCTCCTTCAAAGGCCAACAAGTCGCTGTCAAAATCATCCCTAAATCCAAGGTTGATTTTACTAACTCGCGTCTCTGTTTTCAAGTACAAATTTGCATCCACTAAGTTGTTGTAGTATTATAGTTCTATGTTCTTATTTTCATCCTGTGCAATGTCAAGAATATCGGTTCACCATCACATAATGGTTGGATAACTTATTAATTTATTGGATTTATGAATCTGGAGTTGTTTGTATTTCGGATAATTTTTTGGTGTCATGATTTTCTTTTGTGAAATGCGGGGAATTTTGAGGTTGGAGAATTTTTGCTTTGATGAAATGTTCGTGGAGCCCCTTCTTTTATTAGCATTTAAGGTGATTGTGTGCCTACTTAACCCAATATCATGTTCGTCTGTCTGTTTTATGTTGGGGAATTGGGACCAAAAAAGCTGTATAAGGCACTTCTTTACTTCTTTTGGTTAGTAATGAATCATCCTTACATTGTTTTCTTTGTCAGTTATGCCACAGGCTTGGGTGAAATCGAACTACAAATCTATTTAAATTAACTAAAATAGTTCCTAACCAACTTATGTAACTTGTTCATAAAATATTGATTGCTAAAATTAGTTAATATAAGATGCATTCTTACTTTAAATTTTTGGTTGAATTGGACGATAGTCTTTTTATGGACGATGAATGCCTTTTGGACATGAATTCAGCATTTTGTTATGAGTAGTTTTCTGGTTCTTATCGGGAAGAAAATAATGTGCAGATGACTACTGCAATAGCGATAGAGGATGTGAGAAGGGAAGTGAAAATACTGCGGGCCCTCACTGGACATAAAAACTTGGTGCAGTTCTATGATTCATATGAAGATGAAGAAAATGTCTACGTTGTGATGGAGTAAGTTTATATTGCCCCTACCAACCATCTAACCTCCAGCGTGATTGAGTAAATTCACACAACAATTTTATTTTATTATTTATGCTCTTCAGGTTATGCGAAGGAGGTGAACTTCTTGATAGGATACTTTCGAGGTATCCTTTTATTGTTGCATGCTACTAAACTGAATTTACAGGAAGATCGTTTACTCTAGAACGTCTTTGGTTTGGATTTCTTAGTTGTTGATAATCTTCTGAATTCTTTAGGGGTGGCAAGTACTCAGAGGAAGATGCAAAAGTTATCATGGTTCAGATTTTGAGTGTGGTCGCCTACTGTCACCTTCAAGGTGTGGTTCATCGTGACCTCAAGCCTGAGGTAAATGGCTAAAAATTTTGCTCATTTGTATTTATTTTTATTCATGTATTCACCCATCCACATCGACATAAATTCAGAACTTTTGCTTATTATTTCCTGGAAATGAGGCTTGAGGTCAAAATTTGGAAATAAAGTAGACAAATTTGTTTTGTGGAGGTAGCTCAAATTTGGGAATGAGGCTGCTATTGGTTGTTGTTCTGATCCATGGTCTTATATACCACGAGTGTTTCAAAATTTGTCTACTTGAAATCAAGTTCCAGCATCTTAATGGTCGTTTCATGATATTTCTGCTTTTCATTTTCAATTTCTTGTTTATAGTTGTTGAGAAAAATGTGTTTGTTAACTATTTCCTATTTCTCGTTTCTCATATTCTTAAAAATATTCTTAAAAACTATATTACAAGTTTTAGAAATGAAGAAAATTTCTACCATGACTATTTACATATATATATATATATAAAGTAAATACAAAAAAATAATTTTGGATATTTTATTTAGAAAGTATTTTTCATGTAAATTTTAAATGTTCTAGGTTAGAGTTTGAGTATCCTAAAAAAAGAAACTTACAATTTGAGAGAACAAAACATTCAAGGGTTACAAACACTATAACACATCTCTGTTTATTTTTTAATATAAAAAAAGAAACAACACAAATAATAACTGAAAGTTGGTTTCATTTTTCTTTTTTAAAAAAGTAAAAAACAAGGAATAGAAAATATAATTCCTATACAAAAAAATAAATAAAAGAAACTAGGAGTGTTACCAAATGGACCTTAAAGGGCCACAATTTCTTCGGGTGGCATTTTAGTTTTGAAAGAATTTGGATCTAATTTCTACAGTTTCTTTAGTACACAAAAATGTGGAGGTGAGATTTGAACGTCTAACCTGAAGCAAAGTAACAACAGTCAAAATCATGAAACGTAGCAATGTCTCTTTCTAACATTTGTTTGTTCGTCTTACTGACATTCAAATTGGTTGTTTACTAATCTTTGTGATATTTACACTTTTTTCTTTCTAATTGTGATACGCCTTTTGCTTCAGAATTTTCTTTTTACATCAAAAGATGAGACTTCCACTCTTAAAGCTATTGATTTCGGCCTTTCTGATTATGTAAAACCAGGTCTGGACTCTGAACTCTTGCTTTTATCCAACCATCTATTTGAAATTAGACTGCAGATTTCTGACATTTTGATCCTTTATACAGATGAGAGATTGAATGACATTGTAGGAAGTGCTTATTATGTTGCTCCTGAAGTTTTACATAGATCATATGGAACCGAGGCAGACATGTGGAGTATTGGTGTAATTGCTTATATTCTCTTGTGTGGAAGTCGACCATTTTGGGCCCGAACAGAATCTGGTATTTTTCGAGCTGTTTTAAAGGCAGATCCAAACTTTGAGGAAGCCCCATGGCCTAGTTTATCTATTGATGCAATTGATTTTGTGAAGAGACTGTTGAACAAAGACTATCGCAAGAGATTGACTGCTGCTCAGGCCCTGTGTATGTTTGCTGAACTTCATTATGAAGATCTTTCTTTAATTGCTCTGCTTACAAAGATATATTTTATAGCATTTGTTTGTTTTATTTTGTAAAGCTCAAACAACAATTCTTGCATGTAGGCCATCCGTGGTTAGCTGATCACCAAGATATCAAGATACCATTGGATACGATTACTTTCAAGCTTGTTAGAAGTTATATTTGCTCATCTTCACTGCGTAAATCAGCATTGGGTGTAAGTATTATCGTACCATTTATATTTCTGTTTCTGTTTCGGCCTCATAAGATGCCAACTTCTTGCAACTGATTGGTTTGGGACATCAATTTTCCACAGGCTCTTGCAAAGACATTAAGTGCTGTTCAACTAGGTTATCTTCAGAAGCAATTTACACTGTTGGGGCCTAACAAGAATGGGCTCATTTCCATGCAAAACTTCAAGACGGTTGGATCTTTTTCTGATACCACATACGATGATAAAGACTTCCAAGAACGTATTGTAATGGAATTATAATTTTGCAGGCTTTAATTAAGAACTCAACAGACGCAATAAAGGATTCGAGAGTTCTTGATTATGCCAACGTGGTAAAAGTTCTTCTCGTTTCTTTCAGTTCTAATACGTCTTTGAAATGAATTATGGGTAAAGTGTCATATCAATTATGTACATGTTTCATTCCCTCTGGCAGGTTAGTTCCATTCAGTACAGAAAATTAGATTTTGAAGAATTCTGTGCGGCTGCCATAAGTATATATCAACTAGAGGGAATGGAGAACTGGGAGCAACATGCCCGGCATGCTTACGATCATTTTGACAAGGACGGAAACCGACCAATAATGATTGAGGAACTTGCTTCGGTACGCTCTTTTTCTCCGTTTTGTAGATCCTTTACTGTGCATGTGGTTGAAGTGGCATGTTTTATGATATATGTTGAAATGCTTTGAATATGTTCTCCAACGCTCTGGATGACCAAGCACAGAGTCTTGCCTTGGTGGAGGCTCGTGGCCAACACCCTTGGAACTTAAAAGTTGGTATTATACACTGTTTATGATTTTGGGTCTAGGCTTTAGAGAGATGTCGTATATAAACGCCCTCTAATTCTATTGGACCTCTGCATCTGCAACATCTGTTTTTTTATCCTTTATTAATAAACTGCTCTTTTCCATGTTTTTATGTGATTGTTTACTGTTTATGTTATCTTTGATTGCCGATTTTGTTTATGTTGTAATACTTTCTCTCTCAGGAACTTGGACTTAGTCCTTCGGTACCGGTCCATGTGGTTCTCCAAGACTGGATCAGACACTCAGATGGGAAGCTTAGCTTCCTAGGATTTGTCAGACTTCTACATGGTGTCTCTTCTCGCGCATTTCAAAAGGCATAAAGAAAAACCCAGATAAACAAACCCAAAATTTTCTATTGTTAAACTTCGACCAAAATTGATGAAGGAATTGGATATCATTCTGAACTCGGGCCGTGCCGTAGTGAAGAACCATAATAATATGATCCTGCTCAGAAGGAATAGGGGTGCAGAAGCTTGTTGCCAAAGAAGCCTTGTTGGTGCATGTTGTGATGTGAGGTGTAATTTGTTGTAGTTGTGCAAGTTGTTTCTTACGTTTTGTCATTGAAGTGATTGGTGGGGGTTGAAATTTAGAGGATTATTGTACAGTGGAAGAACAGAGGAGGATAATGTACCCAGGTTTAGCCAACTACTTAAAACTCAAGAGTTAAGAAGAAGGCCATTCATGGCCCTTTGGCTTTTACTACTTTTTTTTATTTTTCCATTCTTCATGTAGAAATGTTAAATTCCCCCTCTCTATCGATGCTCGTGGTAGGAAAATTTCCTATACTAACTTTTTTCTTTTCCTCTCAATTTATTTGTGAGTTAAACTCATTATGCCAAGAGTGGGATTCCCTGATGTTAATGTGAGGTCTATTGACACTTATAACCACCAATTTATAGTGTGGAGAGAGGATGTATGATACTAAAAATTGTCTCTCTTTCTCTGTTCTTCAATTAATAATAAAATATATAATATATAATAATATATAATATATAATAATATATAATAATATATTTAGTTAATTAATTCGAATTTGGTTGAATCGAATTTTTCAACCCCAATCCGAAAAAAACTAAAATTTTAAATCCAATCTAACCCACATTTTAACTTAATTTAATCCAACTCTTATAATATAGATTGGGTAGTAGATGTCGTTGGGTTATTTGGATCATTCTTACACCGATTCACCTCATTATTGCATTTATTAGAGTTTAGATTCTCTTTAAAAAGCTATATTACAAAAAAAAAAAAATAATAATAAATAAATATCCGCTATTCTTCTTTATTAAAATTGTATTGTTGTTTTTTTTTTTGCTCCTCTTTATAAAATAATGACAAACCCAATTCTTTTAATTTTTTTAACTATTCTATTTTATTCATAATAACAACTTAAACCTAGATTTGAATTTCTTCCATTTTTCTTTATTTAATTCCACTTAACTTAAACCAAAACAATTTTATTTAGATATTATTCGACAACAATTCGTTATTAATCTACATCAATCAAACAACTATCAATCATTATCAAGTTGTATTCAATAACATTAAAAATCGATATTATATAGTAATTAGATAACAATCAGTATTATTGGCTAATTATCATAGAGTAATCATACACATTTGGTATCATAATTAGCAATTATATAACAATCCTAATGATAATGACATAATACTCAAATTCTTAATAATTATTAAAAAATGTAAGGTCATGAAGTGTAGCCATTGATTTCATTCACAATTAGATAACAATTAGTATTAAATTAAATAACAATGAGATGATAAATCAGTATCATTAGTAATTACTATAAAATAGCAATCAAATGATAATCAGACAAGTAATATAAAAAATTACTATGATAAAAAAAAAAAATCAAATGATGATCCAAAAGTAATCAAATAACTATCTCAAAATGCTAACTATATAAAAGATTAATCAATGTCAAAAGGTAATCAAAGGACTATTTCAAAAGCCTAACTAAAATTGAAAAATAAAAATAGTAGAAGGGGATTAGATGGTGATAATCAGATGACAATTAGGTAATCAAATGACTATAATTGTTTGAAAAATGAGAGGTATTTTCGATATTTTACTTTAAGCCCATCAGTAAATTTGAGTTAAACCGATTAAATTTGTTATTTTTTCAATTTAAAAATTTAAGTGACCTGAGCCTAATTTAGTTTTTTTTTTTTTTTTTTTTTTTTTAATTGCTAATGAAGCAAGTAGCCCAATTAATTTCTATTGTTGGTCAAAACAAATTTAGTCCAGTTTTCATAAAAGTTATGTTATCAACCTCGAGACTATGAAAAAAGGTTTTATTATATACTATCAATTTTTTTTCATCACTTAATATTAATATTAATGTGTTGTATATGGTAAAGTGATCTTTAATTGTATTAAAATAAAAATATTTAATTTCTCTTTAATGCAACACACTAATTGATTGTTACCATTTCTTTCAACATATTTGATCTAATTAATGTTCTTGTGAACTTAGCAAGGGGACGTGAAGAATCTATATACTATAAACTCTCAAATACATATAATTTAATTAATTGAATCCAATTAGGATATACATTATAAATTGAAATTGCATTCTTATAACCCAAGTCGATCATTCTAGAACAAGTTATATTAATTCATAGATGTCTCACTTCATTTCAATCGATCATACGAGACCCAATCATAAACAAATATTAGTCATAATTATTAGAAAAACATCAGATTCTGCTCATGATAAATTTATCTAAAGAAGAAAGATGAAAAGAGTAAACAAAACACAAATTTACATCCCTCTTAGTTGTTGATGTTTTATTAATTCACTTAGTTTATTTTCTATCTTTTAATCTACACTTCCACGGGGCCATTAACATTTTCAATTGTAATTTGAAACATTTCAGGTGTTCATCATCTTGAATATAATGAGTTTCTATCAAATAATTTTAAATTGTATGTATGCCGTTTTTTTTTTTAATATGATTTGATCTGCTCAGTTTCTATATATTCATGGAATCATTTGTGTGTTTTAATAATAATTTGTTAATATGTTGCCCATATATATTGATGCCAAATTCAAACAACAAAACAACAAAACACCAAAATATGATCATATGAAAAATTATATGACAGAGAGTAAGTTATAAACAGAAAAAGCACCTCCAAGTTAATTACAATTACGTCAACATATGATCCATATATAAATTAATTACATCCAACCCTAACTATAGAATGAGAGAATATCAACAACTAATGGAATGTGACGTGAATGTGTTTGTATTGTGTATATTGTAGTTAGAGATAAAAGTATTAGGATCAACAACCCAGGAGTACTGCTTTAACTCTAATTTGAGTGTGCTATATGTATTTATGATAGTAAGTTTAAGTTGCTCTACTATGTATCTTAATTAAAATTATTGTTATTTCATCAACTTTGTAAAAAGTAGCTAGGGTCAAGGGTGTTATATTAACACTCCACATTCTGTTGTGTCCACTCACTCCCTGCTTGTGAGGAAGACAGTAAAAGAACATACTGTGTGATCATAACTTACCCACTGATCTTCTTTTTCTCTAGGTATTGAAAAGGTGTGTGTTATATATGGAGGATGTTACCTTCACAAATTCAAGAAACCTTATCATATTTTTATTAGATAACACTTAGTTTCATTCATTCCATTTAGATTATATGATAACCAATCTATTATATTGTAAACATTGTCAGCTCGTTTCAGTATTGATTTTAGTTAAGTTGAAATTCCATGTTTATCGTCTAATATTTTGTACCTCTATCATTGAAGAAAATCACGTATATATACATTTGAATTTTTGACCGTTCGGTAACCTTTTAAAACACAGGAACTAAATAAAAACTAGACCCTATAGATGCTTAAAAAAAACTCTTTTAAATCAAATCAATAAACTTTAACAATAAAATCGAAAAATCAGTATTTTGTAAAAAAACCAAAGTTACGTTATTTATACACGTGTAAATCTTGATACATAGGGACAAATTAAATTTAAAACAAAATTCAAATCTCAAGAGTAAAGTTGTAACATTTTGAAACATAAAAGAATAAACTGAAACTAAACTCACGAGTTAAAAAGACTAAAAGTGTAACATTTTGAAATCTAGAAACTAAAATGAAACCAAACTCAAAATTTAAAGACTATAGATGTGATTTAACCAAATGGTATATTTCCTTTAATTCTCCTTTAAAAAGTTAATATTATTGCTTTCTCTCAAAGCTCAAAGGAAATATATACACACACATTGAGAATGGAAATATATGATAAGTATAAGTTAATATATTTTTGTTTAATTATCCCAAAAGTAAAAACTGTATAATTTAGTAAAAGTGATTTACAAATATAGAAGCTAAAATAAAATGTAGTATAATAATAATAATCTTCATATACTAATTAATATTTATGAATATGAAGATATTTATGGATACACACAAACATTATCATTATTTATAAGCCAACCCCAATAATAATTAATTAACCCCACACCCATATTATATATATATATAATTTTAAAAAGAAAAGGGAAAAATAAATTATAAAAACCCACCGAAAGCTTCCCCCAAAACCCAATCTCTCACTTTAGCAAAAGAAAAATTTTTGAAATTTAAAAAAGAAGAAGAAGAAGAAGAAGGAATTTAATTTAGAGTAATGATGCAACGTCCTGATCATGATCATGATCAACCACAAAGCTCTGAGCTTTACAGATTGCTGGCACAGACCGGAGCCTTCACCCTCGGCGGTCCGGCCTTTCCTCCTCCGCCGGCTTCTACTCAAACCATGTCCAGCTCTTCCTCTTATTACCCTTTGGATAATAATAAGTCTCCCCAAATGGTGGCGGCGCCGTCGCCTCACGACAGAGCTTTGGCGGCTTTGAAGAATCATAAGGAAGCTGAGAAGCGGAGGAGGGAGAGAATTAATTCTCATCTTGATAAGCTTCGTACTCTTCTTCCTTGTAATTCTAAGGTCATCCTTTTCTCTTTTCCTTTTAATTGTTTTACTCGTTAATAATTTCTCCATCTCTTCTTTTTTTTTTTTAATTTCTCCACACCCTATTATAAACCCAACAAACACTGACAAATTGTTAGAACAACAGACCTCTTTATATATTATCATTAAGATAGTTTGTCACTCATTATAAACTCAGAATCATCCTAGCCTAGTTGATCTGGGGTTTTTTTTCTTTACATATGAACTTGGCTATTTGTATACACAGTCAAAGAAAACTGGAGTCCGCTATTTAGATGATGGTGATGAGATTCAACTCATTTCTTCTTAACCCTTTATAAAAAAAATTTCAAACTTTTATTTATGAGACTTTGGTCGTATTCCTAATTTTTAAAAAAAAGGATACGAGTGGATATGTGTACAAGTAAAAGGAACAAGAATGAATTTTTTTTAAAGAATCTTTGGTGAACTCCAACCCTAAGATTTTCTGAACACTACAAACAGATGTTTGTTTTTTTGTTGGTTGAGTTTAGACAAATTTAGAGACAGTGTTTGTTTGTTTTCTTCAAAGCAAAAACTGCCAAACTCTCTCTTCACTGCCAAAAAGTCATAAAATACAACCTCACTTTTTGTTCTTTCTCTCTACTTACAATCTTCTTACCCCTATTAGTTTAGTGTGTATTTAGGAAAGTTTGAAACCTTTATTATTTCTAAGCCTTATCTACACTCATCCGGTGAATTTAGTATATGCCATGGTTCCAACTAATATATATAACTCAAATTCAAGTTTCACCCTTTACATTTTTTTTCTTTTTCAGAAAATACACTTAATTATAATTCACATTTTTTTAACTAGACGGACAAGGCATCTCTTCTCGCAAAAGTTGTTGAGCGAGTGAAAGAGCTTAAAAACGAGACGTTGGAGATCGCAGAGCTCGAAAGCTTCCCCTCGGAGACCGATGAGATCAGTGTGCTTTCTGGGGAGAAATCGGAGGATGGAAGGCTTGTGTTCAAGGCATCGTTGTGTTGTGAGGACCGCTCTGACCTCATCCCTGACCTTAATGATATTCTTAATTCTCTACACCTCAAAACCCTTAGGGCTGACATTGTCACGGTTGGTGGTCGAATCCGTAACGTCCTGCTTATTGCCGCTAACGACCACCATAACGTCGAGTCTGTTCATTTCCTTCAAAATGCGTTGAAATCTCTTATTGAACGCTCAAATTCTAGCCTTACATCCAAGAGGAGGCGCCTTGTACTTCACCACAAATGATTATTATTCATTCTCAACATCTTCCCTTTTTCAGAGTAGTTCATATTCTTCTCTTTATTTTCGGTCATCTATCTTTTAATCCAATATTCAATCACATGAACAAGCAAACTTCCCTTTTTTTTTTCTTGGTTTAGAGTTTGAGTTTTCAAACAAAAATCTCCAAAGTTAACTAGAATTTAGTTTTAATAGTTCGATAAAACTTTCTTGAGTAGATCTATGGATTTTATCAAAACCATGAACATGGGTTATTAGTTATTAAAAGGTTTTATATCAAAACCTTATTGAATTAAATTCTAATTTTTAAAATTATATAGTTTAACCTCAAATCCAATAGATCGTCCCATGTAAAAAAAAAAAAAAAGGTTATGGTTATTTTATAGATATATCAGTAAAATTGAAATTTTGATATCTATAATTTCATCCATATTTTAATGTTTGGCTTCACTGACATTTTCTTACAAGACAAATTAATTAATTAATTTCTTAAAAGGGAATAATTTAGATTTTTGTACTTAATACTTAAATGCAAACAGGGCAATAGATGCATCTCATTTTATAAGAAATTGATTTTTTCTGATGTTAAAACTTTATTATTATTATTTTTAATTTAAGAATTACATATATATCAGAAACTTGGAAAAATGGGTTTCAATTATAAAAATAAAAAGTAGAATTTAGAAAGAAAAGAAAAAGTTAAAAAGAGAAATGAAAATTATGATTGGGGTTTGTTTTTTTTTTGTAAGTTTCCAAAGCAAAGGCATGAAGAGAAAAAAGGGAATATTTTTCCTTCAAGTTTATCGTACTTTTATGAGAGCTGCGAGGCAGCAAGAACTCAACGTCCCTCCCAATGATGTTGGTATTAATTGTAGCAACTATCGTCTTCATCCACAAAATTTAGAAAATACGTCTAATCTTCAAGTGACATCATACAATTTTAAATAAATCAATAATCTACAAATTAAATGGTGAAAACAAAACTTTAATGTCAAAGTCAAATATCATATATATATATATATATGAAGCAATATTAGATAAGTTAGGATTAAATCTAATTTGATCCGGGAGATACTTTTACAAAACTTTAATGTCGAGTTCAAATTCATCTATAGCGTACGATATAACACTACTTTCATAAATGAATGGTATTTTTTTTTTTTTAAAAGTTGGATCGAAATTTTGAACATTAATATGAGATTGATTAATACTTATAAAGATAAAATTACAGTGCAAAATAACAAAAGAAAAAAATAGTTACTATAAATTAGGTTGGTGAGTCAACCAAGCTAATTGAAAAAAAGAAGAAGAATAATTTAGGAAGAAAAGTTATAATGAATGTGAGCAAAGAGTGATATGAAATTATCCAATTGTGACTTCAACTTCATGGAAAAATGTGACCACAAAGCACAAAGGAAATGTGGAAACAAAAGGAAGAAAAGACCACAACCGAAAGGTAATGAGCATTTTGGCATTGATAGTGATTTTATTATGATTAATGAAAAATGTTATTTTATTGTTTACATTTACAACACTTTATTATTTATTTACCTTTTTATAAGAATAATATTATAATCAATATATAAAAAAAGAAAAACATATTGGACTGCAAAAAAGAAAAAAAAGAAAAAAAGAAAAGTGGTCAAAGTGTAATCATAGCTAAAAGGCACATTTTCTTTTGCAAAAAGAAAAGAAAAATCATAATTAATTATGATGGTACACACATATGTGTGTGAACATGAATTTGAACAACATGTTTCTTTTTTTAATTTGGAAATTTTAATCACAAACTTTTTTAATTTTAAGTTTATTATGGTTAATTAGTCATAAACTTTAAATTTATATTTAAGAAATGGAAAATATAATAGCAATATATATATATATATATAAAAGAGATCTTTTATAGTTTTTTTTTTTCGAAACTCCTCACATCCGTGTAATTATTTTAAATTCTGAAATTTTTTATAATGTTTTTGTAAGACTATATTGGGTGTTACAATAAAGTATGAGAGTATAGTTTAAGTCTTGTAGTGAGAAAAAAAAGAGTAAACATTTTAACAAATAAAAAAAATTAACAAATAATTAGTAAATACGGTAGCAAATGAGAGTTTGGAATAATGATGATTGTATATAATTTTGTGAGTCTTTAGTGTTATTACATTGTCTATTCAAATCCTCCGAGGAAAGTTTAATATTTGTGGACTTTAATTTTCTCTAATAGGAGGTTGTGATAATTAAATTAAGCCATGCATAATTACGCTGTGTGTTAATTATGGTTTACACATTTGATAATGCATAATTTCATGCTTTAATAATAATAAAATAAAACAAATAAATTTCTAGATTTGAAAAATATAACTTTCATTTATTTATTTTAATTGTCAATGGACATGGAGAAAACATTAATTGGTGTGATTGATTACACACATATTTCTTATTTGCACATATACTCCTTGATAAGAGTGGGTGGAAGGATATTTCTTTTTCTCTATTACTCACAAATTATGACTAGATTTATTATTTCTTTAAAAAGATATACTAGACATCGAAGAATTAATGGATGTATCAGAACATCTCAACCAAGTTAATTATTACCTTCTTAGGGCCGGTTTGGTAACGTTCTTGTTCTCTGTTTCTTGTCTCTGTTTTCATTTTTTAAGAAACAGAGATGTTTGATAACGTTCCTTGTTTCTCGTTCTAAAAAAATGTAGAAACGTTTATCATTTTATACGGAATTATTGAGGGAAAAAAATAGTTTCTCCTGTTTCCGTTTTTCAATTATTTCTTTTTCCTTTTTCTTAATTATTTCTATTGGTTAATTTCCTTTTCCTTTTTCTCAATTCTTTTTATTAATTTTCTTTTCCTTTTTCTTAATACTTTTAATTGGTTTTCTTTTTCTTTTTTTCAAATTTTTTTCCTTTTCCTTTTCCTTTTCCATTTTCCACTCGTGATTTCCTTTTTCTTCCTCTTATTTACATCTTCTTCCCCAAATAACCACTCTTTACGTGGTTTCCTTTTTCTTCCTCTTATCTCCATTGTTTTTTTCCAAATAACCATCATCTTCCTCTTCCTCTCATTGTCTTCCTCTACACGACGCCTTCTTCTTTGCTGGATCTAGGTTTTCCTCTTCCCTCTTTGCGTGAATTGTGTTTTCATTGTGGGTTTTCGCTGAATTTGTGAGTTTTTGCCAGATCTGTGTTTTAGCCGTGAGTTTTTGTCTTCTTCTTTGCCATGGGTTTTGGTCTTCTTCTTCGTCGCGGGTTTTCGTCTTCCTCTCGTCGGCTCTGTCCTTTAGATCTCAATCTTCATCTCGTTCTCGATAAGATTACAAGAAGACCTTATTATCTAGATTTGATAATTTTATTTTTTTATGGACATATATTTTTTTTATGTTTAATTGAATTAAATGTGAATAAAATAAAAAATAATCTCAAAGAAAATCAGAAAACTAGAAACTATTATCAAACACATTTTCTGTTTATGTTTCTGTTTTTCAATAAACAAGAAACAGAAAGAGTTATCAAACACATTCATGTTTCTTGTACTAAAAAAAGAAGGAAAAGAAAACTGGGAATAGAGAACAAGAAATAAGAAACAGTGAACGAAAACGTTACCAAACGGACCCTTAATGTCTTCGTCACATACTTCGAACATTTCAACTAGGTTCTACGTACGTAACTAATTAAAAGAATTAATTAGGAATTAGATTTATGATTAACCTAATATTATGTTTCTTTTTTATTTCTCAAATTAAGGAATGTGAAATGCTTCCATTCCTAAATTTTAAATAATAAAAAGAGTAATATTTGGGTATAGCTTACATATCTTTATACATCTCATTTAATTATTACAAAGAAAAGAAAAATAGTTTTTTTTTCTTATTTTCTTAATTACTTCTCTTTATTATAAAATATGATATTATCTCATATTTTCGTCGACCAATTCAACGAAAGTTTTATTGCATTAAACTTTTGTTTCTATCATATGAAATTTTTTGGTTTTTATAAATATTTTGGTTCATTTTTTAGATAAATTCTTTAAATTGTTAAATATAAATAATTTACGTTATGTTTTTTTTTTCTTCTTTCTTCAAAATAATGCCTATTAATTAGCATGTTATATTAGGCTGCACAAGAATTTTGTTCACGTCTAGACTTAATTGTTGAGTTGCTAATTAAGCCAAATTAAAGCAACCCCTAAATATCTATATTTTTTTTCGTTCATAGCCTTATGGTAAAAAAAAAAAGTGTTGAGAAATCATGACGAACTAAAAAGTTCAACATGTTAGACAATTCAATGACTAATTACGATAACATATTCTACGAACAATAGTTAAGTGTATCTTGAGGTGCACTTATCTTTATGAATTTCATCTAATCGTCTAATCTCCTACATATGAGACGATTAGAGTATTGGTGTACCACATTGTCCAATTTTACTCATCTTTCTATATTAAAAGAAAAAGAAAGTCCAATCATAATATACAACAACTCATTTGAAATGAAGCAAAGTTAATAGGTCATTGTTGAAGCTAACTGCAACTCTACTCACTCAAGGCAGGTTTTGATCAGTACACACTTACCTAATATTCTTCTACTTGTAGTTTATAATCATAGCAATTTTGAAAGTCCACTTTTACTATACATACATTCATTAAACCTTCCATTGTCCAAAAAATCTAACTAGTCCATGCTCTTACAACTCTTTCTCACTCCTAGATTTAATATATATGAAGAAGACCAAATAAGTAAGAAATCAATATATATATGTATATATATTGATCTAGAAGAAATAACAATGTAGAAACTTAAACACAAGATCTCTTAGATTTTCTACTTTGATACCATGTTAAATCACCGATTGACAAAAAATGATATCAATAATCCTATGTTCAACCCCATGTATTATTTGTCCTTTACATTTGTGTGTATCAATGATCTAACACTGTATTAGAATAGAAGATTCTAGAGGCTATGTCTCTATCAAACTCCTATAACTCATGTTACCATTTCCTCCCTTCAATATTGATTTTTCCTTATTTTTTTACAAATTATCAAACCAACAAGTGACAGAAATGTCAAATTATTTATATATAATTAAATTTACTATATATCTTTGGATAATTAGTTAGTGACGATTTAACAAATTAACTCTACCAAGACGTTGAAGTGTTCAAATAGACACACCACACCAATGTTTAGTAACATGATCTCTTAGTACATATATCCTTAATTCGACTTTACTAAACGGCCTATTACCTCATCTTTGGCCATGCATACGCGTGTGCATATGGTCGACGGGTCAATGTTAGACTATAGAATGACATATATATAAATATTAAGTAAAAACAGGGGATACTAATTAAGTAGAGAGGGTTTATATACAAAGAAGGAAAAAGTGTTTATAATTAGGGTTATGTGAAGTAGTTGGAGAATGTTATTGTGGGGATAGAGAGAATGAAAACAGAGGGGGGAGAGCGTGCAAAAAGAAGATGCTGAGAGGGAAGAAGGGGCAGCAAAAATGATGATGATGATAGATGTGGTTGGGCACATACATTTATAACACACACATATATATATATGGATATGAAAGGTAAGACAATTACACGACAAACCACAACATTACAAAAACATAGATCTATGTGAGACAAAACCACTTTTGGCGTGGAGGGCATTTGTGGGGTACCCTAATCAACTTTTTATTTGGTGCTTCCTGCCTCTTTCAACCACATACACACACATACCCTACACTTTTTTCCCTCTCTCTCCCTCTCTAAACTAACACATGTGTTATTAGGGTTTATAAATTATAAGTTTCAAGTTCTGGTTTCTGCTAACTGCTGCTTGGTTTTTTTCGTTTTTGAAAATTATTATGCTGTAAAACACACAGTATATCTTTGAATTTCTTGCTTTGCATTGTTTGCTTATTTGTATGGATGTTTTAAACAATTTTACTAAGTCTAAGTTATGAAAAGGGAGAGAAGTAAAACTAATTAAGAAAAAGTTATTTTTAATAACTTGTTTTGATTTTAAAATTTTTGGCTAATAACTTAACTCTCTAAGCTATGATGAGAATTTGAGAGAGGATATAAACTTGGTTTTTAAAAGCAAACTAAACATTTCAAATGGTTACTCTCAACAAGGTGTACCTTTTAGTTTTTAAAAATTAAGAATATTTCTCACCCTGCTTTAAACATTTTTTTTCAAATTAAACACTTAGAATATTTTTAGTTAAATTCGAAAAATAAAAAGTAAGTTTTTGAACTTTTTTAAAATTTTTGAAATTTAGCTTAATATTTTAAAGCATCCGTAAAAAGTAGAAAATGAAAAAAGCAAAAAATTTAGAACGGGATCATGATAAAAGTGGTTATTATGTACTTAAAGCCAAAATCTAAATATAATCAAACATAACATAAATTTTAAAGTTTATGCTCATTCTATTTATGACTTTGCAAAAAAAAGTATTTAATTCATTATAAATATTTTAAAGTTTTTTAAATCTATTAGACACAAACATAAGATTTTAAGCATCAATCATTGGATAATTATAAATTCACTATTTCTACTGCTTATTTTAAGAGGGTATTCAAAATCAAAGTCAAGTAAATTTTCAAGAATGATAGAAAAATTTAACTCAACTATCACATGTATATATATATAAAAGATGAATGGAAAACTCATAAATAGTTAAAAAAAGAAAAGAAAAGAAAAGAAAAGAAGAGACAAATGCATGGGTGATTGGAAGGAGATGTCGGGACATAGTAATTTGATATATTGTGGGAATAAAAACGTATACATATTGTCTCCTTACTCTCTCTCTTTTTTACCTCAGCATGCGGCCTCCCTCTCTCTTTTGTAATCATTGCTACCACACACACTATTCCTTTTCTCTTTGGTGTTATCACGCACGAGCGGATCCAACGTTTTCCTTCTGCTCAAACATGGGAGAGAGTGATCAACAACATCATCATCTCTAACCTATATTATTATTATAAGTGTTTGCTACACTTACACTACCTTTTTCATTACCTTCTTCTTCTCCATATTTCATATCACCTCACCTCAACACCTCTTTTCTCACTTACCTTCCTCCACCCTCCAAATATATATAAATATACAATCATTTAAGGAAAATATATATATGATCTTTATGGTTTGTATAGCTAGGTATTTTTGGCATTTAAAATGTTTTATTTTTAGTCTTTTTGTGTTTTCACTTTGCTTTTAGTTTGGCACATGCATCTACGTTTTAGAATATAATACATTTTACTTCTGATATTATTTGACATCTTAATTTGGTTTCCTAATTAAATTAACAAGATTTACGTTTTTTTTACTCTCCTTTAACAGTTTTTCCATTTTATTCTCACAATTTATCACTTGATTTTATATATCTTTTAACTCACCATGTTCTCTTCAAATTTCACTGCTGGAACTGTTTTTTTATGCTAAGTTTGCCATGTATTAATTCGTAAATAAAAGCATATTTAGAGTGTCAAGTAGTTACACCCTCTAAATCAAATAAACTAAACCTCATTTTGCTTCTTTGAAACATAATCTGTTACTGATCTCTGTCGCAAATAATCCATAGTGACATATAGAGTATTCTTGAGAGCTAAAGAACATGAACTTCTCCTTTTTAATTCAGTAGGTTTTGATAAAGAGTTCCTGTTTTTGTATTATAATATTAACAATGAGTGATTATTGAATTTTTTCATTATTAGTTGCTTGTTGTTTGTATGTACTTGTGGTTGATTTAATTAAGAGATTCTGTATACATATCTTGTTTTTAAATTGATCCAACTGGCTTAATCTCCTTATTAAAGTTCAATTTGTGTCTACATTTGATTCAAAGTTATAAATGGATCGGAGCATGAAACAAGTATAATATCCGATTGAAGTTGATCACAAGAATTTAGGATCAGGAAAAAGTGAAAGCTAATTAAAAGTGAAAGAATTAAGTGCAGAAAGCAATGTAATTAACGTTATATGTTTATGTGTGGGGAAGTTGATCATTGTACTAATCTTAAGGGAAAACAGTGATCTTTTGCTCTTAATATTGTTGTAACAGTACAACATATAACATTGGGTCTTTAATTAAGATAGCTTAAAATGGTATACTATAAGATTTACTCAAAATTTTCAAGTTTTTTAAAAATGTCCTAAATTGACTAATATTTTACATAAATGTAAGACTCAAATGACCAATTTATCAATCTTTATTATTAATAATATATTTAAAAAAATAGAAAAAGAAAAAAAGAAAGTGGACTATGATTAATATTTGTATTTATTAGATAATATTCTATGTCAACATGGTAAGTGATTAATTCTATTATGGTAATATTATAATAAAAAAATTCTTAATTATTTTTATTTTGGTGGTTACGTTAAAAAAATCTTCCCTCTCGATCTCTCTCACTTTCCAATCTCTTCCTCTGTCCATTCTTTCTCTCGTTTTGCATTGCTTTTATATATTTCATATAATTATAGTATATATTGAATAATACAATGTATATTTTATGAATGAAATGTTCTTATATCAATTTGTTTATAAAAGGTGGACCGACAATGAGAGAAATCAGGGATGTGAATTACAGTTTAGAAAATTAAAAAACAAAAAGGTAAAAGTTTCCTTTTTCGAATATGTTGAATATTGATTCCATTTTCTTCACAAAAGACGCTGAATAATAGAAGATTGGGAGAAATATAAGCAGTGAAAAGAAGAAGAACATCGATAGCCGACTGGTACAGTGATCTTTCGAAAAAAATTTGGCAAAAAGTCAAGGTTAGTAAGAATTTATATTTCGTATTCGAAATACATTAGTGTATATTGAGTATATTGAAGATAACATTATTTATGTATTATTGAATATATGTAATAGTATATATGTAACAAATCACAGAAAATATATGTATTATGCAGTAGTATATATGTAAGAATTAAAAAAAAATACTGATCGAATACATAATCTGTGTATACATTAGTATATACATACAGTAAGAAAAAATCACAAAACATGAAAAAAAAATGTGTATGTATTATTGAATATATGCTAGTATATATGTAACAAATCACAAAATATAAATGAATTATTTAGTAGCATATATGTAAGAAATAAAAAAAAATACTGAATGGATATATAATCTGTGTATATATTGGTATATATATGCAATAAAAAAAATCACAAAACATGAAAAAAAATATGTGTATGTATTATTAAATATATGCACTAGTATATATGTGACAAATCACAAAACATAAATTTATTATTCAATGGTATACCATAGTATATATAGGGTTTAGGGTATATCATATTCAATAAAAAATTCTATGTCGAACATAACAAAAAGATGAACTGAATAATAAAAAAATAAACAAAATAGAAGGAACATAACCGGAATATATGCTACGGAACAGGACACATTTTTTAAGGAAAAAAATGCTACAAAACGAAAGAAGAAAGATTATACGAAACGAAAAATTAAAAAAAAAAAAAAAAAGACTAATCGTATATTCTGTAGCAAATTGAAAGGGAAGAAGAAAGCAATTTTTTGAAATACAAATCAGAGAAGAAAGCGGACGCCAAAATTGATAGAAGAAAATAACGAAATTGAAGGAGGAGGAAGACAAAGTCGTCGCCGACGCCAGAATAAATTTCACTGATTCAATACGTGGTGATGAAAATAATGATATACAATTATATTTAATTATTACATTATTCCATAATAGAAAAGATTTTATTTTATATTGAATTAATAAACTATTTCTAATTAATTTCCATAATAAATTTATACATTAATTAATATCATAAATAAAGAAGTTATCATTTAGATAATAAACTGAATATAATGTAATTAAGAAAACAATTTGAATTTAATTTCGAAAATCTTATATAATTAATAATATAGATAAGATTATAATCGTCCTAAAAATATCGCTGGGAATAAATATTAATTTAGAACATTTGTAAATTTTTTTAAATAGATTTAAGTCTTTTTTCTAAATCTTTCTATAACATTCGGAAGGAAACTAGCCTATTTGATACTTGGGCTCATTGCATATTGGGCTAATACACACAACACACTAAATTTTGGAGGAGGAAGCACTATTTGATGATTGGGTCCTTTGCATTCTAGGCCCACTATTACTTCATAGAGATGTAGTGACCAGTCCTTCCTTCTTCATCTTTTGTAATCTTCATCTTCGTCGTATAATAAACTTACAAATTTATAATTTTGGACTCTATTAGGGGGTAAGAATATGGGTTGAACCCAAATAACTCGATTTACCCAATTTATATTATAAGGATTGGGTTGAGTTAAAAAAATTTGATTTTTTCGAGTTGGGTTGGATCTCGAGTTGGAGGGTTGAAAAATTCGGTCCAACCCAACCCAAATTAATACAATATATATAAAATAGGAAAAAAAAATATTATTTAATAATAAAAAAAAACAAATTAGGTATATAAACTTTGAATTTATTATATGAAATTTTGAATTATTTATGTTTGAAATTTAAATGTAACAATTTTGAATTTTTATAACAATTTGAAACTAGAAACGTAAAAAAAAAAAAAAAAAAAACTATACAATCGGACAACCCAACCCAATCCATATTTTACGGGTTGGATTGGGTTAGAAACTAAATCCGGCTGGCATATGGGTTGGGTTGAGAATGTCTCCCAACCCAACCCAATTTCACCACTAGACTATATGATGTTCTATTCTTTCTTTTCCCTTCTAATTCCTACACTATTAGCAATTTTTGGCTAATTTAGATGTCATTTTCGAATTGGCATCTTACTGGTAGGATCATGATAGATTACAAACTATCTACATTTAAATTATTTTTTTATTTTTATGATCAATTATCTATTTGGTTCTAACTTGTGAAGTGGAAAATTTGGGAAATACTTTATTTTATTTTTTTTTTGGAAAAAGATACGATGGGTCAGTAGGTGCATCTGAACATCTCCACTAGATGGGCACCCCCTTAACACCCTCGTCATTCCAACTTTATTATAATAAAGAGATCAGAACACGAAGAGGAAAGTATCAAGGGCTAGAGAAAAGTCCAATATAGTTATACAAAAGCATTTAAATTTAGAGCAATAATGTCAGCGCTATAATTTTTATAGAGATTAGATCTGCTGGTCCATAAGCCTGTGAGATTTTTGATATCTTCCCAATCTCCCATGTAGTTCTGTCCTTGTTCTGGAAGATCATGTTATTTCTCTCCAGCTAGATGATCCATAACGTAGCAACAATCAAGTTAAAAATGATTGTGCCTTTTCTGCTTTTTTGGTTTGTGTTGCAAATGTTTTGGCATAAGAAAGATATATTACTGAAGTGGTTATGCCAGTTGGTCGTATATATTGATCTTGTCCCAAATCTCCTTAGTGATAGCACAATTGATGAATATGTGATCGATGTCTTCTGAATGCTTTTTACAAAGGTAGCACCAATTTGGATTAAGGCAATAATTTGGTAGTCTTCTTTGGAGCTTCTCAACAGTATTGATACACTTATGCAAAATAGCCCAAAAGAAAAACTTACATTTCTTGAAAATTCCAGACTTCCACACAAAATTTTGAAGGTGTTTGTGTTGATGTTGCTATCATCTCTTTGATCCATAATATGGATGGCTTTTTTTATGGAAGCAATTGTGAACTGTCCATCATTATTCAGCTTTCATTTTGGCATATCAGCACCTTGGGATGAGTTTAGAGAAGGAAACAAGGTTTTCAGCTCAGACAATTGTTGTATTTCGATGCTCCTTAACGGCCTTCTAGGATGTACATCCCAATCACAAAACTGTTGATTCCACATCTCTTTTACACTCCCATGTTGAAGATTTGAGAGGGAGAAAAGGCGAGGCTTGTATAGGGATAGCGAGGATTTTTCGTTCCATGAACCATTCCAGAAGGAAATTTTATATCCATTCTTGAGCTGCCAATTTACATTTGTCGAGAACCAATCAATTCCTTTGATAATAGATCTCCATGGGGCCTTTAAACTGCTGAATTTTCCTTTTGTAGGTAAGCCACTAATAGAATCCTTTGTGTATTTGGCAGATATCAATTTTTTCCAAAGAGGTTGATTTTCGGAGATGAAACGCCATAGGCATTGGCTTAATAATGCAAAATTTGTGTTAGTGATTCTGTAATGCCCAAGCCACGTTTGTCTTTTGAAGCAGTAACTTTAGCCCATTTTAAGAGGTGAGAATTGTTGTCCTCTTTGGGATTTTTCCACAGGAAATTCCTCCAAAGTTTCTCAATATTTTTACAAACACCAATGGAAGCCTTGAAAATGAATAACTGATAGGTGGAAAGACTTTCGAGAGTTGCATTGATTAGGGTCAATTTGTCACCTTTAGAAATGTAAGAATATTTCCAGTTGCTAAGCTTTTTATTAATTTTTTATGTGATATTATCCAAGAAATTTGTGGAAGTAGGCTTGCCTCCTAGAGGAACATCCAAGTAATTTATAGGCATGTATTGGACTTGAATTCTCCAGTAGATAGCAACAATTTCAGTCCTGTTTGAATCAACATTGATAGGAAAAATGGTGGATTTATTCAGATTTATGTTGAGACCTGTAGCAGCTTCGAAGACGTGTCGGACATTTATGAAATTATAAAGATATTCATCATTGTCTTCTACAAAGAGTAATATATCATATACAAATAGTAAGTATGTAAGATTGAGAGTCTCTCCGATCTTGACCCCTTTGATTTTCTTTTTTTGTTCCAGATTTGTAAGAAGCCTGCTAAGATAATGCATGGCTAGGGGGAAATAGAGTCACCTTGTTTGAGACCCCTGCTGAGATAAATTTTGCCTCTTGGTATTCCATTAATGAGAATAGAATATTGAACACTAGAGATGCATGCTATTAATTCATCCACTTCCTCCAAGTTGTTGAGTAATTTTTCTTCATAAGCATGAAATCAATGAGCCTCCAAC
The DNA here is from genome assembly GCA_025688845.1 of Cucumis hystrix. NCBI lineage: Eukaryota > Viridiplantae > Streptophyta > Magnoliopsida > Cucurbitales > Cucurbitaceae > Cucumis > Cucumis hystrix. The sequence goes on along the minus strand of CM046886.1, from coordinate 20,724,483 downwards.
TTATTTTGTCGAAAGCTTTCTCAATATCGAGTTTGATAATGAAACCTTTGCTCTTTTTATTTCTCCAATAGTCCACAGCTTCATTAGAGATAAGAATAGCATTCGTGATTTGTCTGCCTTTTACAAAAACCATTTGAAATTCAAAGACCGTTTCAGGTAATGTTGCTTTGAGTCTTTCCGTAATCACCTTGACAATAAGTTTATAAAGAGCTATTGTTAGAGTTGGGCCTAATACTGTTTTGGGCCTCAATTTTGAATGCAGGTTGCTGCAATACTTGGAGGAGACGAAGCCACATTCTTTGCTTTCCAGCGTACACGTATGAGGAGGTGGTCTCCTTTATTCCTGCATGTTATGAGAGAAAAAAGGAATACGAAATGAAAAGGAGAGAAATAATTATTTTACCTTTTCTTTTGTTTGTCTTCTTCGTTTTCCTCTCTTTTCTATCAAACCCTAATGTGTTTCTCTACTGTGATTTTGAGTGTATGAAGTTTAGAACAACACTGAGGTGAAAGGAGAAGAAGAAGGATGCTGCAATGATTTACGTGGTTCGGCCAAATTGAAGCCGACATCCACGGGGAAGGATCGTTCTTTATTTCAAAGATGAGTACACAAGACTTTCTTTTCTTTTCTCTTTTTGCTTTCTTGTAGATGAAAACTTACTTTGTAAAAACCTAGTTAGTTAGAATACACCTTTATGTATTTATAGGTGTTTACAAGGACATAAGTAGAGAAAATAAAGGGAAAATTGGTGCTTGTGTTGGAATTCATTTTTCTTTACAATCTCCACCTTGAATCCAACTTTGAGGTATGCACTTTCAATACTTGTAGTTCACCTGCTTGAATTTTTTCTCGTATGAAGTGGTATTTTATGTCTATATGCTTTGTTCGGTTGTGGTATTGTGGGTTTTTGGATAAGTGAATTACACTCTGATTATCACAGAAGATTTTTACAATTGACTGTTTGATTCCAAAGTCCATTAATCCTTTAAACCACAATTCCTCTTACACAGCTTGTGATAATGCTATGTTTTCTGCTTCTGTAGTTGAGAGAGCAACAATAGATTGTGGGGTTGCTTTCCAACTAATTAGATTAGGGTCATAAAGAAAGATATGTCCGGTTAGGCTACTTCTTTTGTCACTGTCACCGACAAAATCTGAGTCCACATAACCTATCAGTTCTAGTTCTGACTCAGTGGACCTTTGGTAGTTTAGTTTAGCATACTTTGACCAAATTAGGTATCTCAGAAACCACTTAGTAGCTTCACAGTGCTATTTTCCAAGATTAGCCATGTATCTCTGCTGACTAGGCTTGCTGAATAGGATAGATCAGGTCTAGTAGATCATCAAGTACATTAAACTTCCCACTGCTTGACTGTAAGGAACATTTTTTATTTGTAGTTTGTGTTCTATATCTGTCTCACTAGGGGAATTAGCAGCTGATAGCTTAAAGTGTTATGCAATAGTGAGAGTAACTGGTCTAGCAGTATTGAGGTTGAATCTTCTGATTACCTTCTCACAGTAGGTTGTTTGACTGATGCTTAGTATAGATTGGACTCTATCTCTAGTGATGTCAATCCCTAGGATCTTCCTTGATTCCCCTAAGTCTTTCATGTCAAATTCTTTATTCAAAAGGTTTTTGACATGAACTAAATCTTCTTTAGAGCTTCCGGCAAGGAGCATGTCATCCACATAGAGTAACAAATAGACCTTGTCCTTATAGGTTGTTGCATTTATATAGACACACATATCATATGAACTTCTTTGAAAACCCAAACTAGCAATAAAGTCATCAAATCTTCTATACCAACATCTAGGTGATTGTTTCAACCCATAAATTGACTTCTTTAATAAGCAATAGAGATCTTCCTTTCCTTGAACCTCAAAACCTTTGGGTTGAACCATGTAAATAGTTTCATCTAGATAGTCATGAAGAAAGTCTATCTTTACATCAAGTTGGTCCAACTCAAGGTTGTTTTGAGCAACTAAGGATAGAAGAAGTCTAATAGAAGTTTGTTTAACAACTGGAGAAAAAATTTCAGAATAGTCTATACCTTCTCTTTGAGTGAAACCCTTTGCTACCAGCCTTGCCGTGTACCTAGGTTGTGAGCCTTTTGTAATTCCTTCATTGATTTTGTAGATCTACTTAGATGCTATTGGTTTTCATCCTTTAGGTAGAGAGGCTAGTGTCCAGGTATCATTCACATTTAGTAAATTTACTTCTTCATTCATAGCTTCAATCCACTGTCCAACATCACTACCATTTACAGCTTCCTCAAAGGAACATGATCATTAGGAACTACACTAGCATTTAGGACAAAACTTATATAGTTAGTTTCAGCATACATGGCTGGAGGAACAATTACCCTTTTTTGTCTGTCTCTTGCTAGGGAATATTGGATCAAGTCAGGTTGTTCTTCAACTATTCCAATTTGTTCTTCATCTAAGTTCTCCACTTGTTCTTGATCAGTAACTGTAGGTTCCTCAATAGATTGTGCACTGTTTCTAGTATTCTCCACCTCAATTTGAGTAGTATAGGTTTCTGTTTCATTTGAGTTCCTTTCAGTGTTACTTTTCCCTTGTATAAGCATCTCTGATTCTCTGAAAAGAACATCCCTACTAATTATAAACCTCTTGTTAGTAGGGTGCTACAACTTGAAACCCTTTACTCCTTCTGTGAAACCAACAAACATACACTTAGCAACTTTAGCTTTTAGTTTTCCTTGGTTTTGATGGACAGACCCTACACATCCAAACACCTTAAGGTCATTTAGATTTGGTGGGTGTTTGGACCATTTCTCCTCAGGTGTTAGGAGTCCTAAGGAGGTATGGGGGCTTCTAATCAATGTGTACACAGTATAGGCAACAGCTTCAACCCAAAACTTTTCTTCCAGAATGACATCTGATAATAGGCATCTTACCCTTTCTATTATAGTTCTGTTAAGTCTTTCTGCCACTCGATTTTGCTGAGGTGTGTATCTCACAGTTTTGTGTCTTGTGATTCCACTTTTCCTGCAAAAATTATTAAACACCTCTCCACAAAACTCCAAACCATTGTCAGTTCTAAGGTATTTAATCTCTTTATCAATTTGTTTCTCTATCATTAGTTCCACTCTTTAAATTTTTCAAAAGCTTGATCTTTTGTTTTTAAAAAATAAATCCAACTTTTTCAAGAAAAATCATCAGTAAAGGATAAGAAGTACCTTGAGCCACTTAGGCTTGGAGTGGATGTTGGACCCCATAGATCCGAATGGATGTAGTCTAGAATTCCTTTAGTTGTGTGTTGTGCTTTTGTGATGCTTTGTTTCCTTGCTTTGCCTAACACACAGTGTTCACAGAAAGACAATTTACTGCATATGTCTTGAGGCAGGATGCCTTGCTTAGATAAAGCCTCAAGTCCCTTATGGCTTATATGGGACAGTCTTTTATGCCAAAGTCAACCTCTGTTAAGTTTAGAGATAATACAGTGTTTGCTTCCTCTATCATTCCAACCCCTTTTATTATAAATAGGTCATTTACCTTTTCTCCAACCAATACTTCTTTAGATCCCATGAAAACCTGGAAGACTCCACCTTTCCCTTTGTATTCACATCCTAGAGAGTTTAGCATTCCTAAGGAGATTAAGTTTCTTTTAAGGTGAGGAACATGTCTTACATTTCTAAGGAGTTTTACAGTCCCATCCTTTAGTTTCATGGTAACTGATCCAATTCCAGTAATGCTTACAAGCATTATTATTCCCCATGAACACAGACTCTTCATTGATTTCCTTATAGGTATTGAACCATGCTCTAAAAGGTGTCATATGGTAGGTGCATCCTGAGTCTAGGACCCAATCATGTTTTCCTAAAGGGTTAACATGATTGGCTTGGTCTAAGGTTGATGCTAGGGCATCGGTAAATGAGCTTTCTACTATAGAGGCTTTTGGCTGTTTTCCTTTTGAGTCTTTTTCTTTTTCTTGATTCTTTCTCTTAAGGAAAAAACACTCTTGTATTAGGTGTCCCTTCTTTTTACAGTATTTACACTTCTTTTTTTGTTTAGCTTTCTTATCTTCGTAAGAAAAGGGTTTGCTACTGTTTCTACCTTGATTGTTTTAGATTTTACATTTGACAAACAAACCATCTCCACTTTGATGTTCCTTATGTGATGAATGTATTTCCAATTATCTGGTTTCGAGGGCTGATATTATGGCATCTGTTTTAACTGAGTCTCTTCCATACTTCAGTGCATTTTTTACTTCTTTGTAAGCCTCGGGTAGAGAATTTAGGAGAACGAATGTCTCATTTTCATCAATGAGTTTGTCTTCAAGACTTTTAAAGTCTGAAACTATTTTTTTGAACTCATCTAAGTTGTCTGTTAAGATTTTAAAAGGATCCATTTTATATGTAAAGAATTTTTAGATACATTTTGTTTGGGAGATCTTTTTTTTTTTTTTTTTTTTTTTTGTAAATTTGGGAGATCTTTGGTGGCATATATACTTTCTAATTTCTTCCAAACTTTATGTGTTGTCTCTTCTTCTAGTACTTGCCTTATTTCATTGTCACTAAGGTTTAGTATTAGTGTTCCATAGGCATTTAATTCCATTTCTTCTTTTTGTGTTGATGTGAGGGTTGTTGGAAATTCTGAAGGATCTAAAAGGGTTTTGTGAGTCTTTTGCTATCCTAGCATGGCTTTAATCTTTGCTTTCCATAAGGCAAAGTCTCCCTTTCCATCGAACTTCTTGATTTCTACTCTTGCTATTGCCATTTTCAGGTCCCTTTTTCTTTAATTTCCTCCAAGATTCAGTTTCTTGAAATCAAGATTCACTCTGATACCAATTTGTTGGGCCTAATACTGTTTTGGGCCTCAATTTTGAATGCAGGTTGATGTAATACTTACAGGAGACGAAGCCACGTTCTTTGCTTTCCAACCGTACATGCGTGAGGAGGTAGGTCTCCTTTATTCCTGCATGTTATGAGAGAAAAAAGAAATACGAAATGAAAAGGAGAGAAATAATTATTTTACCTTTTCTTTTGTTTGTCTTCTTCGTTTTCCTCTCTTTTCTATCAAACCCTAATGTGTTTCTCTACTGTGATTTTGAGTGTATGAAGTTCACAACAACACTGAGGTGAAAGGAGAAGAAGAAGGATGCTACAATGATTTACGTGGTTCGGCCAAATTGAAGCCTACATCAACGGGGAAGGATCGTTCTTTATTTCAAAGATGAGTACACAAGACTTTCTTTTCTTTTCTCTTTTTGCTTTCTTGTAGATGAAAACTTACTTTGTAAAAACCTAGTTAGTTAGAATACACCTTTATGTATTTATAGGTGTTTACAAGGACATAAGTAGTTAGAGAAAATAAAGGGAAAACTTATGCTTGTGTTGGAATTTATTTTTCTTTACCGTTAGACTAATGGGTCTATAGTAAGATGCTTTTTCACATTTGTTCTTCTTAGCAATGAGAGCAATATATGTTTCATTGGACCTTTGTTGATGATGCCTTTAGTTTGGAAGTCTTTGAAAATGTCTAATATATTTTTCTTCATGAATTTCCAAACATTTTTAAAAAATTTCATGGTGTATCCATCAAGGCCTAGGGCTTTGTTCTTGCCAATGGAGGTCAGAGCATTTCAGATTTCACTGTCATTAAAAGGAGCACATAAATGATTCTTGTTTGTTTCGGAGATGGGAGCCCAATCGAGATTATCTATAAAGAGATGTTCTTTACCCGAGTCTGTGTATATATCTTTGAAGTAGTCAATAAAAGCTCTTTCAATATCTTCATCTTTGGAGCAAGTGTTCCCATGATTGTCAATAATATTGTAAATGACGATACTCCTTCTCTGTCTGGCTGAACAAATTTTATGGAAGAAATTTGTACTTTCATCTCCTTCTAGGTTCCATATTATTTTACATATTTGGGCCCAACTATGAGTCTCTTTAAAGACCAAATGATTGAGGTCAGCTTTGAGGGCAGTTCTACGAGCACTGTCAATCTTCGTAATAGTGTGTTCAGCCTCCATCTTGTCTATTGAGTCAATCTCTTTTGTCCAGGCTTTTATATTTTCCGCATCAATGCCCTTTTTTTAACGCTCCATTGCTTTATAAAGCTTCTGAGTTGCTTGAGTCTTCGCATATAGGAATATCTCGGGTGTCCTTGCTCCACCATAATTCAAAATTGTTCTTGAACTCAGCTGCTTGGAGAAAGGTATTATTGAATCTGAATGGCGAAGGACCCCAACTCAATTTGGTAGATTCCAGGACTATAGGGAAATGGTCGTAGGTAACTCTTGAAAGAGTTCTAGAGTAATGTGCAGTAAAGAGAATTTCCCATTGTGTAGAGTATAAAAATCTATCAAGCCTTGATAGAGTTGGTTGATTTCTTAGGTTGAACCATGTATATTTAGCATTGGTGAGAGGGGGGTCAATGAGATTGCAGCTTTCTATAAAGGAATTAAATTTCTTCTTGTTGTGTGAGGCAGGGTTGGAGACAAAGGTTTCACCTCTCCATCTAAAGACATTGAAATTGCCCCCAAGAAGCCAATTTGGCATACATTTAGCTATCAGATCAACAAGTTCATTCCATAACTGATTTCTATTTTTTCTTTTTGTCGACCCATAAATGGAAGAAATCCACCAATTTGTACCATTAGAGAAGTATACATTGGCCGAAACAAAGAATTGTCCCTCAATCACATTGTTAACCTAGTGCCTCAGATCATCCCACATTAGGATAATGCCACCAGACTTTCCTCGAGATTTTGTAAAGATCCATTTGATGCTAATCGAGATCCATAAAGATTTTATGATTTTTTTTTTGTCACACACTTCAGTTTAGTTTAAGTCAGAATTACAAAATTAGGCAAGTAAGCAGCAATAGTAGATTTTATTTGAGCTCTTTTTGAGGGAGAGCTTATCCCTCTAACATTCCAGGTGATTAATTTCATGGGAACTATTCTGCCCCTATACATTTTGTTCCACAACTTCTAAATCACCTATATTAGTGACATCATCTGCCTCTCTCACAACATTATATAGTGGAGCCAATTTCAAATTGTTTTCCTTCGGCCATTCAATTAATTTTTGTTTAAAGATTTTCTCTTCATCTGGTGTATCTGATTTGGTTGTTTCCACAACCTCTTGTTCACTATTAAGCATTAGTTCTAGACTGTCTTTGATGATATCTGATTGTGTAGGTAAGTAAATGGTCAAGTGTCGAATGTGGCTCTTCGGAGCTTGAGAAGGAGTTCTATACAATCGGTGAGATCTTTTCCAGATTTTAATTGAATGTGGCTATTTCATTTAACTTTTCAACAAGTATAGCCAACCTTGATAGAGTTAAAAGAGAATTGTTGTTAGAACTTCCAATCTAGACTTTAAAATTGATAATATAATGAATATTTTTAAAATCATATATAAGGGTTTGGCATAAGCATCAAAGAATTTTGAAAGTTGAATGTGATTTAAGAGCACATTCATAGAATATTCTTTTGATGCCTAAATAATGGTGCTCATGCATATGCTTAGGGTTTGACAAACTCTATTTTTCTGTTTAATTTAATGCTATGTTGAATTTTGTAGGAATCCAAATGGTGCACGCTTTCATTGAACTTTCTCTTTCAAAAACGTCGAAGAGTTTACAAATTTTCTAATAAATAGTTTGTGTCAAATTTCCAAACTTTTAAAATAGAACGTTTATAGAAAAAAAAAAACAATTAATTTTAGTACACAACAATGAACTTCTTGTTCTAATTAGTTTTTATCTTCTTATAAGTTAGACGTTCTTGGAATTATACATTATTGATATAAACGTGGTATTCAATGAAAACAAATTCTTAGTGTAAAAAAGTACCATTAGGAAAGGATACTCCAACAACAACAGTATTATAATTAGGGTTTTGGAGTGGGAACACAAATTTGGAGTAAAATGGAGAAAGAATTCCAATTCCTAAAACTAATTAGTTTCTCTTTAGACTTTCTTTCTTTTCTTATTTTGCTTGTGTGGCGGTAAAGTCTTCTTGTTTTGTTTTTTTAATGTGCCGCCCCATACACCAACCCCACTTGGAACTTTGATAAATGTTATTTCTATTATCATACCTTTGTTGATTAGTTCTTGTTATTTCTTATCATTTTTCAATTCCACTTTCAAAATATTGCAAAATAAAATTAATTTAGAGAATATATACACAGATACTAACCAAATTTGCAATAAGTTTAAGGAAGAAGGGTCTCTGTTCCTTCATATAATTTTTGTATTATTCTCAAGCTCAAGTAAATAGTTTTCCAACTTCAATAATGAAATTACACGGATTAATTAAGCAAACCCAAAAACAACAAACAAAAGTTATTGATAAAAAATGAAAAATACAGAGTTGGGATTAATTAGAAATTGGAGCTTTTGGGATTATTCCGGGAGATGACAATAGGTTCAACAGCAACAGCAGCCTTGTTATTGGTACTGAATGATTGGTGGTGGATTGCTCCCTTGGGTTTGGCGGTAAGATCGTCGGGTTTGGGAGGAACGACGGAGACAACGATGTTGTTGGGGACGTCGGAGGATGATGATGGACGAGGGTAGAGGAAGTCAGTGGGGAAGAACTTGTATTGAAGACCTGCCATATAATAATATATGAAGGAAGAAGAAGAAGAAGAAGAAATAAGAGAGAGAGTTTGGTGTTTGATGATGATATAGATGTGTGCTTATAATGGGGGTTATTTATTTATAGGAATTGTGTGAAAATTTCAAGAAATTTCTGATCTATACAATGTGAATATATGAAAATTCTCTCTAATTTATAATATTGGTTTACTTTTAGAAGAAGAAGAAAAGAGAAAAAAAGCAAAGCCATGAGGCCTCAAATTGGTAGATCAACTTGGAGCATTTGTTTACTTAACTGTGGGCTATGGGCGGTTGAGTAGTGACGTTGGTCATCACTCCTATTACTATATCTTCTCAAATACACATTACCTTATTTAATATTTATTTCTTTATCTTTATATTATATAATTATTTCTAGGAAACATGAATGAAACTTCCTTCTTTAAAACAATGTTTCAAATCTTCAAAAACTCTTATTTTATATTAAGTGATTAATTAATATGTGAAATTGTTTTAAATATTGTAATTTTTTTCATTTTCCTTACTTTATCACATCAATTCTATATACATAATTCATTTTCGCTTTTTCAATCTTGGGTTTAATTAAAGAATCAAATAAATAAATTCAAAGGGTGTATGCAATTTTAAATTGTACTTTATTAATAAAAAAAACTAAAATAGGTACATAGAAAAATAGGAAATGTTTATGAATGGAATGATATTAAAGAAAAGAAAATGACAAAAAGGAAATATAATATTATTATGAGTAGAAAAGGTATGAATAAAAGAAAATGACAAAAAGGAAATATAATATTATTATGAGTAGAAAAGGTATGAATAAAGAAACAAAGGATTGCAATGTTGAGGGTAAAATAATCATTATGAAAAAAAATTAAAAGTTTTTGGACTCTATAGTATTTTTCCTCCTACATCTTGTAATTGGGCTTTACCATATAATTTGGCACCCCATGCTCTTTGGACCAATTACTCCTTTCTTGTTTGGCTAAACCAAATTAATTGTTAGGCCTCAAAAGGAAAAGAAAATTGTCATCTTAGGGCCAAAATAGTCATTATACAAAAAATTTAAGGTAAAGAATTCTCCACTCATACTCTCTTTTACTATAGTATAGATAGATACAAATTGGACATCTATATTACATATGTTTAGTGAGTCAAATCGTGTACTAACTATGAAACAAACGAGACCTTGAAAAAAAAAAAATTTTCATCAAACACCACACCACATCACCTATACTTGTGCTTTAGTTTTATAATGAAATGATAAAAAAAAAAAAAAAAGTACCAATTTCCATCAAACACTTGTATGCATGGATTGTAATCTTTGTGTTGGTCATGATGTTGAAGTGTGTGTCAATGGTCAACTAGACTATGATAGAAAGGTTTTAGTTTCTACCATTACACATATACGTGAGTGTTAAAGAGTTCATACTATACTTGAGGAATCTTAAGTTTCACTACTTTCTCATACTTATATTAATTTTAGAGAAGGACTAGCTATAGAGACCATAAGGAGAGCTCATGCATGTAAAGTGAGCCTAAGAATATTATTAAAGTTGGTTTAAGAGGATCTCAAATAAATAGATCGAGTGAATATTTCATAATATAAAAGTGAGAGAATTTCAAACTTGGGAGAAGTCTATGTTGAATTTGACAAGTTTTTTTCCATCGAGTATACAACACTTTAAAGAGTAGGTGATATATGTTGCACCAAACTAGGATGACGTAGTTTACAATTTTTTGTGCGCCTTCTCTATTTCTCTAATATTAAGTTATTCTATTTACCCGTTATCACAATACATAATATTAGGCTTGACGACTTTTGTATTATTTGATTAAATTTTCACTTTAAAATTTGAAGTTAAAAATAAAATATTATTATGTAGTTGTAAACCTAAACAAGTCAGTAGGTTATGGAGAAAATATAAGGTTTTGAGAAGATGAGAATGGTAAAGTGATGAAGTGACAAATGGGTTGGGTTTGAGTGGGTGAGATGGGTGGCTATATGCTTTGGGAAATATTGCCAAAACTTAAGAAGATGAATGATAATATAGAAGAGAACAAAAAGTGATCACGAGAGGTCCATAAATTATTATATTATATCAGAAACTCCCTACTAAATATAAAACTACTTCTTATAACTACTTTTGTTGGAAAGGGAAGGAATTGAAAATAGTGTTAACCCTAATGGCAGCATGTGACCTTTCTCTGTCCCTCACCTGATCTCTTTTGATTTCTTCTCTGTTAGTTTTTTTCTTTGATTGGGAATTAGAAACACCAAAAACACACATGTGAGTTCACATGCATTACTGGTGTGAGGTCATTCTCTTCCATCATTTTCTCACAAAATGGCCTTTATTTGATCATTTCTCGTTTGCTAATCATTTAGGTTATTTGTGTAAAATTGTAAAGTATATGCAGTGTTTTCAAGTTGTTCCCATCTTAGTTGAGTGTTGATCAAAACTTAGAAATGTATGTGTAATTGAATGGTCGTGCATAAACAACTATTAGAGGTTCTTTTTGGCTAAATACTGTATCAGATGCTTCTACGACTTACCTTAACTCAAATCTTAACATAAAACATTACTTTTGATTAACTACACACATCATTTCTGTTAGATAATATTATTATCTACTCAACTTTATTCTTCACATTCCTCTAGTTTTTGGTTTCTATTGAAAATAAAATAAAAGCAAATTTTAAAAAAAAAATTTGTTTTAAATAACAAAACGGTTGAAAATATTTATAAATATAGTAAAGTTTCATAATATATCAAGAACACATATATTGATATTTTACTATATATATATAGAAACAACTCTTTTAAACGTCAATAATTTTAATTTTCAAAAAATTGGTTAGTTTTGAGAAAGAAAAACTCATTAAGGAAGAAAAAGGTAATTAACTATTGCAAAATAATTCAAGTTCATACAAATAATTAAAGCTATTTATATTTGATGAGACAAACAAGGTTTTCAAAGACAATAAACAAACTAAATTCCAAATGATTTGCAAAATAACGTATTATAATTACTAATTAGTAATCAACAATAATGATTAAGCTACCACCTAATTGAAGTATAATTACATACTTCAAGAAAACTATTGTTCAACCATTTTTTTAAAAAATTAATTAAAATGTCATGTGCCATTTTATACCTTCCCTTTTAATTCTAAACCACACAATATTATTTTATAGCCTTGCTTCATCCATATATCCAAATGTGTGTGTGTGTATATAACAATAATGTACACATTCTCAAATGAATCAATCAATACGATCTCTCTCTCTCTTTCTCCCTATTTCTCTCTCTCTCTCTCTCTCTCTCAATTCTATATATAATTTAGTTTGAAATAATGGGAAGGAAGCAAGTAATAGAGATACTGTTGTTTGCAGTAATGTTGCTGAATTGTGTTCTCTTAGTACACAATCTTGTAATAACCCTTTCTCCTAACTCCAGTTTTATTTTATTTGATTTCTTACTACCAATAATTATATATTTAGGGGTTTTTCTTTCTTTTTTTGTACATATATATATATATATATATATATGAATCCTTTTGGTTTGGTTCATTGTGTTTTATAGGCCATTAGTGAGGCTCCAACACCACAGCCACAGACTAGTGCCAATTATTCCAATCCCATGGTATTTTTCTACCTTGTAATATGTGGAGAATCCATTGATTGATTGTCTTTTGTATATACAAGAAGTTGGAAATTAATGTATGTAACTTCTTTTTCCATTTTTTTTTCCAACTTTCAGCATGGAGTTACTGAAGGCAGCCTTCAACCTCAAGGTAAAAACTAAAAACTAATGAAAGGATTTCTCATGTGGTCAATTATTTTAAACTAAGTATTTATGCAGAATGTGGGCCTAGATGCACAGGGAGATGTTCAAAGACAGCATTCAAGAAGCCATGCATGTTCTTTTGTCAAAAGTGCTGTGCCAAATGCTTGTGTGTTCCTTATGGGACTTATGGCAACAAACAAACTTGTCCTTGCTACAATCAATGGAAGACTAAGAGAGGAGGCCCCAAATGCCCTTAATTAAGTTCATTTTCATTATTTCATTTCCCGACTCCCCCAACAAAAAAACCATCGTTAAGTTACTTTCTAATCTCATTTTCTAAACGTCTCTATTCTTTCGTTGTATGGTTTTGGCTTTTCGTGGAGGATGACTTCTTAAAAGTATATATTATATGGAAGGGTTATTATTGTTGTCAAGGCCTTGATCATATACGATACCGAACTCAACTAAAACTAATTGTAGTAAAAGTAGGATAGATTGATTCCACGCGGTATAACAAGAATGGGGTTTTGAGTGTAAGGAATTTGAGAGAATTAAATTGAATATAGTGAGCATAAAACCTTAAATAGGATGTGTTAATTGTTCAAAAGTTCTATTTTTAGAAGTTAGAATCCACTCCAATTGTTGTTTATGTGATTATGGAGAAAGCAAGATTAATTGTTCAACATGCAAGCGTTTGGCCAATTTGTTTTAAGAAAGAAAAACAAATCAAACACCAACTATTAATCAAAACTCAAATCCTAATTAAATTAAACTGTTCAATTTATAAGGAGATAAGAAGCATTATGCTTTACAAAACAAACAATTATTGCATTATGATTAAAGGAAATTGTCAAGACGATTAATAAGTACAAGGCTAACTTAATTAATGCGTGAAGATCTAAGCATGTGGCATTAATGGTTTGGTTAAATCCTAAGCAATAAGCATGCATCAATAAATTGTGCTTGAGACAACTTACCAACTCTCATCAAATTTGTTTAGATGGGCAAAGCACTTAACCAAGCATCAATACTTAAGGTAATCTACCAGTGGCATATCTATTTTCTCCTCGAACTAATTCTTGTTGTGGTGAAATTCCTTTCTTGACATCTCAAGCATGAATACTTAATGCAACCTACCATTAGCATATCTATTTTCTCCTTGAATTAATTCTTGTGACATTCCTCACCGACATCTCACCAGAGCCAAGCTAGAGCCACAATTAGATTGATACATTTCCACTTTGCTTACAAACTTTTGAGACTGCATGCTGACACACCGACTGGCAGCCCTTTTTGTCGATGAGATCAATTTGTGGGTGCTGGAGGTGATGCATATGTTTTTTGGGGTTGGCATGTTGACGAACTCATTTTCTACATAAACTGGAAGAGGCCTTCAATTAAGGGTTCCTTGCTGTTTTTTTCACTTAGATCAATTAAAGATCATTTTTTTTTTCAAGGACCATATTGAACTTCGAGGCGAGAAAAAAACTGCTTCAGTGCCTAAAGTTATGCTTATAGAGCCTGCAAATTATAACTCACAACAATCCAACATTTTCACATAAGACCACAAAACCTGGATGGCGATAGAATGCCAAATGTTTAAAATCACAAACAGAAAATAAAATAAAATGTTACTCGAGAAGTTGACAACACACACACATGAACCCTTTCTCTCGACATGTTCGAAACTCATACATAAAATAATATCAACTCATGAACAGATTTCCCTCAAAACGTGATTTTGAAATAACCAATCAAACTAGTGATATAGAAACTTGAATCACATGAGAGGCATAATCAAGTGAACGAGACATTTCCCCCATTTGATCTTCCATCTCATTGCAGAGTGGAAAGGAATATACATGAAGCAGAAATGCCAAACCCGTATGTAGTTCCTTTCCCTAATGGCGGAAGCATATAGTATCTATCTATCTACTATCTGCATTTATGAGAAGAGAGATTATAGTCATCCATGTTTGGCATTACAAACCTCTGTCCCGCAAAAGTATTAGACAGTTGAGATGTCGACTCGGCTTTTATGAAGCTGAAATGCTGGGGTGATCCAGCTTCCGCAACTACATTGGATGCCTGACCAATTAAAGTATCCAAGACGAGCTTCACAATGAGCACAAGATAGTTTCCCTTCCAATGCACCTTCTTCAACTGGATAATAGAAGTAAAAACATTCAGCATTGGATTTTTTATACTTGGAGATCCTATGGAATGTTTTCTCATGACTTGAATATTAAGTGCATTTTTTGATGGACTTTCTAAATGTTTAAAAACGTGTTTATTAGTGCCAAAAAAAAGTGTTTATAAACATTTAGAAAGTCAATTCAAACTCACACTAAATTTCCTAGACCTTAACAGCCTTTTTTTCCACTAGGACAAAACATTAGTCCAAGTAGTCTGTTGTGTGCTGCGAGGCTGTTAATTTAATCCAGCTTTCCAATGACTGCGTCTAAATTATCAGATATTACATGATATGGCAGAGGTTGCAGGATTGATTTACCTCCTGTCATCCACCGAAGGGGCTCAACAAAAATGGATGAACACTCAGGTTCCTCTGACTTATTAAAAGGGTTTCCACTTTTTCTCTTATACCAGTCAAAGGACGTCTCACCTTCCCCAGGAATGTGATCCACCACATTTTCCAGCAAGGCGACCAGTCTTCGACATTTCTTGCAGCGGTATGCACGTGCATGGGAAAAATCTACTTGTTGAGATGACTGTACCTCTGAAGCAACTTCACGGGACAAGCCTGGATCTGCTCCAAGTTTAGAAATGTTGATTTTTTCCCCACGGTTATAGGACTCACCTGAAGAGGCAATAAATAATATAAATTAATAAGCAACAAGAAAATTCACCTATAAAACCTCGTAAAAATAAATTCACACAAAGGAAAGAGATATCACCCACTAGAGGTCCCGATGCATGAGACCACACTAAAGGAGGTCGGCGTCTCAAAGCAAAAGCCTAACACAGACGTGTGCTCAAACATACATAACAATTATTATATGATTGGAAAAATCATTAACAAAGTAACATTTGGTAGAAACAATTGGGAACAACGGAGGTGACACTCTGTTAGGGGATGCTTCAGTTTGATCCTAGGGGTAAGGATGACTATTTCTTAAGTCCTCATCCTTCCAAGGGCTTTTTCTTGTGGCTCAACACTTAGTTAATCTTCCGGAATCAGGAATGACCTTGACCAGGCCAGGTCCAGGAATAAGTACCATGGTGGCTCAACACTTTTCAAACATCTTTTGATGATGTGGCATAATTATTTACAGGCCCTTTGACATGTAAACGATCATTTCATTTTTGTTTACAAATCTTTTGACTTGTAAATGAAGTTCAGGACACCAAATATGTAAATTTTTTAGCTGGCAAAAATCTGCTACACATGGCTCCCTGTCTTCGCCAAAAAAGGTGTCCCTTGACTCAAGAAAGCTGTTGTGGTATAGTGAGATCTGTGGGTGGCAATACACGAGGCAATGGTCTTGCTCTTTCAACTCCTTAAATTCAGACTTCCATCATATGTGATGGACTCAAGATAACTAAAATTCAGAATGTAAGATAACATCCAAACCAAATAAGTGTGTATGCAAGTACGTATACCTTGACTAATCACGAACCAACTGTAGGACCGTACAACATAAAACCTTCAAGAAATTCTAGGATTTTATCAAGTCTGTTACAAGATAAATAAAAGTATATAATTGAATGTTGGGGGGAGAGAGGAGAAATAGGCCAAACAAATAATATAGAAAATCAAAATTTTTAAGAAGAAAAAAAAATGAATTGTATGACAGCAGTATGCATCCAAACAGTCGAACTAGATTGAAACAATTCAGCAGGGGGCAGTGAAACAAGCAATACATACCCAATACTTTCAGGCGAAAACGCTTGTATATAGGACTGGCATAATCAACCTTGAAACCCATTTCCTCGAACAGTTTTAACTGGAAAGAATATAGACTAGTAATTAGCAAACTAGAATGGCTTAATTAAGGCATTGATTCTGCACAAGACCTTTCAGTAACTTATGAATTAACAATATTTCCAAGAGCACCTGCTCCATAAATCCATCATTGGGGCTGACAAATTCATTGCTTTGTCGTAAAGAATCAAGTGCATCTGCATCAACGGATAGTCATAAAAGAAAAACTAGCAATTGATTGGGACCATAAGCAACTACTTATACACTGGTTCAAGCAAATGATGCTTATTCACACCTTCTAGAGATAGCTGTTCGTTTCTCATAAGATATGCTGTGATGATGGCAGCACTGCAACGAATAAATGAAAATGAATTAAATAAATATTTGATATCAAGAAAATTGGAAAGATCATCATATAGGACTGGATTAATCTATGATAGAGCATGAAGTATATTAATCATTCCTAAATTTTAACTTCGAAGAATTTGGTATATCGCTCTTGGATGGGGAGAATATTGACTGCTTCAAAAGAATAACTCTAGTATCATAGTACCAGGTCATTAGAGATAATCAAGAAAAGACCACAGGATGCTTCTGTCCACTGCCAATATTCTCAGGCATGTTGGTCAATGAAATTCAACACATTCAAAAATCTTTGGTGCTCCCCTTGGAGACAATGAACTTCTGTATCAAGCTCTTGCCTATCTTCTCCTTATGGAAAGTTTAGCTCTCTCAAGCTCAATGTCTTTAGAGCCATTCTCTACAATTTGTGGTTGGCAAGGAATAGGCACATTTTCTCATGCTACTTCTGAAAGGCCCTCTATATTGAAGACATACGAGAAAGGATAGAGTGTGGAATTTCAAGTAGTGAGATGGGCCGGAGAGGTCATCAGCTCTCTCACACTAAGTTGTGTGCTGGGCTATTTTCTGTTATCTTGAAGTTCATGCTGATGAACTGAACTTGGGGATTGCTCCATTATTTCCTCTGTGTTGGGTTGTTTTCTCCTCGCAATTTTTTTTATATCTGTGAGTGTTCATGCCAGCTTATGCACACCTCAACCAATCCCATATGGCAACCCACCCGACCCTACAATATTTAAGTGTCAAGGAAACTCGTAGGAAATTAATTCTTAGGTTGGTGACCATCATGGATTAAACTCATAACCTCTCAGTTAGTTATTGAGATTATGTCTCCTTTTTTACCACTAGGTCAACTCATGATGGTTTGTTTTCACCTCACAATACAATCAAATAGTAAGAATATGCTTAAAATAGCATGTGTTGACTTGCTCCTAGAAATGCTCACAAAGTGGTATCGAGCACATCCAATCTTGGAGAGGTTAGGAAAAGTGGCTAAAAACAAAAACTTGAAGAGATGGTAGGAGAAAGTGGAAACAGAAAGAGAGATTAATGAGATGAAAGAAGCTGAAGAAAGGCTTACTTGTGAAATTCAAGAGAGCCAACAGTCAGCAGTTATAACCCTATTACAAGCATGCCTGAAACAGAACTCCTGTGAGACCCCTATATCAAAGATATATGCAAGCAAGAGTAGTAAAGGGAATTCTCCTACTGATGGTTAGCAGCAGGAACATGCTAAGAGTATACAAATGGACTGTAGTCTTAATAGGGAAAGTTGGTTTTTGGGGGTGTGAAATTTAAGGTAGTCAAGTGGGTAGAAGAGGTTACCAACCCTCTCAAAATAAGATAGGTAGTTGCCTATTTTCTGTTATCTTGAACTTTGGATCAATTTATTGAACTTGAAAATTCTCTGTGTTTCCTTTGTTTTGTGTTGTTTTCTCCGTATATTTCAATGAAACAGTAAGGGAATCCTTACAACTTCCTTCAGAATAGTTTTTGTTAATCACACTCTCTTCAATCGTGACCTCCAGCATAATTTTGGGATATGCCCTCATGTCATCTGGTATGAACCACATAATTTTACCAGATGGAAAGATAATAACAATAGGGTTGATAACATTTTGAGAGTATCATTTCCCTCCCACAATTTCCTTTTTTTTTTATGAGAAACACGACTTTCATTGAGAAAGAATGAATCCCGCTATAAGAAGGGATTCCAACTATACAAAATCATGTTCATAGGATAATTACAAAAGATCTTCGTCGAAGCCCAACGTGAGACCTGAAAGCGAACAAGAGACCATCAGCCTCCCACAATTTTTTATCCAATGTTCGTGTATCTCACTCAGTTCCTCCTTGCTCTATTCTTTTTTTTAATGAGAAACAGAAATTTATGTTCAAAAGGAGACAAAAGTACAGCCTAAGGCAACTAAGGTTCCCACTCCCTGCCAAAACTAACAAAAGAAAAGTCTGCCAATTGTTAACAATAACCCAAAGTTTGTTATTACAAAAGAATTTTGAGCAATTTGTACATCTCCAAGAGCCATTGTCTTGCACCAAAAGCTAAAAAGAACCGAAGAGAGAACTTATCTTCGATCACCTGGTTGTTCCTTTCCTGCATCAAAGAAGAGAATGTTTTGCACAACACCAAAGCACTCTTCCCCAACCACCAACGAAATACAGTCAAGAACCTCCAAAAGCCAATTAACAATCTTTTTTGGAAGGCAAAAAGCAATCCCAAATTCCTTAAATAACGTATTTGAGCTATTAGCCACAAAATGGCAGTGGAGATGAAACAAGTGGTCAAGGTTTTCTTTCTCATGTAAACACAAACAGCACATAGAAGAAGACCTCACCCAATTTTGAAGTTGCCTTTGGAGTTCACGTGGGTGTTCAAACTCCTATAAGCCAATGACCAAAGAGAAACTTCAACCTTTTTTTGGGATCTTGAATTTCTGTTTTACCAAAGGATAGGACAGTGTCTTCTCCCTATTGGTTAGCATCAAAAAGGTGAATTTAGCAACATATGAGTCGAGTGAGTCAAGCTTCCATCTCATTGTATCGCAATCATTGCTCACAGCCCAACCATTTAGGAACTCAACCAAATTAACTAAATTCCTTAATTCTCTATCAAAGAGAGGTCTTTTGATCCCCAAGTCCTCAGTTTTCTGTCCACCCCACGTCAATTATGTTCCCACATTCTTCTATCGTTCCCCAAGACAAACTCCAGAAAGCTCAAAATAGATTTTTGTCGTATGTGATATTTGACCAAAGTCGCTGTCTATCTTTCTGTTTTTGTAATTTTATCAACTTCTGTCCTCAAAATTGTGGGAAGTGGCTGCGCCAGATGTCTTAAAATGCTCCATATCTCACATTCAGCTAGTTTCAAATAATTCATGTTCAAAATTTGGGATGCTTTATTTGTTCTGCAAAACCTTTTTTGATATGATTGTAGTACCTACTTATGATCTTCATAAAACCCATATCCAGGTAGAACAAACAACTAATATTAACAGAAAATTTATCCATAATTAACGATGAAAAATCACAGTACCTTCAAAATAACCTAGCAGAGATACCATATCACATATCCAAAGCAAAAAACGAGTGGTTAAAATAAAATGTAATGATAAGTTGCGTATACCTTCTAGATACTCCAGCAAAGCAATGCACCAGAACAGATCCCTCCTTCCTACCCCGCTCAATAAAATCATAGCACACATTCAAATAATCCAACAAATCCTCATTTTCCATATCTCTCAGCGGCACTGCCATCCTCTCCACCTTCAAATCCTTTCCAGCATATTCCAGCGAGTACAAGAGCTTCTCAGGTGATAAAGAACTCTTCGACCCATCAACATAGTCACTCTCAGAAGCTGAATCACACCCAGTCCCACCCACATACACCTTCTTAATTTCCTTGCTGGGGATTATCAATCCACTGCGCCATTCGGAAAAAAACGAAATCGACTCAGAACTAAGAACCGAAAGCATATGTGTGATATCTGAGGTACCAAGCTGTAGAACTTCTGCTGCATCACCAATATTTCCAATGAAAAGCCTCTCACGTACAAGATGAGGCATGACAATAAATCAAGAACAGATGTCACAAACGCCTAATAAACAATGTTTCTGCAAACACAAGTGAAACCCCATTAACTTTCTCTCCTTGATTCAATTAAACAATAACTACACCCACAACAGCACTTCCAGACGGACTCTACTTCAATTCCTATTCAAGATTGGCCATAAACAACAAAATGGGTTTTGTATAAAATACTTTAACATGTAAACCATAGCATGGAAGAACTTATTAGACAATGGGGATTTGACGAATCAAGCATGTTTGTTGAATGAATTCCACAAAGAAGAGTAGGTTTTTCACAAGAATTGCGGAATTCAAAAGTAAAAAAATCCGCTATATATTTGATTCAAACATTGCAAGGAAAAGAAAAATAGATTGATTAAGAAGGGGCGAAGGATCACCTGAAATTTGGACGATGGAAAATCGAGCGTTATGCTGTCTTTGACTCTCTGCTTCGCTGCTGGTTACCGTCTTTCTTCTGTTGTCGCTGGTGCTACAATGACGGTATTTATACACCTTTACTTATTGTAAAAAAAAAAGGTAATTACAATAGATATCAATTTTAACATTAATTTTCTTTTATTGAGACGTTGTGTATATATGTAGGTTAGAATCTCCCTTTCTCTATTATCGTTGTTTAGGGTGTGATAATGTGTATTAGTGAGAGCTGATGGTAGAAAAAACGTATGAAATAGAATTGCCTTGGTAAGATTAGGGAGATGATCATTAAAAGAAAAAAGATACAATAAGAAATTGGTAAAATTGGTTTTGAAGCCAAATTGAAGTGAATTGTAGTACAAGGAAGGGTGGAATGGAAAGAGTTAGCGAAGTGTAATGCTTTTAGGATCGGACTTTGCTTTCCACGTGGCGCAAAAGGAATACCGTGGCTTTCTTTGACTACGATTGGGCCCCACGGATCACCCTCCACCGAATTATTCCTCTCTTTTTAGAGATTAAAAAATAGGGTCTTTTAAGTAAAATTGCCTAAAATGGTATACCTCAAAAATATTCTAATTCACTAATATTTTACTTAGGTTCAAATGATCGATTTACCAATCTATATTATTAATAATATATTAAAAAATAGAAAAAGAAAAATGGATCATGATTAATATTTACATCTATTAGATATCATAAGTAAATATTGTAAGTGATTAATTCGATTGTGGTAGTATTATAATAAAAATTGTTCCATAATTATTTTTATTTTGGTGATTTTGTTCAAAAATTCTTTCCTCTTGATCTCTCTCACTTTTCAATCTCTCTCTTAGTCCATTTTTTCTTTCGTTTTGCATTATTTTTCATATATTCCACATAATTATAGTATATATTGAATAATACGGTGTATATTTTATGAATGAAATGTTCTTATATCAATTTGTTTATAGAATGTGGACTGAAAATGAGAGAAATCAGGGATGTGGGTTACAATTTAGGAAATTTAATAAAAAGGTAAAAGTTTCATTCTTCGAATAAGTTGAATACTGAATCCATTTTCTTCACAAAAGACACCGAATGATAGAAGATTGAGGGAAGTATAAGCAGTGAAGAAGAAAAACATCAGCGGCCGACTAGTATAGTGATCTTTAGGGAAAAAAATTGGCAAAAATTTAAGGTAAGTAAGAATTTATATTTCGTATTCGAAATATACTAGGGTATATTGAGTATATTGAAGATAACATCATTAATGTATTATTAAATATATAAAGTATATACGTAACAGATCACATAAAATATATGTATTATGCAGTAGTATATATGCAAAAATTCAAAAAAAATATTGATTGGATACATAATCTGTGTATACAGTGGTATATAAATGAAGTAAGAAAAAATCACAAAACATGAAGAAAAAAAAAATTGTATGTATTATTGAACATATACAGTAGTATATATGTAACAAATCACAAAACATAAATGAATTATTCAGTAGCATATATGTAATATAAAAAAAATATTGAATGGATATATAATATGTGTATATATTGGTATATATATGCAGTAAAAACAATTCACAGAACATGAAAAAGAATATGTGTATGTATTATTGACTATATGCAGTAGTATATATGTGACAAATTACAAAACATAAATTTATTATTCTGTGGTATACCATAGTATATACAAATGACGAGACATTTAATAAAAATTATATGTCGAACATGACGGGAAAATGAACTGAATAATAAAAAATCAAACAAAATAGAAGAAACATGACCGGAATATATGCTACGGAACGAAGGAAGAAAGAATAATTTTTTTAGAAAAAAAATATATGTTACGAAAAGGAAGAAGAAAGAATATAAAAAACGAAAAACGAAAGAAAAAAAAAAGACTAACCATATCTTTTATCAACATTAGGTTTCTCTTCCAATATTATTATCTATAAAGTTATAACTTTTCCAGTTAAAAGGAAGAAAAACACTACTACAATTGATTACATGGCTAAACCCTTTCTACAATCTTGCCACATATTAGAAATCTTTCTAAACAATATCTTTCACTGTCTCATAATCCGAGCTAACATTTAATTATTAAATTTAATATACTGTTATATTTAATTATTAAATTATTTCATATTAGAAAAGATTTTATTTGATGTTTAATTAATAAACTATTTTCAAATTATTTCAAGTTATACATTAATTAATAGTATAAAATAAAAAAGTTATCATTTATATAATAAATTGAATATAATGTAAATAAGGAAATAATTTGAATTTAGTTTTGAAAATTATATATAATTAATAATTATGATAAGGTTATCATTGTCTTAAAAATATACGAAATCTTAATCAAGAAAATAACTTTTAATTTAGGACATTTGTGAAATTCCGTAGTAAATTTAGGTTTTTTCTCTAAATCTTTCAAAAAAAATATCTATTGCACATATAATTGTATCAATTTAGGGCCCGTTTGGTGACATTTTCATTCTTTGTTTTCTGTTTCTTGTTTTATGTTTTATGTTTTCTATTTTTTTTAGAACAAGAAACTTGATTGTGTTTGATAATTGTTTCTGCTTCTTGCTTCTTGAAAAAAAGAAACAGAAATAGAAAATGTGTTTGATAACTGTTTCTTGTTTCCTGATTTTATTTGAGATTTATTTTTTATTTTATTCATATTTTTTATTCACATCTAATTGAATTAAAAATTACACTCTCACTTTATCAAACCTAGATAGAAAAGTTTTCTAGTAATCTTATAGAGATTAAGATGAAGATTGAGATCTGAAGGACAGAGATGGCAAGGAGGAGGACGAAAACCCACGATGAGGAGGTGGACTGAAATCCACATTGAAGAGGTAGACAAAGACCCACCGAGAAAACACAGGTCTGGCAAAAATCCACAGATTCGGCAAAACCCTGATCCGACGAAGAGGAAGACGTCGTGTAGAGGAAGACTATGAAAGGCGAGGAGGAAGATGATGAAGACGACGAGAGGAAGAGGAAGACGATGGTTATTTGGGGAAGACGATGAAGATAAGAGGAAGAAAAAAGGAAACCACGTGGAGAGTGGTTATTTGGGGAAGAAGATGGAAATAAGAGGAAGAAAAAAGAAATAGCGTGAAAAAATGAAAAATGAAAAGGAAATATAACAATAATTGAGAAAAATGAAAAGAAAACCAATAGAAATAATTGAAGAGAATGAAAAAGAAAAGGAAAAAAACCAATAAAAATTGAGAAAAAGGAAAAAGAAACTGATAAAATAATTGAGAAAAGAGAAAATAAAACTGATAAAAATCATTGGAAAAAACCAATAGAAATAATTGAGAAAAAGGAAAAGAAAAAGAAAACCAATAAAAATAATTGGAAAAGGAGAAACTATTTTTTTCCCCAATAATTCATTATAAAATGAGAAACATTTCTACTTTTTCTGAGAACGAGAAACAGGAAACGTTACCAAACACCTCTGTTTCTTAAAAAATGAAAACAGAAACAGAAAACAGGAAACGAGAACGTTACCAAACAGGTCCTTAAATTCTTAATCAGTAACTATATCAACTAAACTATGAACTTTGAAATTTATATTAATATAAACTTCAAATTAATGATTGTATTAATTTAAATTCAGAACTTTTATAATTGTGTCAATTTAAACCCCAACTTATATGATTGTATCGATTTAAACCTCTATTATTTTTATTTTGATGCACCTATGAAAGTTTAGGGTTTAAATTGATATATTTATGTAAGTTTTGAATTTAATTTGATATATTTGTAAAAGTTTAGGGTTTAAATTGATACAATTATTAATTCGTGGTCTAAACATCTTTTTTATTTTTTTCGTTGACGTTATAACTTTGATCTTTAACTATTAATTTCATCCGATTATTCTTTAGGTATTGTCAACCTTATTTTTGACAGTAAAATCGAGAATCGTATGACTCCATGAAATATTAACTAACATAAAACTTCGAAGGAAAGCAATGCATTTTCAATACATGTGTGTGTACGAGAGTTTTTTTTATGAGTTTTATTCAATTACCAATTTCTTGATTTTTAAACTATGTATAGAGATGACTCTAATAACATAAATGTAACTTAGACTTAACTAAAATAAAGATGTTTTTATAGTTTTTGTTTTCTATTTTTAAACTATGGCCAACAATAACCCTTTCATAGTCTAGACCATTATGAGGTTGGCACATATAAATCTACTAAATGTGTATGCACAATAACGTTGATAATAAATATGTTGAGATTTCTATCATGATCATAACAAGAACTTGTTGAGATTTTTTTACAATCAAATAAAATTTATAGTTACTAATCAATACAACCTCTACTACTGAATAATATTACAATAGCACAAAACTCAGTTAACCGGCAGACAAGTGCAACGATAGTTTCGAAACAATAAAGTTTCTAATTAAAGTAGTAAAACCCAAAATATTCGGTATGGATTGATAATGTAAAAGTCTCAAAATGTTTGATTGATCGTATAGAATTTCTAAAGATAAATTTTTAAATGTGCATAGTTATTTGTTGCAATCACAATTGAAAGCACCAACAATTGGTATTGAATTCAAGAAGGTTATCATTTTCTTTCACTACGATTGAACAGTTTATATTTGATTCCTAAATTAATTTACGAGTGTCCGGTGTGTCTTCTACTTCGGTGTTGTGTTTAATAAATCTAAAAAAACATTCATATTTTTTTTATTCTAACATGTCATTGTCCTAATTAAACGTGTTTTTTAAAATACATAAACCCAAAATCTAATTCAAACTCAAACATAAAATATGATTTTATGTAAATGAAATTCATTAAATATTTTTAAAAGCGTTTAAATAGTTTAGGCAAAAATACACCAATTTATACCTCTAAACTTCGGAGGTTATATCAATTAAAACCTTGAACTAATAATAAGTATCAATTTAAACCTTGTACGTAACTTATAATTGTATTAATTATATCATAAATCTTTCACCAATGAATCAATTTAAACTCTCTAATCACAAATTCCTTTTTGTTTACTCTAATCTTTCCTTTTGTAAAACTAGCTTGTAAAGTAGTCTACGCACATATTTGAGAATCAATGTACGTATGAATGATTTTAAAAAGAAATTATAATTAAAGATCTAAATTGATTGATTTATTAAAATTTTGGAGTTTAACATATTCAATTCATAAGTAACACACGAAACTGGTCGAACGAAAAAATTTGAAGAAGGGTATAAATTGATACATTTACAAAAGTTCGAAGTTTAAATCGACGTAAGTATTAGTTTAGAAGTATAAATTGTTTGTCGATGAATTGTGGTAGTGACATTAAACAATAAACATCAGCAGCAGCGTCTTGGAAAAGAAAGTCGTTTGTTGTATAGTTGTTATGATTATATATTAGGTTTGAGAATGATGAAATAATAAAAGCAAGTCACATGGTTGTCCACATCAAAATCACCCTTATAAATTTATACCTAAACAAACTATGCCCTACTCACTATCACAAAGAGAGTGACATTAAATCAAAACAGATTTGGAGGCCATCACAATTAATTATTTGACTTTACAATATTAATTTTAGTTCCTAAAGAAGTCGTTGGAGGCAAAAAGTTTGGATCGAAATGAAGGAGCATCGAGCGAGATCAGATAGAAACAGACCCTTTCATTCGTTTCGAGGTCAAATGAGTATTTCCACATGACAATGATATTGGCATAAATCAACTTTCGTTTTAACGAAATCTATCTTTCATTAATAACCCTAGAAAATAGTCATTTATATTATAAGGTCGTTTTTACCCATTAATTTTTTTTGGATATTTTTCTTTAAATGGATTTTTTTTTGTTGATTTTTATGGGATTTTATTTAGAATCTTGATTGGTTTTTTTAAATAGTTTTCTAAAAAAATAGAAAATTTTTGGACTTTAGTGATATTTTGTCATTTTTGTATTTGTATTGTTTGGAAATATTGATGTAGGTCGAGTTTGATCGAACCACTGTAAAATGTAGTGTCTTCTTCTCTAACTCTTTTTTAATTATTTTTTCATTTAGTTTTAGTTTTATATTCTTGTTGGTTGATATTGATTGTATACTCTATTAAATATTTTTTTATCAATCTTGTTATTTTGAGTAAATTAGTTAATTAGTTTTTTTATTGAATATAAAAATTATCTATTTGGGTATATTTATTAAAAAAATTAATCAAACCCTATTCTCGTCTAGGGTTGTCATATCGGTCCAACAACAATTTTATTTTTTTCACTATTAAATTTGGCAAGATTATGAGAGGAGGTGGGAAGAGAGAATAATCGATATCATAGCTTCAATTCATCTTCTTCCTACATTTTCTACTAATTGCCTCTAGTTTCAAACATATCAGAGAACATTTTGATAGAAAGTAGTGCCTTAGTTTTTATTTTAAAACGAGACAGATCTCAAATTTTATTAATAAAACGAGACTAAAGCTAAAAGTACACAAGTAATATATAAAAAACACACAAATGAAAGTAGTGCCTCGTAGGGTTGTGAATAGAAACAGGTGGAATAATACCAAACCTAATTATAATTACATGATAGTTGCTCTTTTTGGTTTATGTTGACTAATTTAAATATGTCGTTAAATGATTTTTTTTTCTCGAGTCTTTGACGATGTCTCAAATATACATATTATCCTTGCCTCGTAATAA
Organism: Cucumis hystrix; assembly: GCA_025688845.1. Classification (NCBI taxonomy): domain Eukaryota; kingdom Viridiplantae; phylum Streptophyta; class Magnoliopsida; order Cucurbitales; family Cucurbitaceae; genus Cucumis; species Cucumis hystrix. Next base: position 20,697,081 of record CM046886.1, on the reverse strand, counting down.
TGGTGGGGAGTGGAAACATGATTGTTGGACCTACAAATTTATTGTCTATGAGTGTTAGATACGATTGACAATATCGATCATCAAACCTATAAATTCAGTATCTTAAATAAAAACAGTGCTTTCGGCAGCATACAATATCATTAGATTTAGATTTATACTGTCACTGTTGATCAAAATCTCTTCCATAAAAGACACTGAATATATATGTGTTTTGTGGCTATTAGTTTTGTTATTTTTCTTACTTTGGAAATGATAAATTCCCATTTTTCTCCTTTGCATTTTGATTTTTTAATCTACTAATCTAAGACTTTGATTTGTTTGGTTTAATTTGATGTTTGTGTTCAAACATTCTCTAATATTAATATTGTTGATTTTAAGAAGAGTAATAATTTTTCATTTTGAATTAAATAAAATACAAAATTTATGCATTTTGGATCTCTTTGAAGTGAAACATAGATTTAGATATCTTTTTAAAATGTGTTTTAAAACTAGTTATTTTGTCCGTCAATCCAAGTATTTACTATAATTAATTGCGGGTTATAAACAAAGGTCAATTGAACAAATATCTAAATTAAAAGGCATTTTAAAAATAGGTTTTTTAAAAAATATAACAAACTGACAAAATATCCAGAACAATTTCGAAAACGGGAAAAGCATACCGGCCCACAATGAAAAATTTCAAAAATGCCCCAATTAACACCCAATTAATTAGTCACTCAGGTGTGTAATATATTTGATACACATGTAACCAAATCTAAACGATCGGTACCCAAATCTAAACTACCAATATCCCAACAATTTTTATTCAAAATTATCGTATACGAATATCTTTTATATTTGGTACATGAACAAAAAAAATAATTAAATATTTATGATTGATTGAAAACAAATGTCATGATTTCAAAAAAATATAAAAGAAAAAATGCAAAACAAGAAGAGTAGAAAGAATATGAAAAAGAAAAGAAAAATTGGAGAAGATGGAAATGAATGAACCTAAAATATTTAGAAAAATGGTCGGCTTCATAGATTTTTTGATTTTGTTACACATGTCTTAAATATTTCGGTGTTGTGTTATATTTATGAAATTCAACTCTTAAAAAATATACATAGTCTTATTTTTAAATAAATGTAAAGGCATGGATTCTCTTCTTTAATGAAAATTAATTAATACTAAAAAAATTAAAACTATTTAGAAAATATAGCAAATATATATATATATATAATTTGATAGGTTTTGGAATATTTTATAAATAATTTCAATTTTATTTGCTATATTTGAAAGTGGGTTTTGCTAAAATAACAAAAAAATTTATGATAATAGAACTCATGTCACAACATTTTCTAAATTTTCAAAAGTAGCAAATTTAAAAGTGATAATCCTCTGATAGCCATACAATTACTATTTGATATCACTAATTTTGATATATTTTCAAAAAAATTGGTGTTATGAGCTGGTTTTTTTTTTTCTAAATATTTTTGTCATTTGATGTAATTTTTCTATAAAAAAATGTGCCCGTGCATATATATATATATGGTAACCTAACAAAATAAAATAAATCACAATGAAATAAAAAATAAAAACTAGCTCCTCTAACAACCAAACATAGAGAAATAAAAGAGGGAGTCTTTAATATATATACATATATTCACTAGAAAGTCTTCCTCCATATGGCTTGAATAAATGACCATGTGGTTTGTTTTTCCTTGGAGAATGCTTTCCCCTCCAAATGAATGACCACAATAGCCAACCCAAAGTTCTATATTTATTTGTGACATAGAATAGAAAAAATAATACATATTTTTTACCATTATAAAAAATACTCTTCAATTTTCCAACATCCATACCCTTCTTAAACTTAAAAGAATTTAAAAAATATTCTTACCGTAATCATTCAAAGTATGTCAATTATAATAAGAAGTAAGTCGAATAATAGAACTAAGACTTCAATATTTTAATATAGTTTTACGTTAGTAGTTGAAAGTGAGTTAAGAATTAATATAACAAAGAGAAAGAGACACGTTAAGAATTTGGATCAATCTTGATAATAAGAGTTGGAGAGGAAAGAAAGAAAATGCATGCATTACCAATTAGGTAAAGTACCAATATGAAAACATAATACATCTTTTAACCAATTTTTAAGTTTGGTTCATTCCCAAGTGAAGATGAGTTCTAAAGAAAAAAAGTTGATTGTGTAAATGTTGATGTTGACATTTCTTTACATATTTGGACAAGCTAAAGAATGATAAAATTTCTTTTTTTTTTTTTCTTTTGTATCTAAAGTTATCTAGCGGGAAACACGAAATCGAAGATTTTTTTTAGATATAGAAAGGAAAGAAAGCAAAATAATTTATAATAATATTTTATTATATTTGTAAATATTTTAAAGAATTTTATAAATGATAATAATTTTCATAAGAATATTTTTGAAACAAGAAGAGAGTTATTATTAAAAACTCCACCTTTGAGAAATTTTTCTAAACCCAAAGGGAAATTGGAAAAGATGAACAAGTATTAATTTTTTTATTTAAAGGGAAAAAGACGTAAGAAGGGGAGTTGGAGAGCAAACAATGGAGGGTGAAAACGAGGGAATGTATGGAGGGAAAGCTTTGGAAGCATCATATATGCAAACAAGGCAAAAATGGCCAAATGGGGTCACTCCTTATTTAAATTCACATAATCAAATTTCACACTCCATTGGTTGGTGACCAAACCAACTTCCCCTGCTTATCATAAATGGCCTACAATGGCGGTGGTGGTAGCATTGCCCTTTCATTGCTTCTAACAAGCAGCAGCTCCCAGTTAGGCAGCTCCTCAGGTCTCCCCTTTTCATTTAATGCTCCATTTCTGTTTTCCACCACATCTTTAATTTTCTTCCTGTAGGGTTTTTCTCCCTTTTCTTGATTTTTGCTAATCCACTCGATTTTACTTCGTACTCTTCCTCTTTTTTCAGTGCTTGTTTTGGACCATTCGAATCTTCTGTCTTTATCGTGGAGTTTTGTGGTTTTGAGGGTTTTGTGTCTTTATCTCTACTGGGTTGTGGTCCAAGTTTGGCCTCTCTTGTGTTTTTTTCAGGATTTGGGCATCTGGGTATCTCTCTGTTTTTGTTTGTTTTTTTTAATCAATTTTGAGGACTTCTCATTGAATTTCTCAATGAGGGTTTTCAATTGACTATTACCATGATTTCTGTCTAAGAAGCTTCATGATGTTTGGATGACAATGGCAATGTGTTATTAGCTCTGATGAAGCATTTAGAATTTCCCTGTTCTTGAAGTTGTTGCTGTAGCCTGTATTGCTGTTTCTTAGTGAAAGAAGCTTGTCGGTTGTGATGTCTACAGCAATCACTTTTATGATAAAAAATTGTCTTTTCTTCTCCTTGTTCCTTCTTTCTTTCTTCAAAATCAAAAGCTAGTGATTTCAATAACTGTTTTCTATCACTTCGCTTTTTATATATTGGTTTGATTCCCCATTTTTTATTCCTTGGTCTAGCCATTTTTGTTGCATTTTCTGCTAGGATTTCATCGAGTACAATGTTTTATCTGCTCATCTCGTTCCTTTCCTTCATCCTTCTTTCGAAGTCCTTCTCTTATAAACGCTTGCTGCCATGGGAGGCCAAGATGAGTTTGTTGACTGCTTTACTTGTATCATGGTTCCATAAGAGCAAACTTGCTTTGAGTTTCTTTCTGGTTCTCAAGGTCTCCGATCCATCATTAAAGAGCATCAGATGTAGCACAAAACTGGGGAATTTAGATGAGAAAAGGGGGACTTCACTCTTGGATTTGCCTGAGTTGGCTCTCGAGTCAATTCTCGACCGGCTTTCACCATCTGAGTTGTGTAGGATGGCAAATGTGTGCACTTATTTGAGGGATGTTTGTGAAGATGACTATTTCTGGGAGAAGCACATGAAGCAGAAATGGGGGAAGTTGATGGGTAATTCTGCTTCTAAAGAATGGCATTTGCACATAGCTCGTCAGAGGAGATCTAAGCTCACAAGTTCACCTCAGAAGAAAGGTTTCTTCAGTTCGTATTCTGGAAGTTGGTCTTTTCTGCTGACTAGACCAAAACCAGAAAGTAGAGGCAACATCAGGAGTCCTTTACCAATTGATTCAATGAAGGCTTGGTATCAATCTCTTGAAAATGGAAAGTTATGGTTTCCAGCTCAAGTCTACAATAGAGAGGTAAGAAAGCTGATGCAAGCTTAATAAACAAAGTCTTCTTGAATTTTGAGTTCACCATTCCTTATTTTAGAATGACAACAACTTTTGCTAGTAGCATTCTTGCTTTATAGATTTCTGTCTATTTTTGCAGAGTGGTCATGCTGGTTTCATGTTGTCTTGTTATGATGCCCAAATATCCTACGATTCGCAGACCGACATGTTCAAGGCAAGGTATATCGAAAGACATGCTCACATTGACTCCAAAACTTACTTGAATCGTGCACTTGTTTATATGGATTGCACATTAAGTGATTTCCCTTTTACTAGTGCAGAATTGCTTCTTCTTTGAATGGTTTATTTAATTAAGCTATGCTTTGATCTCAGATATCCACCACATGGGAGACGGGCAATAGAGGAAAATATTTTTTGGAACAGGCTAAGAGCACCGCCTGTCGATATTCCTCCCCATCTTCTTCATGCCTCTGAATGTTTAGCTGACCTGAAACCTGGTGATCATGTCGAAATCCAATGGAGAAAAAGCAAGGAGTTTTCTTATGGTGTGTTTTTCAACTCCAAGCTCTTAAAAAATATGTAGCTTACATGATAGTTTTGAGTTGATTTCCAAACCTTCACCTACCATTTTTCCTCCAAAAGCAACAAGATTCGTCGTCGAATCAAAAACCTTGTCTTGCTACTTGACAGACATTCCCCTGTTATCGTAGGTTGGTGGTATGGAGTCGTAGGCCACTTGGAAGCGTGTGATGGGAATGCAAACAAATGCCAATGTTGCTGGAATGGTAAGTGAAATTTTGCAAGATAATTACAAGTTTATATTTGAATAGAACTGCTAGGATTTCTGAATGCGTGGTGAATGTAGTGTTTCATTACATGTTTGGAAGCACTCTCAATAAAAAAAACACTCAAGTCCAGCACTTCACGAGTACTTAGTCTGAAAACATCTTACATTACTCTATGGAACATGAAAATTTTGAGTGAAAAGTGCCTATTGGCCTAAATGAGGTTGTGGACTTGGAATGAGACTGATACGTTGTTGGTGATGGACAGACATGGTGTTGTTGGAGTTCAGTCAGTACGGCGTCGAGTCACGATGGAGAAAGACGGTTATAAACCGAAAGAGCCACAAGGAAGTAGGGAATGGAGCAGATGGGTATTATGGAGGAGTGAGGAAGCTTTACAAAGAAGAGGAAATTACGAGGTGGAAATGCTTGTGGCCCAATAGAGTTTTGGAATAGAATCATTACATTCTTCATGCTTCTCTGCTCCTGATTTAATGTACAGATTTAGTTTTTTTTCTTTCTCAACCATCTTTTCTATTTCTCTCTCTGAGATTTTCTCTCAAATTATGAGTTAAGAGGCATTGCTTGGAGAGTCTTTTGGAGGATGTTTTGCATATAACAGACTGCTCTAATGTTGTATCTTATACGTAAAATTTGGGAATTTTCAAAGAGGCTTTTTGGAGTTATTCAACTCTTTTTTATTTGGGAATATCATAGGTTTTAGGAATATCCATTGCATTCTTCTTGGTGATATTTTACCTTTGTCATTTGATTTGGACTTTTGAATAGCTTAGATCTACTCTTTCTCTCTAATAGACTAGGGATTGAAGATGTGAGATTTGCAAAAAGGATTTCTTTTAACACTGGATAACATTTTTGACACCAAATTTCTTTACTTTGATGTATTTTCTACCAATATTTTCAATAGTGGAACTAAATTTTGCAAACTAAAATGATGGTTTTTAAAATAGTGTTTTTGTTTTTAGAATTTTGTATTGACTTCATTTTTATAAATAATTAAACTTAATTTTTAAAACAAAACCTTATAAAAAAGAGGAAAAAAAAATCAATATTTTATGAGCTTACTTTAGAAATTACAACATTTATAGTGTCTTAGGTCTATTTTAAATTTTAATCAAATAACAAAAATTATGATAAAAGTTGGCACACCTTGCCAAGTTTTAGGATAAATTTTAGGAAAATTGTAAAAAAAAAAAAAAAAAACCAAAACATTAAGAAAAATTGTTAAAGATAGCAAATTTGACAAAATATTTAGCGCATATAGCAAAATTTTCAGATTCTTTCAATAATACAGACTTATGGATTTTAGACACTAATACAAATCTATTAGTGGCTATTATTGATAAAATCTAAAATTTTGCTATTTTTAAACATACTCCAAATATTAACCATTAACGATAAAGGGATATTTTGCAAAATATAAAAAAAATTATTTACAAAAGAACAAAATTCAGTGCACTTAATTTTTGTAAGAAGCGTAAATAATTTATCTTTTTTCTATTTTTACAACTTTTCAAAATAGAATGTAATGAAATTTTGTTAGGCTTTTTAAATTATTTGTTAGAAAAATCCTAAATTTTATTTCGATCATACTTTTCAATTCATATGTATTTATAGACATATTTCATCAAATTTAAAAACAAATAGCTACAAGAAGAAGTGTTTTTCACTCAAATACACTCAAAAGCTATTTTAAGTGGATAAATGAAAACGTAAATATTGATATTATAAATCAATTTTTTTTAATTTTGAAAAAATGAAGTCACATCACCACCAATAACCACAACCAAAATTTGAACCACCAACTCCCTTTGTTTCTTTTCCAATCCTTCTTTATATTTTCACCTAAAAATGAGTTTTTTGTTTTTCTAATTAATCTTTGATGATTTTTCAAATTTACAATTTAGCAAACAAAACTACACCAACTTTCATGTGGTTAATGTCTACGCGCCTTTCCATCATTTCTTTTTCTTCATGTCGGTGATCTACCTTACCTTACCCTTTACCACACCAAACTTTATATCCTTCATAGTTCACCTCATGCCTTGCATACTCTTTCCCTCTTTAATCATTCAATTTACCCACATGCTTAATAATAATTCAAACCCTCATTTATTTGGTTTATTGAATTGCATCAAATGCGAATTCTAGATCTCACAAATATTGCTTTTTAAATAAGTGATCAGGTCTTAGTTCAAACTTTTTTAATTGCCTCTAACCTTAAATTTTTCTATCATCACTATTCAAGGTTAGAGTCGATGTAAAGATAATTCTATCGTGTTTTAGTATTTACACGGTTTTAAGTATATTTTTACTCTTTTTGTTTGTCTTTTATCCTAATTGTCATGTGGCATGTGTATAAGTTGTTATTCTTTGTTATCTTTTCTACTTCAAATTCACTATGGGTTTATAGCTTGTATAAGAGATGTGAGCTTTATGTGGTGTAATGTTTGGAATATTGTTTGAAGTGATTAAATTAAAAATAAATAAGTTATTTTGAAAAACAATGATGTGTTCGAAAATCGCATAATGTGAATTTTAAAAAATGAGTTTGGCATAAGTTGATTTAGGATTAATACTTGAAAACGACTTTTTTAGAAAAATAAAATTTGAGTATTTAAGGGTAAATCTCTTTCTAATTCGTATGAAAATTAGAACTTCCACAACCACGTTAGCCAATATCGGCCACCATCTCAAGCGAACCAATTTAATTAAACAATCTTGTACATAAAAACACTAATTTTGAAAGAAAAAAATTGGTCAAACACACTTTTTTTATATATAAAAACAATAATAATAACGACTTTTTGAAAAATACTTTTCTTCCTTGAGTGAGCCCAAACATGTCTTTTAATTAAGGTAAATTTAAACATGTTCATATAAACAATTCGACTTCAATAGTACGTAATATCGAAGTTCGCATATTTACATAGTGATAATCATTTTTTTTCCTTCTACTTTTTACATTTTATCGAGTAAGCTTGTTGTTCTCTATTTCTAGAAAAATTTTATTTTAAAACTATATATTCTACGAATACAGCTTTACTCACTCACTCGATAGCCCAAATAGGTCTCCAATTATAATAAACATCTCATTCAAATCGTAAAAACTTTAAAATAGGAGGAGGAAAATGAGATTTGAATTAAGATCAGATCATATTTTATGATGTGGAATGCAGTATTGAGAGAGAGGAGACAAAAAACATTTCACAAGTTGACATAGAAAAGTACACAATGGTAAACAACTTGAGAATCTCATGCTTAGTTGAGAATTGGAATGAGTGTTTGTGTTGGGGATTGGGCCTACTCAATTTATCCTCTCCACTCAATTCAACTTCTTTTTATATATATAATATAATATTCTCCAAACATTATAATATTTTCTTGTTGCAACTACATTGCAAGTGAAACAAAATTTAAATTGTATGAAAGAGTATTGATTTTTGTAGGTGAGTTGGTGGTGGTGGTAGAAATTATATATTATTTTAGTTGATCATCGAATGTGGTTTTTGTTCACTCGAGTTAGATCACGTGGAGATGATCGCGTTGATAATCGTTGAGATAAAAGAGCCATTAAATCCATTATTGGAGTTTGAGGTAGGGAGAATTAGGTTGAGTTTGTTAAAGTAACTATCAACTCAAGTTTACTAACCTTTTATAAAATTGATGAGTCAAAATTATAATTTACTTGCTTACAGGAACTTGCAAATAAATAAACAATTAAAATACCAAAAACACTCCCTTTGATTTTTAATGGTTATTTTTATAGGCAATATATATTAATTAGGTCATCCAGTTTTCATTTGAGTTTTTAAATTTTAATTTAGTTATTTGATTTGGAGATCTACAATTTTAACCTTGATTTTTCATATATTTTAGTTTTAGTTTATATTTCAATTTAAGAGAATTATAATTAGGTAAGTTTTAAATTCAAAAGTGAATAGTACATTAGTAAAAAATCAATATTAAAATTATAAACTTTGAAACAAATTAAAGCATAATTCAACCTCAAATCAAAGAATTGTAACATTTTAAAATCCAAAAGATGAATTAAAAACTAGATCCAAAATCTTTTTCCGGAACTTACATGATTAACCTTTTTAAAATCCAAAAGATGAATTAAAAACTAGATTCAAAATCTTTTTCCGGAACTTACATGATTAACCTTTTATCTTAATTTATGGAAGTTGGAGAAATGATTTTAAATTTTATGATTTAAAGTTCAAAAAAATAATTTTATATTAATTATTTCGTTTATAACGAGTAAAATTTTGAAAATAAATGTATTTAAGATTTCATGTTTGGATAATAGTTGAAAACCAAAAGAAAATTAAGAATTAAAAACAATTATGTAATTTACTTTTAAAACCTGAAATCGTTGAGAAAAGTTTTAATATGTTAAATTGCTTGGTTCCAAACAAATTATAAGATTTTAAAAAATAATAAATTTAATTTAAAAGAGAGCAAAAGATCGTACATGTAAAGGGGTCCGGACACTCAAGAAGATTAAAAAAAAGCTATAGAGTAAACCCAATTGCCTAAAAAACAAACAAATAATGAAATTTTTTTGAAGATAATGCAAAATGTGCACGCAAGCTGACGTGGGCACTCATGAATATTAAAAAGAAAAAAAAAAAGAGAACTAGAGAACAAACACAATTGCCAATAAACAAATAATGGAAAAAAAAGTCGAAAATGTGGCACGCAAATAAAAAGGCAAAATATTTGTGACATGTATTAGTAACTTCTATTGATTCCTAGCGATTTTAAATTTTGGATTTAGTTTCTATTTAGCTTTACATTAAACATTGAACACTTTAATTTGTGATTTTTTAAAATGTATTGTTTTAGTAGTCTCTAAAAATGGGTTTAAAATGAAACTATTGAGAATATTTACAGATAAAAAAGTTTCAAATTTATCAGCGATAAATATGATAAGAATGTCTAATATCTATAAGCCATACCATCTGAAATTTTGCTAGATAAAAAATTTGGTTCATTTTGTTATTTTAAAAAACGTTTTAAAAATAATTATATTGTATTTAAGATTAAAAAAATATAGTTTTAGGGAAGATATGATATTTAAAATTTATTTTTTATTTAATAATTATTTTAAATAAAACTATAAAGTTATTTAGAGATCTGTTCTTAAAAACTTGTGAACTAAAAAATATATTTTATAAAAAGAAGTATATTATTAAAACTTAAGGACAAAGGCAAAATTTAAATTTTAGAAACTGAAAAAGTAATTTTTTTTTCAAAATTAAATTATTTTGTAGTACTTTAATAACACTCATTAAAATTACTTTAAATCTTATTAAAGTGGAAGAGAGAGTAAATTTTTCCATTCAAATAATGATTTTATAATTAAAATTTTATTTATGAGAATTTTTGTTAAAGTACTTTGAAGTGACTTGATAACAATCAATCTCCCAAGTAATGTTTTTTTAAAAAGTAAAACCCCATTTAGTACTCATTTTGTTTCTCCTTTCATGGTTTGATCCACTCTTTGATTTGACTAAATCTTCCTAAATATAAGACTTTCTTGTGTGTTGTCACCACCAAATGCACAAGCCAATTAATATATATATATAAAAGGCAAATTTATGTTAATTTCCCCACAAAATAGAAAATCGGATGAATATTTTCTTACACATTTTTTAACACTTAAATTTGTGGTTATTTATCCCTATTTTGTAATCATAATGAAACGTGTGATTCAGGACTAAATTCATGATCAACAAAATGACCAAATTTATGATCAATAAATGTAATCCATGTGTTGAGTTATTGACGATGACTAATCCAACTACGTTTAAATTTTTTAGTGGCTGGAGACATTGTTAATCATTATTTGCAATACATTGTTATAATGACAAAAAATCAATAATACCATAAGGGAAAACTAAGCCTTGTTTGATCAAAATTCACCAACCCCATTCCCCATTTTTGGCACGCGCTTCAAGTTCACTACAAGCGCGTGCTTCTCTTTCACTTCCACCTCATATTTTTACGCTCAACCATAATTATAATTCCACCAAATTGTGTATTTGGTTTTCCAAAAAAATCCCAAAACTATTATTTTAATTTGCCACCCCCTTCCACCTCCCAAGATCTGCCACGTCATCATCTCTATATTCTATAAATAAAACTCCATTTCCACTGCTTCCAACTCGCGCTCGCCCTTGTCTCTTCTCTACTCTCTGGCTCCCCATTTTCTCTCCTCTCTCTCTATTCCTACTTCGTTTCTCCATTTCAGGGGAGCTTCATTTATCTCTCGAGGTTTGTTCTCCACTTTCCTTTTCTTCTTCTTACGGCTGAGATCTGATTTCATCCAACATTTTTTTTATACTTTAGATCTGATTCCTTTGCTACGGGTTTTGTTTTATTAGTCTTTTCATGTACCAGATCTGTCTGCTGCTGGCTTTTTAGTTTTTGCTTTTGCTGATTGGAATTTGTAATTTTTTTTTTACTTTACTCATTGGATCTTTCGTTTATGCATGCTTGTTGGTTTCTATATCTTCTTGCTGTGTTTGCAATTCTATTGATGCTCTGTTTTTGCTTTATTTTCGTGACAATTCGTTTTTTCATTGATTTCAACTTGTGAATTATCTAATGCTCTGCATTGGACTGCACTCTCGGTTGATCCATGCATTAGTGGTTAGGGGATGTACCAATTTACTCGCGGTTTGGATTCAAGGAAGTTAAAAAGGAAATGATTTTAAATCCTGTGATTTGGAATTTGAGAAATGATTTTGAATTAATTACTTAGTTTGGAGCGCATTTGAAATGAATATATTTAAAAATATTAGTTTGGATGTGACCATGTATTTAAAATTATTAGTTCGGATGTGACCGTAAAAGTTTAAGGATTTTCTAATATAGGTTTTCATCTATGATGTGTTAATTGAAAATTAGAATATGACAAGGTTAAAATGATAATTTACATCACATACTCTGAAATCAGACTCTATTAGTCGGGGAAGTTTTTAAAATAAAAACAGAGTTTTTGAAATCACTCTCTTTCTTACCATAACAAATAACGAAATTCATTTGAAATCCATTAGGACTTGAAATCCCTCGCGAGGTTACATAATTGAAATAGATGGAGAATGAAATAATAATGGTGTAAAATGTATAATGGACATTGTTTGTTAATTAAATACTTTTCGTTTGTGATTTGTTGAGCAGAACAATGGCATCCCACATTGTTGGATATCCCCGTATGGGACCCAAGAGAGAGCTAAAGTTTGCTCTTGAATCATTCTGGGATGGAAAGAGCTCTGCCGAAGATTTGAAAAAGGTGGCAGCGGATTTGAGGTCATCCATCTGGAAACAGATGGCTGATACTGGGATCAAGTACATCCCTAGCAACACTTTTTCATACTACGATCAGGTGCTTGATGCTACCGCAACTCTTGGAGCTGTTCCTCCTAGATATGGTTGGAATGGTGGTGAGATTGGATTTGACACCTACTTCTCCATGGCTAGAGGAAATGCATCTGTTCCAGCAATGGAAATGACCAAGTGGTTTGACACAAACTAGTAAGTAATCATGAATGGAAGAAACAAGACGTGTTCTAATAGAATGGAATTGGTATATGTATAGCTAACCCTGTCAATGCAATGATATGCAGCCATTTCATTGTCCCTGAGTTGGGACCAGAGGTGAAATTCTCTTATGCTTCACACAAGGCAGTGGAGGAATACAAAGAAGCCAAGGCTGTAAGTGTTGTTCTCAAATGAATTTCTGAAATTTAGATAATAGAAGAATCTATAAAGGGAGGTTTAGTTTAGTTGGTTGTAACTGTACTTATAATGATGTCACGTTAATTTGTGCAGCTTGGAGTAGAAACTATCCCAGTTCTTATTGGCCCAGTGTCATATTTGTTGCTCTCTAAGCCAGCTAAGGGTGTGGACAAGAGCTTCTCCCTTCTTTCCCTTCTTGACAAGATCCTTCCCATCTACAAGTAAAGAACTGTTGATTTACGTCTGTACTTTGAGTTTTGTCCATTAGCGACTATCTCTTCTCATTTTTATTAATAATTGACCACTTTTCAGGGAGGTTGTGTCAGATCTTAAGGCAGCTGGTGCTTCTTGGATTCAGTTTGATGAGCCTACATTGGTGAAGGATCTTGATTCTGAAAAATTGAAGGCCTTCTCTGATGCATATGCTCAACTAGAATCCACTCTCTCTGGGTTGAATGTTCTTGTTGAGACATATTTTGCTGATATCCCTGCTGAAGCATACAAGACCTTGACTTCTTTGAAGGGTGTCACTGCCTATGGATTTGATTTGGTTCGTGGAACTAAGACACTTGATTTAATCAAGGGTGATTTCCCCAAGGGAAAGTTCCTCTTTGCTGGAGTAGTTGATGGAAGGAATATTTGGGCAAACGATCTTGCTGCCTCAGTCAGTGTATTGGAGGAACTAGCTGGCATTGTGGGCAAAGGTACCTCCTGCTTATATCTATGATAATTAATACATACACTGTATTTGATGTTAGAGTTAGAGTTTTGAGACTGTTTTCTTACTGATCTCCTCTTTCCCCCTTCCGGCAGACCATCTAGTGGTCTCCACCTCCTGCTCACTTCTCCACACTGCTGTCGACCTTGTCAACGAAACTAAGTTGGACAACGAAATTAAATCATGGCTTGCTTTTGCTGCTCAAAAGATTATTGAGGTCAATGCATTGGCAAAGGCTTTGGCTGGTAACAAGGACGAGGTAATTTTTTGTGCCTGATGCAATTCGTCTTGGCTGGGTGTAAAGCTATGTTACAAGCCATATTTTCTAAACTCTTAAGCTAAGCTCGTGGATTCGTATTTGCAGGCATTTTTTGCTTCTAATGCCGGAGCTCATGCTTCAAGGAAGGCGTCCCCCAGGGTGACCAATGAGGCTGTTCAGAAAGCGGTGAGCTCATCTGTTCTTATCCATTAAGTGTTTAATTTTCTGTTTACTGACACCTAATGCTGATGAATTGCTTTGTCGTTTTGCTTGCACAGGCTGCTGCTTTGAAGGGTTCCGATCATCGCCGTGCTACTAACGTTAGTGCAAGACTTGATGCTCAACAGAAGAAACTTAACCTTCCAATCCTTCCCACCACCACCATTGGATCCTTCCCTCAAACTGTTGAACTCAGGAGGGTCCGCCGTGAATATAAAGCAAACAAGTGAGTAATACACTAATACTACTGTTTCTTTAAAACCTGAATACAATTTGTTCCTGTTTCTAATATTGTAATCTTCATTGGCGTCCTATAGGATCTCTGAGGATGAATACGTTAAGGCTATTAAGGAGGAAATTAACAAGGTTGTCAAGCTCCAGGAAGAGCTTGATATTGATGTCTTGGTTCATGGAGAGCCCGAGGTGAGTTTTTTGGAGCCTTTTAAAAGGAAGAAATGGAGGCTATCCTATCCTTCCCTTTTTTGTTTTCTCATTTTGCACCTTCTAACTTTGGTTTTTATTTCACTGTAGAGGAACGATATGGTTGAATACTTCGGTGAGCAGTTGTCAGGTTTTGCCTTCACCGTTAATGGTTGGGTGCAATCATACGGATCACGTTGCGTGAAGCCTCCAATTATCTATGGTGATGTGAGCCGCCCAAAGCCCATGACTGTCTTCTGGTCAACCACAGCTCAGAGCATGACATCCCGCCCGATGAAGGGAATGCTTACTGGCCCTGTTACCATTCTCAACTGGTCCTTTGTTAGAGTCGACCAGCCAAGGTAATGGAAGATAATGCCTCCATGAAAGAATAGTTTTTTGTTTGTTTTCCCAATGCCAATACCAACGCCATACTTTTGTGTATATATGCTTTCGCCTTCCAGGTTTGAGACTTGTTACCAGATTGCTCTGGCCATCAAGGACGAGGTTGAGGATCTCGAGAAGGCTGGTATTAATGTTATCCAGATTGACGAGGCTGCTTTGAGAGAAGGGTTGCCTCTTAGGAAGTCAGAGCAAGCCTTCTACTTGGATTGGGCTGTTCACTCTTTCCGTATCACAAACGTTGGCGTCCAAGACACAACTCAGGTGACTAACCACTGCCATTTTTGTTACCATTGTTGTTACATTGATTAAAAATATTCAAATGAACCTAACATTTCACCATCCAACAGATCCACACCCACATGTGCTACTCCAACTTCAACGACATCATCCAATCCATCATCGACATGGATGCCGATGTAATCACAATCGAGAACTCTCGCTCCGACGAGAAGCTCTTGTCAGTCTTCCGTGAGGGAGTGAAGTACGGTGCTGGAATCGGACCAGGTGTGTACGACATTCACTCTCCAAGAATACCATCAACTGAAGAGATTGCAGACCGCATCAACAAGATGCTTGCAGTGTTGGAGACAAACATCTTGTGGGTGAATCCTGACTGTGGACTCAAAACTCGCAAGTACGCGGAGGTGAACCCAGCCCTGAAAAACATGGTGGAGGCCGCAAAGCTTCTCCGAAAAGAGCTTGGGAGTGCTAAGTGAGTTTGAGATTTTGTTGGAGGTTGTTGAGTAAGTATCCAACCGGTCCCTTGAAGAAAAAAAGAGATGAGTTTGTTTTTATTTGTCTAAATAACTGAGTTGCGAAATGTTTAGTAGTGTGTAGGTGTGCTCTTGGGAGCAATTCTTGCTTTCGATATTCTCTCTCTATATGTCTTTTTTACCCACCAAAATGACCAAAACTGCATTATGTGTATGGAAAAAAAGAAGAAACGGCATTGCTAGTTTTGGGGCATTTTGATGATGATCACATACGATGGCTTTTGTTACCCTAAATTCTTATGAATAGAATGGCTGATTCTCTCTTCGCCAATTCTTTTGTATCAATAGTTGAAATTTGCACTCCTACCCCCTCAAATCTTTTTTTTCCCTTCAATATTGTTTAATATTTGGGAATTTGATTTATATCCCCTAACTCTAAACTAACAATGCTATTAATTTGAATAATTCAACTGAGATTTTTAATTATATCAAGTAGACTACTAAAATTAAACTAATTAATTTTCAACCATCATTGCATCCAAAGAAATCAGCCGAAAACGATATAAGTGGATGGTTTTCTTTATTTTTTTTTGTTCATTAAAGATTAAATTTTGCTCTAATAAGTATCGATATTATTGGCACTATTTTTGACAAATTTTCTTACCGAAGTAGTTTTCATTTTTCTATGAAGTTAACAACATATTTAAAATACGAACCACTTACCCTATTGTTAAGACACAAGATATATAACTTACACACAAAACAAACCAATACAATCTCAATTTGAGCAAGAAGCAACGCCTGAAACCACAACATAAGAAAATGATCATATATTTTAATTGATTGTCAAACAAATTCTTTTAAACGATTTATTTTTAAAATTAAACATATAAAAATATATATCAAGCACACCTTATAATGATAAACAACAACCAAGTCAAAAGCTTCAACATCACAATGGAAGCTGCACCAACACAAAACCTATGAATTGGAAAACTCTAAGCTTAGGCAATCACTGAGATAATATGGCCCAAAATAGTGATGGTTTGATTGGATACAAGAATTCATG
Source organism: Cucumis hystrix (assembly GCA_025688845.1). NCBI lineage: Eukaryota > Viridiplantae > Streptophyta > Magnoliopsida > Cucurbitales > Cucurbitaceae > Cucumis > Cucumis hystrix. The sequence continues at coordinate 20,680,556 of CM046886.1, read as the reverse complement.
CAAAAGAACAAAAGACTGCCAAAGGAATCTAAATAAAGTAATGTATTTTAAAGTGATTGAAACAAAGGAAAAAACTTGGCTGCACCATCTATGGTAAAAAATAATCCCATTGAATCACCCAATAAAAAAACTGCCACGTGTTGTTTTCTATTTTTAAAAAATATTAAAATGTTAGTATTTTTTTTGCTATGCTTCTACTTAAAATTGTATTTAAATTATGAAGTATATCCATCGTACACTTAATATACAAAATTATATATACCATAAAAATCAATTAAAAAAAACTCAGTAATGATTATCATTTATACTCGAAATTAACACAATCAATGCAATTAACAATATCAACATAGATAAAAAATTTGAAAAATCAAACCATCAAATTTGAACAAAATAGATGAAAACAACTTACTATTAAATTGAAAGAAAAAAAAACAATGTTCATCTCAATCCAACAAACTAACACTCATTTGTGTTGTTTTCACATTTTTTTTTGTTCTAAGGATAAGTTTCCTCTCACGTGATATCAGAAAAATCTCAAAAGAATTGATTACAATAACTAAAAATGTGATTATAATCTGATTTTGTCATACTTTCAAACATAACAAAATTTTAAATTTTATTAATAATAAATGATAAATAATGATAAAATTCTATTAGATATAATATAAAATTTAAAAATTTTAATTTATTTTATTATTTAAAAAAATGCACTTTTTTTCTTTATATATATAGTTTTTTTTTAAAAAAATATATAATTTTATGATTTTATTACAGGAGCAATGTTGGATTTGGGGGAGCGAAGGTGAAGCAAGAAGTGAAGTCCTTCCCTTCTCCACGGTCACCACTCTTCTTCTCAACTTCTAGGGCTCTTCCTTTTCTCTCTCTATTTCACTCCATTTTCTCTACTCAAACCACTTCCATTCATTCAACATGTTCAAAACAAAGCTTCAAGAACTCTGTCATCGCAAATCTTACAAATTACCTGAATATTCAGTGGTTAAACAAGGCCAAGACCACGACCCACGTTTTGAAGCTACTGTCACTGTCGACGGCAAACAATTCTGTTCACCCACTCCTTCTAAATCTTCCAAGCAAGCACAGAACGATGCTGCTAAGCTTGCTTTTGACTTCTTTTCTCTTCCTTCTTTACCTCAACCGCCGGAGCAGCTTTGCCCTCAACCACTTTTGCCACCATCCTCTTCTCCCCCGAAACTAATTCCTTCTATTCCCTTATTTCCTCCCTCCTCTCTAAATTTATCTTCTTTTCCTCAGCCGTCTTTGCCTTCGCAATTGGGTACGTGTTAACACTCTTTTTTCTTCCCACTTTCTATTTTCTTCTATCACTATTTTGTTGATTGTATTTGTTAATAGTATTTCCATTTTCATCTCCATGGCAAGAAGATTGTAAAAAAATTGCAAGTTTTTGTCTTTTTTTTTTTTTTTTTTTTTTTTTTTGTGTGTGTGTGTGTGTGTGTGTGTGTGTGTGTGGTGGAGGGTGGTCTAGGTATTGGTTATTTTTAGAATAAGAAATATTTTCTATGTTAGGTAAGTTTGAGGTTCCCCATCAGAATGTTGCTTTGTATGATTGTGTTGTTAGTAAGTTTAGCATTACAAAAAATTATTCCAATGGGCTACGAGAGAAGAAGATATACTAAAAATGGAGGAACCAATTTACAAATTGCCTCATTAAAGAGCTAGGCTAGGCAAGTAATTTGATTGATGTGAGACTCTAAATCTTGCTCGCACAATAACGTCTCTCCAGCCTAATATGCCGAAAGACAGCTTTGATAAAATTTGCCATAGGGTCTTTTTCTCCAGGGATGCTTGATTGAGTGATAGAAAGAAGAGTCCATACATTATCATTCTTATTATTTTTTTGATAAGAAACAAAGAACCTTATATATTATTTAGATTTTCAATATTCCATGATCCAAAAGCCAACCATATGAAATCCCAAAAAAATCTTGCTAAGGAACATGAGCTGGAAGGTAGCTGTGAGCTTCAAAATCCCTTTTGCATGAAATATAACAATTAGGAGAGATATAAGCCTAGGGGATGTTTGTTGTATTGTATCTTGTGTTGGGGTGTTTAAAGAATGACTCCCATGTAAAAAATTGAAATTGCATTAAATGACAAAAACATTTAGAAAAAAACAGCCTATGTCACCTATTTTTTGCATATTTTGAATGTGACAAATATGACAAGTAATTAGTGATATCAGACGTTTATCAGACGACTATTGAAAAGCTATCGAAGAGCTATTAGAGGGTTATCGGTTTTTAAATTTGCTACTTTTGCAATTTAGAAAATATAGTGACACGAGTCCTATTATCATAAATTGTTTTGCTATTTTTTCAAGCGTCCCTATAAAAAACTACACTTTTTTGGGTAGATATTTTCCTTCTCGGATGGTGTGATATATTTCATCTTTGGCTTGGATTCCAAGTCTTGCTAGGGGTTTTGACCAGGATTTGGATGTGAAAACACCATCCTTGTACAAATTCTAGATCCATGTGTCTCCTTATTTATCAAGCATAATAAATGAAAGGGCATTTGAGTGCCTAGTCCATTCTTTAATTTCAACATCAGTAAGATTTCTTTTTGGCCAAATGTTCCATGATTAAGATGGTCTCCCTTATGTTTTTTTTCTTGAAACGGAGACAAGCTTCTTTGTTAATGTAAAACTCAAAGTGCAAGAAAATTATACAATAAGAATAATAGAGAAGCCTAAAAAGAGGGAGAGGAGGGAGAGGAGGGAGAGGAGGGATCAGGAGGTGCGCCGTGCATCTCAACTAGGTTGACACCCCATAGCGCCAACATCATATCCCAAAGAAAATCCAAAGACCATAAAAAGTCCAAGTACAACAGTGCAAAACAGCCAAAACAGTAATAAATAAACTTGAAGAAAAAACGAATACAAGAAATGAACCAAAAACAAAGAAGATTGGTTTTCCAAAACCAGCAAATCGACATATTTTGGGAATGTTGAAGGTGCAGGAGGATCAGCAGCATATTAATCATAAAACTTGAATGAAGACAGCCCAGTTTAAACATAGATCTTGAGTGGAATAATCATTAAATTTCTGACCTAAAGAGCACCCGGCTGTTGCATTCCCTTTTGCAGTGTCCATGACGTCTGACCAAGCCCTTGCCTTTTCATGAAAGATCGGATTACGCTCGAACCAAATTTCTGCCAGCATTGCTTTAAACATGTTTTCCCATATTAAACGTGGTCTCTTTGATAGAACTGGCTCCCTCAATAACTGGAAAACGTTTGAGCTTTATCTAATGGAGAAGTTGGAGAGAGGTGAACTGAAAGAGACTTGACTGAGAATCTACCCGACGGATCGATTTTCTAAATTCTTATAACCTCCATTTTGATCACGCTTTCTGTCCCATAAGGGTTGAGAAGTAGTACCACCCTCTCCAGACCAGGTAAATCTGTTGTTTTGTAATTGAATCTCCATGGGAAAGGCCGTGCCAAGGAAGTTATTAAATAACTTCATTCCTCTTGTGTTTTTGCCTGAAGGAAAGCGTGCATGGGCCCATCTAATGACAGTTATGTCCTCACTAAACACAAAGCCTCAATCGAACATGCTGCAAGGGATAATAGCTCCGGCTACGTTTGTAACCCAGCAACTCTTTTTGCCAATTGTGAAGCAATTGATTGAGAGCGAGAACTTCCCTTTAATGGTTTCCACTACTGAAATCCTGTTTTTGTCTCACATGGTAAGCATCCCCCCATAAAATCCTATTGATTCCACGAAGACCCAGCCAATGTCCCTAGAGCTCCAAAGTGTTTATGTAAATGCATAATTAAATCTTTCAATGTTAGATTCCTAGGTTTTTACCAAAGCCGGATTAATCGCTTTAAGGAACTTCTTGAGTGCAATGTGCTTGGATGGAACCTTCGAGCCCCTTGTGTTTTAGGAAACTACCTTCATTGGTGGCAGTAACTACATTGTAATGACGGAACAACTTGCTTAAACCAGAATAATACGACAATCTTTGACTATGGGCACCAACTCGTTTGGTAAATCTGAAGATTTTAGCGGGGAGGACCAAGGGGCGTCGTCTAGCGGGGCACAACCAACTTTAAATCCATCCCTTCAATCTTTGCATCAACCTTATGATCAGAAGGACACCTCAAGTCCGTTGAATCTTCACTATAACACTGCAGGGTGAGTCTATCTCTATATCTGCTTGGTTCTTAATGGAGACAACAAAATGGTCGGGGGAACCTCATAGTAACGTTACCTTTGGTTTAGGGTCTGTAAAACTCGAGTAATTGAGAAATTTTGGAGCAGGAGAATTAGTTACTAACTTGTTGAAAGAATCAAAGGCTTGGACTTTGGAACCACACACCTCTAAGAGATTTGGGTCATCATAAAAAAGGGAGGGCTTCAGTTTATGTTTCCAGAGGGGATCCAAAATAGGGGCTTTGGTCCCCTTCTATTAGTAGGGGTGTTTTGGTAGGCTGGTTTTTTTTTGTATGCCCTTGTATTCTTTCATTCTTTCTCAATGAAAGTTGTTTGGTTCATAATAAAAGAAAGTTCCATGATCAAGAAGCAATACTGCGTAAAGTCTGAAATGGATGCCTCATTCTTGAGGGTAAGAGGATATAAGGAGGGAACCATGTAGCCCACCGATGACCTAGATGACATAAATGAGCTTCACTTCATCATTTTAGACCCAATGAGCTTCACTTCATCATTTTAGACCCAATCTACCTCTTAGCACTCTATTCATGCAAAATGACATTTAAATCTATAATTTTTCATGAATTAGCTCAATTTTAACCATAAAATATCACACATTTACTGTGGTATCAGTTCTCAAATAGAATAGCTGATATTAAAAGGAAACGTGGAGTAAAGGGTCTATCTCCTAGCAATTTATTTCCAAGTAAGTATTCTTTTCATCTCTTTCAACATAATGAACAAATTGGAAAAGAAAAGAAAGCTTAGTAAAAATCTCTTTTCATGTGTTTCTGGAAATGCATTTTAACTCCACCAAGAATCCACTCAAAAGGGTGAGGGCTGTACTTAATTATAATGTCCTTGTGGCATAAGCTGGCTGTTCTTGATGAATTGCAATAACCATTTAGCCAACATGACCTTGTTCCTGGCTCTTATGTTATCTATGCCTAACCCTCCAAGGTTTAACAGCCTAGCCACCACCTCCCATTTCACAAGATGAGAACCTTTCCCCTCATTAACCCCCTCCCTTAAGATTCCCTTTCTCATCTTCTCAAAAACCTACCTAACTACACTAGGGACATAGAAATAGATCTGGTTGTTCAGGACTCAATGAATTTGTAAGGATTCTACTTAACTCACACAAATATTACACCCTCACAATGGCAAAAACAGAGGCAGCATTCTATAAACTTTATTTATATATAGGCCAAAAAGTTACACTAGTCACAATATCCAAAATAACAACAAAAACAGTAAAGAACATACCCAACTTCCTTTTGTGATAGCTGAATACCCTCCCCAGGCTATGGCAGCCGACTTGACAAAAGATAAAATAAAACTTACCTACCCAATCCCGAAAAGACCTATTTATATATCTCCTCTCATCATTCTTTCATTCCTGCGCCTGGGCCCCACTCGCACGATCCCTTTCCATCATTCAGTCATCATTAATTGTTTGTTCATTTACCTTTCTGCCCCTCCTTTTATATGTGTGAACGATTGGGGGTCTTACAATACCCCTGGGTTCTAAGCTCACCTTGTCCTCAAGGTGAAAGTTAGGGAACTGCTGATTCAGCAAGTATACTGATTCCCATGTGGCCTCACTATCCGGTAGATTCTTCCATTTGATCAGCCATTCATTTCCACCCAGCTCCTTGTTCTAGCGTACTCCTAACACAGTCTCCGACCATAGCTGTAATTCGAAGTCTTTAGTTAATATAGGCTGTTGTTGTTGAACGACATGTTGTTTTCCCAACTTCAGTTTCAATTGGGAAATGTGGAAAACATTGTGAATGATAGCTTCTGGTGGAAATTTCAAACGATAAGCGACCTCCCCTATCTCCTCAATAATCTCATACGGTCCATAAAATTTCGGAGCTAATTTCTCGCATTACTTTCTAGCTAATGATCTTTGTCTATAGGGCCATAGTTTCAAATAAACTTCATCACCAACCTTGAACTTCAGTTCTCTGCGATTCTGGTCTGCCGTTTTTTTCATTCTGTTTTGGGCTGTACATAGGTTTTCTTTCAGGACATTGATTGCTAAATCTCTTTCCTTTAACATGGCTTCTACCTCATTATTTGGAGATTTTTTCATCCCATAAGATAACAATGGAGGGGGAGGTCTGCCATAAACAGTTTGGTAAGGAGATGTTTTGGTGGACGCATGGAAGGTGGTATTATACCATAACTCTGCCCAAAGAATCAGTTTATCCCATTTTCTTGGCTGCTCATTACAGAAGCACCTTAGATATGTCTCCAGACATCTATTTACTCTCTCGGTTTGTCCATCAGTCTGCGGGTGAAACGCCGTGCTTCTTTTTAAAAGCGTGCCCATGGTAGTGAATAACTCTTTCCAGAAATTGCTAAGATAAATCTTATCCCGATCGGTAATAATGGACTTGGGAATACCATGTCTGCAGACCACTCTTTCCAGAAAAATAGAGGCCCTTGCTTCGCTGTGTACAGGTGCTTAAGAGTTAGGAAGTAGGAGTACTTACTTAAACGGTCAACTACTACCATAATTACATTACATCCCCCCGCTAAAGGTAGTCCCTCTATGAAATCCATGGTCCAATCTTCCAATATCTTTTCAGGAATGGGAATGGGTTGTAGCACTCCGACAGGATTGGTAGCTTTGAATTTGTTACGTTGGCATATGTCACACTCTTCCACGTATTTCTTCACATCTGCCTTCATTCCCTTCCAAAATAGCTCTCCACTAATCCTTTTGTAAGTTCTCAAGAACCCGGAATGTCCTCCTAGTATGGAATCATGGAAGGTGTGTAGTAGCCTAGGAATGAGGGAGGAATGTCGTGATAGCACTACCCTTCCTTTATATAACAACTTCTCATTACTCCATTGGTACTTTCCTCCTTGGTCCACCCCTTTTTTTTACCTCTACTATGATTCTCTGGAGTTCTTGATCATTCTCAACTTCCTTCTCTATAAGCTCTACATCAACAATGCCCGTTGTAGTCATTGTGTTCAACTCCACTGTTTGATCTTTCCTTGAGAGTGCATCAGCGGCTTTATTCTGCAGACCCGGTTGGTACAATATCTCGAAATCATACCCCAAGAGTTTAGTTAACCATTTCTGGAATTGAGGTTGAACTTCCCTCTGTTCCATCAAGAATTTCAGAGCTTTCCGATCTGAAAGAATAGTAAATTTCCTCCCCAGTAGGTAGTGCCTCCATTTCTACACTGATAGAACCACTGCCATCAGTTCCCGTTCATATATGGACTTAGATTGAGCTCTTGAGGAAAGTTTCTGACTGAAGAATGCTATAGGATGTCCTCCATGTGACAACACCGCTCCTAAGCCTACTCCTGAAGCATCAGTCTCAATTGTAAATGGCAGTGACCAATCAGGCAGTGCTAACACTGGTATGGTCGTCATTGCTAATTTCAGTTGTTCAAAAGCTACTGTGGCTTCCTCATTCCACTTGAATGCGTTCTTCTGAAGTAACTTAGTTAAGGGCGCGACAATCTCCCCATAACTCTTCACGAACCTTCTATAGTATCCAGTCAATCCTAGAAATCCCCTCAGCCCAGTTATGTCCTTCGGTTGTGGCCAATTAATCATGCTTCGAATCTTTTCCTCATCAGCTTCGACTCCTCTACTGGAAATGATGTGCCCCAAATACTGAACTTGGGAGTGGGCTATTACACATTTGTTTCTATTTGCAAATAGCTAATGATCCCTCAATATGGCAAATACCATCCCCAAATGTTTCACATGCTCATCTATAGTAGCACTATAGACTAAAATATCATCAAAAAAGACAAGAACACATCTCCTGAGGAAGGGTTTGAATACCTGGTTCATCAGAGATTGGAAGGTGGCCGGGGCATTAGTGAGACCGAAGGGCATCACTAAGAATTCATAGTGTCCTTCGTGCGTGCGGAAAGCTGTCTTCTCCACATCTTCCTCCTTCATTCTTATCTGGTGATACCCAGATTTAAGATCTAATTTAGAGAACATTGTCGCCCCATGTAGTTCATCTAGGAGTTCTTCAATCATCGGAATGGGAAATTTGTCGGCCACTGTTACTTGATTCAGCTTGCGGTAGTCTACACAGAATCTCCATCCCCCATTCTTCTTCTTTACCAATAGTATCGGGCTGGAGTAAGGGCTGTGACTTGGCCGAATCACCCCTGCTTGTAGCATTTCTATCATCAGTTTTTCAATTTCTTCTTTTTGTACATGCCCATACTTATATGGTCGAACATTGATTGGCCTGTGATCGGGCATAGTTGATATGCGGTGGTTTACGGTTCTCTTAGGGGGTAAACCTGTTGGTAGTTTAAATATGTCCGCGTATTGATTGAGTAATTGTTGAACCATAGGTAATTCTTCCTCATCTCCTTTTAGCTCCCTTTTTGCTTCATATTCCTCCTCTCATTCAACTTCATAATTTTGTAACTCTAAAAGAAACCCTTGGTCCCCTGACTGCCATGTCTTTTCTATGGTCCTCAACGAGCATTCTGACTTGATGAGTGAAGGGTCCCCTTTAAGTATTATTCTTCTTCCTTTTTTCCAAAATGTCATGGTTAGGGATGGCCAGTGCACCTTCATGGTTCCCGTAGAATCCAGCCATTGCATCCCTAAGACTAAGTCTACATTTCCCAATTCCACCGCCAATAAGTCAGCTATGACTGTTAACTCCTTCAATTTCACTTTTACCCTCTTACATATTCCTTTTCCTTCGCAACGGGTGCCGTCTCTAATGGTTACTCCAAATTGGGTTCCTAGATCATTGCCTAACTGCAGTTCTTCCACCAACACTTGACTGATAAAATTATTGGTAGCACCACTGTTAATAAGGAGTATTACCTCTCTTCCATTCACCTGTCCTTTCTGTTGGTGATATATAATTAAATTTGCCACAACCACAAGCTTAAGCTTTTGGATGAATTGGTGGTTTAATATGGTATCAGAGCAGGTGGTCTAGGAAGGTCTTGTGTTCAAGCCCCTGCATTGTCGTTTCCTCCCCAGTTAAAATCAATTTCCACTTGTTGGACCTTTCAAATATTTCAAGCCCACAAGTGAGGGGGAGTGTTGGGGTGATATATAATTAAATTTGCCACAACCACAAGCTTAAGCTTTTGGATGAATTCGTGGTTTAATACTTTCAATTTCATAGTTCCCTTGGATGTAACTCCCGTGATCGCCCTTAATTCAATCTCAGCAGTCTCAATCAAATCTAATTGATTCAGTTTTATCACTTCCTTTGCCTCATCCTTTGTGGTCGCTTCCTTTTCGTTACTCTCTACCTCATTCAGTATAAGGAGCATCAACTCTCTTTTTTCTCTGGCCTTGCATTTATGGCCGGGTGAATATTTTTCGTTACACCTGAAACACAACCCTTTATCAAGTCTTGCTCTAAACTCTGCGTCGGATAGCCTCTTGACTGGTGGATCATTTTTTTGGTAACCCCCTTTTACCGAAATGGTTATCTGTTTCAGGGCAAACTCTGTCTTCTTTGGTTCAACCTTCTCGATCTTACTTTGAATCTTGCCTGTGTTCTCAATTCTGCTCAATTCATCCATAGCCAGTTGTCAGGCTAGATTTCTATCATTCACCAGTTGAGCTTCCTTCATACACTCCTCTAAAGTTTGAGGGTGTCTACTAATCACTTCCGCTTGTAATGCTGGCTCGAGCCCCGTCAAAAATGCGTCCTGAAGTACGCTTTCGGCCATGTCAGAAAGTGGAGCTGAATATGTAACAAACTTCTTAACATAATCGCTATAGGATCCTTCTTGCTTGATACAGATCAGTCTTGCCCCAAAGCGCTGTTGTTCTGTGTCATTTAAAAAGTCGAACATCCTTCCCTTCAAGTCCTCCCATGATTCAACCTTCTTTCGGTGGTGGCTCCACCTATACCAATCTACTTCCTCCTGTCCAAAACTCACAACGGCTACCTTGACCTTCTCCGCTTCAGGTAGGCTATTGATCTCAAAGAAGTGTTCTACCCGGTAGGCCTAGGATTCGGGATTCACCCCTGTAAACATTGGCATTTCCAGTTTCTTGTATTTACTTCCGTCTGCGTTACCTCCACTATTTTCCGTGGTCGTCTCAGTATCCTCGAGTTTCCCTTTAAGTTTCAAAATCGGACCTTCAGCAGTCCCTGCCTCATCTCTTCTTTTGTAACTGTGGCTTTCTCGCAGTTCATCAGCCATTCGGTCCATTGACTTCTTCATCTCCAGCATCATCTCCTTTAAACCCATAATTTCTTTTTCAGTCCCATCTACCCATTCCTCGAATTGTCGCTGAGCCATGAGGCGCGTGACCACCCCCAATGTGGTGGCTCTGATACCAAATGTAAGGATTCTACTTAACTCACACAAATATTACACCCTCACAATGGCAAAAACAGAGGCAGCACTCTGTAAACTTTATTTATATATAGGCCAAAAAGTTACACTAGTCACAATATCCAAAATAACAACAAAAACAGTAAAGAACATACCCAACTTCCTTTTGTGATAGCTGAATACCCTCCCCAGGCTATGGCAGCCGACTTGACAACAGATAAAATAAAACCTACCTACCCAATCCCGAAAAGACCTATTTATATATCTCCTCATCATTCTTTCATTCCTGCGCCTGGGCCCCACTCGCACGATCCCTTTCTATCATTCAATCATCATTAATTGTTTGTTCATTTACATTTCTGCCCCTCCTTTTATATGTGTGAACGATTGGGGGTCTTACAGAATTGTATTTTTTTTTTTTGGATAAGAGGACCTTACCACCTTGAAAAAAAAAGAAAACTCTTCCTGAAATGTGGACATTTTTTCAATCGTACATATGACAAAGTCCCACTATGTGAGCTTCCTAGGATTATGATCGAGGGGAAGACCTAAAATTGGAAGAAGAGGCTCCAACCTCACACCCCAACCCAGTGAACGGGAAAGTTAATGTCAACAGAATCACAACTTAGAAAAGTATGAGGCAAGTTAGTGTAGAGTGTAGAAGTAGAAGTGGTTTTGGTTGGATTGAAATTCCCGACGCGGAAAGAACAAATGGATGCAAACTTAAATACAAGTTGGCTGAAGGCATGGAAAACAAATGGATATTGATTGAAATGACTTCTATTCCATAAAACAAGCTACAGGTTAAGGGAGAACGCTAGAGGCTTCCTTCGTCAAAATGACCAACATATTCCTTAGGGTTGGGTGGTTGGTGAATTGGGGGGGGGGGGGGGGGGGGTTATCGGGGGGCTTAGAGATCTGCTTTATTGGCCAAGTGGCTTTGGTGCTTTGCCCTTGAGCCTGAATCCTTATGGCTTCGAATGATTGAGAACAAGCAGGGCCTCCATCCTTTTGATTGGGTGGAAGGGTTAAAGGCACACATCGAAACTCTTCGAAAGACATATCTTTTGAGTTTCTAACTTTCTTTCGATTCACTCGTATTGTTTGGTGTGGGGACAACAAGGAAATGTATTTCTGGGAGGACCAGTGGGTGGGGGACAATACTCTTTGTTCTTTGTATCTACATCTTTATCTCTTGTCCTCTTTTAAAAACCGTTTGGTTTCAGATCTTTTGGTTTGATCTGAGAATTTCGTGTCCTTTTTCAAGTTCCATTGTAATTTTTCTAATAAGGAAACCACAAAGGTCGCTTCTCTTCTTTCTTTGCTTGGGAGTTGCAGTTTTAGGGAGGGGAGGAGGGATTTTCGTGTTTGGAGTCCTAATCCAAGTCAGGGTTTCTCGTGTAAATCCTTGTTCAGTTTTGTTGTTGGATCCCTCCCTCATTAGGAAGTATGTTTTTGATGTGGTTTGGAGGATTGATTCATGAGAAAGTTAGATTCTTCATTTGATAAGTCTTGCTTGGTTGTGTGAACATTGTCGATAGGCTTGTTAGGAGGAGGACCTCCCTTGTTGAGTGTTTTTGTTGTATTCTTTGTTAGAAGGTGGAGGAAGACCTCGATCATCTCTTTTGGAATTGTCCGTATGTGTGGGCTTTGTGGTGCTCTTTTCTACACGATTTTGATGTTAGTTATGTTGGCCAAAGGAGTGTTTGTGTGACGATCGAGGTATTCCTCCTCCATCTGCCTTTTAGAGAGAAATGCCGTTTTTTGTGGCTTGCTGGTGTATATGCTGTGCTTTGGGATATTTGGGGAGAGAGAAGTGATGAGGTATTTAGAGCTAGGGAAAGGGAGCCTTGTGAGGTTTGGTCCTTAGCTAGATTTCTGTTTCTTTGGGTTTTAATTTTGAAAACTTTTTGTAACTATTCCATTGGTATTTTAGTTAGTTGGAACCCCTTCTTTTAATTGGGATGTTTTAATGGTCTTGTTTTTTTTCGTATGTCCTTGTATTCTTTCATTTTTTTTTTCAGTAAAGTTGTTGATTTTTATTTATAAAAGAAAAGAAAAGGAAGAAAAAGAAAAGAGAAAGAAGAAAAGAACCCTTAAAAATCCTTAGAGATAAAGATGTGCTCTTATTAAATTTTCTCTCCTTAGATCTAAAGACTCACTGTAGGAGTAGGTATATTATTGGGGAGAAAGAAGTGTCGTGAGCAAGTGTACAAATTGGTTTGGCCATGGAGAGATAGTGGCCACATGCTTTAGATTACTGAAGATTGATCATGTCTAGAAACAGTGGGATGAAAGAGAACGCATCACATGCATCAAAGAGAGACTGAATCTTGGGTTGGAGCATGTTTGTTGCAAGACGATGGGATAAACTTCCACAAAATGTTTTCTACGAAATGGAGCCTAGTGTAACTGTTTTCTGAAAATCATTTCTGGATTTGTGCCCGCCAAATACTGACCTGTTATTGTTATTATGTCTGCATTTCTAGAAAAATAAAATTAAACATGATTTCATCAACTCACTCAACGTACAGTTTTCAATTCCTTCTGTTATAAACTTAATGACATTTATATGGTTGCACTAATTACTTAAAATATTTGGCCTTGCTGCAATTGTTTGTTATCCTGGACAACACAAAGTCAAGAAGGTAAGTTGAAGTAGGAACTTTAGGATTTAGATATTAAATTGATTTTCCTAATATACAAGAATACATAAAGTTGTTACTTTTCTTTTCTTGCAGGTAATTTTGGTGCAATAACTAACCTGGACAACACAATTACTTCCCCACCAAGACCAGAAGTAAAGCTTGAGGTGGCAAACAAATCTTCTGAACTTAAGGAATCTAGTAAAGGTTTTAAAAGCAGCATTCAATACTTACAAAGCTTTCCAGTACCTCTTCACATTTTTAAAGAAATAATTATTGTTTGTATTTGAGCCAGCAAATTATTTTCTAATTATGCACGCTTATGGATGCTAATAGTCGTGTTCCATAATGTGATCTGATTCTTCCTGTAGATTCTCCCATCATGAGTAATATGGACGTCAAATTTACAGCACAGTCAGTTGAACCAAAAATTCAAAACACTAACAAGTCTCCCGTGGTTGAAGACTTCGACAAAGAATGCCTTAAATTGACTGGTTAGAAAGTATTACCACTAAATTACTCTACATTTATGAAGATATATTGCTTCAATATTATGGTAACGTTGTGGCACAGCTTGGTTTATTTTGACCAGTTATGCTAAGCACTTGGTATGATTTTACTAATACCCTAACCAGTCAAGGTGGTTGAACACTTTAAGGGGGTGTTTGGTCCTTAAAGGGAGTTCCTTCTCAATCCATTTTCTAGGGAGAAAAATTGGTTTCCTTGGCTTGCTGGTATGTGCACGGTTTTGTTGGGTGAGTAGAACAGTAGGGTGTTTAGGGGTGTGGAGAGGGATCATTGGGAGTTATGGTCCCTTGTTTGCTTCCTTGTTTTCCTTTAGGCTTCAATTTCAAAGACTTTTGGTAATTATTCTCTAGGTGTGATTTCACAGGAGGGAGTCCTCTTTTTTGTGGTTTTTTTTGTTTACCCGTGTATTCGTTCATTTTTTTAGATGAAAGTTGTTATTTAAATAAAGAAAAGGGGTGTTTGGTCCTCGGTGAGATTTCATGTTTCACTTTTTGCTTCGGTTTCAAAGTTTTTAGTTATTTATTTATTATTTTTTTGTAAATATTTCTTAAACAACATCATAGTGGGGAATTTTTTTTGAAGGGGGTGCTTTTGTGGGCTTTTTTTTATTTAATTTTTTTTTCCTGTGTGCCTTTGTATTCATTCATTTTTTTCTCTATGAAAGTTAAAAATGGAGTTTTTGGCCCATGAACTTCATAAGTCAAATACATATTTTCCTTTACCAATTAACACATCAAATACACATTTTCTCTATGAGAATTGAATTCCCTTGCTTCTTATTCCCTTGATTCTTAAGAAAATTTCAATATGCTCAAATCTTTTGTATGGAATTGACTATGGAAAAAGGTCATTAGGGATTGAATAACTAGTGCATCAAAGGGGTCAGGTGATTATCAGTTGGTTGTAGTCAATTTTGGGCTAACACGGATGCCAACCGGTTACCACTGACATAAGATTTGTTCAGTTGGTTTTAGATGATTTTTGGGAGGTTGCTGATGGCAATCAAACTAAACAAAAAAATGCAATAAAGATGAGAAAAAACAAAAACAATGAGAAGACAGAAGTAAAGGAAAGGAAGAAAATAATGAAAAAGAAAAAAGGGGAAAGAGTTTTTAGAAGGAATAAATGAAGAAAGAAACTGAATAAAAATCTTACCCAAAAACAATGAATAAAAAAAATTAAGGATAGAAGAGAAAAAGGAAGAAGGGGAAGAAGGAGAAGAAGTGAGGAGAAGATAGGCTAGAAGGAAATAGGAGGGAAAATTAGGAGAATCAGATTTTGGGAAATGGCTGGGAAAAGAAGAGAATCAAATTTTGGGATATGGGAGTGGTAGGGAGATTGCCATGTGTGAGAGAAGAGAGAGGAAGAAAACAAGTTTTTCTTCTAATAACTGATCTTAAAGAAGTTGCTATAAGTTATGTCCACACACTTCTGGAAGAGGTCAATTTAAGTGAGAAGAGGAAAGTTGGGGTCTTTGCATTTTTCTTTTCCTGAAATGGTTTTGTTTGTGTGAAGAGTTTTTTTTGGGGTTAGAGAGCTTGATTCAGGTAGAGACATTAGACGTAACTGTATTAATTTTTTTTTTTATTAATTTGGATTTCAGAATTTTCAAGTAATAGGTTTCTCCTTGGTGTTTCAATCATCCACAACCTTTAGGGTAGTTCCTTTTTGTTTTTGCTCAGCATTACCTCCTTTCTTATTTAAAGGAAAAAAGAACCAAAAAAAGGACTAGGCCGTAGTTGACTTAAAGAATGTAGGTGCCTACTTGGTCAGAAGAATGGCACTTGGAAATAAACTGATTTATGATTGGACAAGATTCAAACGATTTTATTATGAATTTTTTTTATTTCGACCATTTCAAGAGAGAAAGCTACATGTGAGGTTATTGGCTTCATGCGAAGGACGTATTTGAGTGTTTGGTTGCATCAAAATGCTAGCTGTATACCTAATCTATTCTATGTATAATAGTAGCCGAAGAAAGGAACTTCACAAATGAACTTAAGCTAAACATAGCTGTAGAGATGAAGATGTTATTGATGGATATGACTTATGAGTGAGGAAAAGAAACTTAAAGTTATTACCTAGTATGGGAAAAAGGCTGCGTATCAACTATAGTAGTTAATCCAAAAGTTGGGAAGAATGCAAATGCGACAATACCTAAGTGGCTAAGCCTCCAAATTTTCAATTCAACACAAAAGGATAGTATCTTGGTGTATAATTTTTTACCACCTTTTGTATACATTTCTCACTTGGTGCAAATTCACCTTTTCTTTTCTTTATTGGTGTGATTTAAAATCTCAAATCTCTTATATTGTCTTAAAATAGTTTGATGTAATATCTCACTGCAGTTGTTGCCCTTTTGTAATGTGACACATCAGTGAAATTCTAATTGAATGTTTCTCTTAAAAAATGGGTAGTCTTACTGCAGAAGTGATTAGGTAGACCTGCAAATAGGAAGAGAACATGGTTTACGCTTCTTTACAGTGAGAATTCATTGATGTGAGAACAAGGACTCGCAGATATTGGTTTTATTTCTTTTTCTCTAGGGGGATAAAAGTACCATTTTTTTGTCATACAAATGAATAAGATTGCAAGAGGGATCCAAATACGCAACATTACCTTATCAACAAGAACAGAAGCAACAAATAACAAATAGAAGTACTGCAATCATCTCCCAAGTTTTTCTTCAATTCATAATTGCAATATCTTTATCTTATCATAATCTTGTTTGTAGTGTGCTCACATATGTTTGGTGTTTTGGGAAAAGACTTATCAGTTTAGTTCTTTCATGTTATTTTCTCCCATGTATCTCACAATTTTCAGTCAGAATTTGGAGTTCATATACTGCCACTCCAGTTATGTAAGATTATTTATCATGGCTACTTCTTTTGATGCTCATAGGTATGCAACATTTGTACAAGAATAAGCTGCAAAATTTCTCCCAGAAGAGAGGCCTCACTTTACCTATGTACACATGTGAGCGTAATGGCCCACCCCATGCTAGTCGCTTCAGAAGTAAAGTGGAAATAGATGGAAAGACCTATGAAAGTCCAGAATTTCATGGCACATTGAAAGAAGCTGAGAATGCAGTTGCAAAAGTTGCTTTAATGTCTTTATGTCAAGATGGAGCTCAAGAGGCTAGTATTCTAATTTAAACTTTCATGAAAAAGAATAAATAATTGCCATGCACATAAATGTGGTTTTGTGCTTGAATGAAACATCTCTCACGTGTTACTTCTATAAATTTCTGGATGTTTATTTCTTTTATAAATGATAGGATTCTGATTCTGGCCTTTACAAAAATCTCTTACAAGAGATGGCCCAAAAAGGAGGTCTAGGTTTACCAGCTTATTCAACATCGCAATCTGGTGAAGTTCATGTACCGGTCTTTGTTTCTACAGTGAAAGTAGGAGAAGAAAATTTCGAAGGGAAACCATCAAGAACTAAGAAACAAGCTGAAATGAGTGCTGCAAAAGTTGCTTATTTTACCATAAAGGAAGGTAAATGTTATTGGCAAGTATATCTCAGTTTCAGTTCTTACCAAAGCTTTTAATCACCTTACGCATGGATATTTTTTTCTCTAAATTTTATGATTGAGGTATGCAATGTGTACAAGTTTTTGGTCTGATGAGACATGGGATTCGATGGACTAGAGCATAATATTTATCCTAAATGTTTAAACTATTAATCACCAATTATGGATGACTTGAACTTGCCTTGAGTTTCTTTGCTTCGCTTTATAGCATTTACTATATTTTGTGCAATTTGCAATCTAGGCAAGATTGCATCTTCTAGAGGACGAGATGCTCAAGTAATTTCATCTAGCTTGCAATCAAATGTTAGCACTAACCAGGAACTCCAAGTGATCTTCAGTAGGGGTGTAAGCGGTTCGATTCCAGTTTTATATAAAACTCGAATGTGTAAACCAGTATTGAACCGATGTCAGTGATAAACTGAGTCGTCCAAACCGTTTGGGCCACTAGTTTGGTCAGCTCAGATCTTGGTTCGTCGAATACATACATGTTGCACGTGTGCTTCATCATGAGCGCCTTTTTATTAAGAAATAAAATAAAATTTTACAGGCTCCCTAGATTCGAACCCACATCCTGGTGTTTCTTGGTGTGCTCCCCCATCAACCTAACTGGTAACCTTTCGGTTACATTAGTCACACTTGATATATTTAGTTTATCGGCCAGTTTGGTTATGCAGTTTACTTTTTTTGGCAAACCCAAAATTGTCTGTTAGTTTTGGTTTTTTATTTCTCCAACCCGAATCTTCAAACCGAGCCATTTCAAACCAAACTGATAAAGCGGTTTCGGTCGGTTTGAGTGGTTTCACAGTTTTTCCTTGCATCCTTAGTCACCAGTCTTGGAATTTCAGATCTAAACATGACAATTGAGAAACAACACAATGAAAATTATTATATTAAGTACTTTGATGCTTGGTTATTTCATATGTTAACGGAAAATTATGATTTATGGATTATTATTATTTTCCATTATAATTTTCCTTTTTGTCATTTTCCATCTATGTATTTTGCTTTAGTGGTCTCTGTAAGGTCTATTTATTCCTCTATGTAAAAGGTCGTTATATACTATATACTCTGAATATTCTATATGTTATATAAAATTATCAACATAAACTTCCAATTTTACTCATCTATTGAACATTAGATATCAAAACTTTTCAAATTTTGTAACTCCATGCCTTACCCAAATATGATATAGAAAACTTATTCAAACCTTGAAACATGTTACATACATTTCAACCTTCAAGTTTCTGTCTATTGTCATCTTATATTATAAATTTATTGTTCTACATTAGTCAGTCTTTTTATTCCATGTTTAGGATCTCAAAACATTTCAACAAGAAAGAGAGCTCCATCGTGTGACCTTGTTCTTGAAGTTCCCCGTGATATTGCTACATCATCCCATAATGTTGCTCAACCAGGTGAGAGCAATGATTACGTCTCAAGGATAGTCTCAAGGCTAGAAGCTGGAAAAAGCTCATCTTCTAAAAGGATATTTGTTTGTCCTCGTCAGCCGAATATGACAATTCCAAAGGAAAGTTCAGTATTACCAATAAGTGATGACCAATGGGTTGCATTCTCAGTCGAAACTGGACCTAGTCAATAACTTTGCCATGAATATCAGACTTTTGAATTGTAACTTAACCTTGCTCAGGACTGAAGTATGTCAACTCCTAATACTTAGGTAGATACATATGTATCTATTAAGTATTTAACACAAAATTGTTGACAATACTTGGAACAACACCGTTGATGTATGCTTTCTTCTGTGGTTTAGGATTATTGGTAGGCTTAGTTTTTACCTGCAACTTCATCTTCATTGTAAAACGGTGTATTATAATACTTCACCTTTGTTTTTGCTTTTAAATCTGTTATGAGTAGGAGGCTATTATCTCTTGGGTTTTGCACAAGATAGAAGTATTCTCATTGTTGTCTCTTATTAGCTATTTGGTTTCCGTCATCCGCTGTGTAATAGGGAAATGGGGGTGGCTTCTCCTCTCATTGATTGAGGGTTTTAACTTTAGATTTGGGAGACAGGATGTTTGTATTTGGAATCCTAGCTCTTTAGAGGACTTCTCTTGTAAGTCTCTCTAAAATGTTGTTGGATCACTCTCTTGTTGAGTTAGTTTTGATGTTTTGTGGAAGATTAAAATTTAAAAAAATGTCTTAAATTCTTTTTTTGGTAAGTTCTGCTAAGTCGTGTGAGCATAATGGATAGACTCTCGATAAAGTTGCCTTCATTAAACGTTTTTTTTTGTTGTTGTATCTTTTATATGAGGTGGAGGAAAATTTGGATCACCTTCTCTGGGACTGTTAATTTGCAAAATTAGTGTAGTTTTTTTCCTCTCTGCAAGAGTTCGGGTTTGTGATTGCTTACCAGAGGGACATTCGTTTGATGTTAGTAGAGTTCGACCATCTACCCTTGCCCTTGCGTGCTTTGTTGTAAGATCTTTAGGGGGAGGAACAACAACAGTGTTTCAAATTGTTGATAGAGACCCTTGTGATGTTCTGTGTTTCTCTTTGGGCTTAGTGTCAAAGATTTTTTGTAATTATTTTTTACTTAGTTGGAATCCCTTTCTATTAGTGGAGGTTTTCTTTGTAACTGCAAAAGAGAAAAGTAGACACTTTTACAATTTCCAATCCTATTTTATTTAAAATCCTCCAAATTTCTATTGGAGAAGAATTGTCATAAAAGTTGGGTTCACATTATATTATTTACTTTTGGGTAAAAGTTTCAAGTCACTATTACTTTAAATAATTAATTTTTATAAACCACTGTCAGAGGTTATAAATGATGTCAAGTATGTCATCTAATTTTCCACATTAACCTCAATCTAATTTCTTTGAAGGTACTATACAAAACAAATCTCAAAGTTGGGGATAAAAGTGAAAGTTTCCAATATAATTGAAACTTATCCCAAAGTTTGTGGAAATTTTATGTACTTCAACCTATTTTCTAGATAATAAATATTTAATTTAAAGTATGAAGCTTTAAAGGTAAATTATATACTTTGAATATTTGAAGAACTGATAGGAAAATAAAACAATTGAAGCAAAGTGGCTGTGTTTGGTTGTTGAGTATAATCACTGAGCTTTTTTTGTGGCCAAAGCAACAAAAAAGTCTCTATAATCATCACAAGAAGTTCTCTCACAAATTGCATCTGTTAATTGAATGCCATATTTTCCTTTGAAAGCCCTTTGAATTTCATCCAAATCAACCTCAGCTCTGCTTAACATTACTCTCTTCAATGCTCCATCACTTTCTCCACCCTTTATGCTTTTGTACAGCACCTGATTCATTAAATCATATTCATATGCAAAGCTTTTTTCACTGCATAAAAAAGTCCTTTTCAAAATAAAATGAACTCATATTATTTGTGTATAAATGAAACCTTGGCAAAATACTTTGGAGGATTACGTATGCACTTGATGACTGTCCTTAGGGCATTCTCGAATTCTCCACAATTTCGAAACTTAAGGTCCTGTAAAAGTGTAGGAGAGTGACAATGTGTAGCACTTTTAGTACTAATAATTGAGTGTATAATATTTCTATCAACGATATAGTCCATGGATAGACTTTTGGAGTTTGGAATTAAATTTTATTATGTTCATAAATTCTTTTGTATTATGTTATATATGCTAATATTTTAAATCTAATAACTACATTTGCAATTGGATCAAAATTAGGAATACGTAGTTTGAGAGGGTGGAAACAGAGTTGATAAAAAGAAAAAGATAATACCTTGGTGAAGTTATGACCAAAGATGTGTTGGTAGCAAGAAAAAGTAAGCTTTAGCTGTGGAATGCTTCTTTTAGTGAGCATTTCAAGAACAAAAGCTTCTTCTATGGCTCCAGAATTGTCTTTTACTGTTTCATACAGCTTTCTAGCATCACACTTGGCAATATGTTGGCTAATATCAGCATTATGGGCTTTGTGTGAGGCATCCAATGCTACAAGAATCTAATGCAAAATTTCAGTTTCTGTGCCACATCTAAATCAGCATGTAAGTAACAAAAAAATTGAACTTTTTTTTGTTCTTTTTTACTTCTTTACCTTTTGGTATGAATGGGGAGGGTCTATGTTGATGATATCTTGATCTAATTGCTTTTTATATCTTGCTTGATAAGATTGTCTAATAAGAAAGATTTGGCTTGATTTTCTCCCCACAAATATTTCAATAAGAGCCTTGAAATTAGTGTCCCCTGGTTCGAGTGCTTCTCGAGCGAAAACCGCGTCGCGTTCATGAAAATCAAGCATCCATAACGACAAAGCTCGATTTATCGGCTCAACATCAATTGTCCCTAGTCTTTCAACCAAATCCTCACCATAGATTTCCTTGTAGATTCTTCTAGTTTGTTGTCTTTCCATCGCGTTTCGACGAGCTAGAACTCGAACCATCTCATTGCTTCTCTGATCCCATGAATCGTGAATGTCTCTACAATCGTTTTCAATACCGAGGTCGTCGATCGACATGTTGTGGATTTTGGTAGCCATAGTAAACTTTGGTTATGTTGCAAAAGACAGCCATTGACTGACATATATAAAGGGGCAGAGAAGCCAACAAAAAGATAATGGAAAGAAATGAAAGTGAATTGGATTGCTTATGTGTACCATTGGATTATGTGTGAGTGAGTGTGTGTGTGTTGTCTTTCAAAGCACAAAAGGAGGAAGTTTCTTTGGCTTTTCTTCTCACTTTTGAAGAAGGAAGTGATGAGGCAAAGCTTGGCTGGATTGAGACTTTGTGGCATGTGACTGAGCTTTGTTTTGTGAAATAATGGTTTGTTGGGTTTCCTTGTAGACAATGAGTATGAATGCAAACCCTTTTGTGCATGATATCATTTCTCTAATATCCCCATTCCCAACCTTTTTTCTACTTTTTTTTTACCTAACAACCCCTTCTTTTCAATTTCAAAAAAGTTGCATATATGGAGACTTAGAGGACTCAAGCACAAAAACCAATTTTCTTGGGTTAGAAGAAAGACAAAAAAATTTCACATGGTTTTTTTTGCCAAAAAGACTTCAATCATTAGTTAGATGTTATTATAACACGTGTAATTAAAGTATGAATATGAACTGGCATGAAGAAAGATCTTAGGGCTATGGTCTCCCAATACAACAAAACTATATGCATCCAATCTTTCTTTAATCTCATCTAAAGTCATCTAAGGAGAGGTTCCACTTAGGACATTCAGAGTAATTTTGCTAACATAAAAGAGATAGTTAATTACAAATATGACATCGACCATGTTCAAAATATTAGCATATATAACATAATACAAAGAACTTGTAGATATAACTCTTAAATCTTTTGATTACAGAGGTTTGAACACAAGACATCCTAGACTTAGCTTATTATTAAGATACCATTTCAAATCAATGATTGAACCAAACGCTTAAGCTGATGAATAAAGACAAATTTAATATAATATCTAACAATAACAAAATTTAAATCAAGCTCTAAAAGTTTACAAGTAGTGATAGACTCTATCATTTGATAGAAGTTCATCAACGATAGATTTTTATCATGAATAAAATTTGTTATATATTTGCAATTCTTAAAAAATGTTGCTAAAAACATCACCAACACTTTTTACTTCCCTTCCTTCCACTCCCTTGACAAAAGTTGTTTTCTTTCCTATATAAAGGACCTATAATTAATATAGTACAAAATTTTAAATTAGAGTACTGATATCAATCTTGATAGAGTCAACATCCAGCTTTGTGGAAGAGAGGCTTAGATAATTTATACATATATAGGGTCTAAAAAGGAAACTTATGATGAACGATTTCTCATTGAAAGCCTGACTTTTAGAGTTAATCATCATTATAATGATGGGTTTTCCTAATACTTAAACTAAGAGTTGGCACATTCAAGAGTTTTTTTTCCCATTTGAGGATGTTGCTTTTACAGATCCATATCTTCTGATATGGAGGCTACTTACACTGCAAGTTTAACCTTTGAAATCTCAGTTGCCTTGTAATGGAGACCATCCAAAACAAGTCTAGAAAAGGTGACATAATTTTCTTCTGATCATGACTTTAAAACTATTTTACAATGCTTTTATTTGGATTTGAGGATGAATCCTTCCAAAGAGGAGACTATAATATATATCCATCCAAAACATCAAATTATTATTTATAAATTTATCACTTTTACGACATAATTGAGTAGCTATATATATATATATGATCTAAGAAACCATTTATGTAGTATTTGAGACAAATAGTCGAATAATGAACTACAATGAGTTATGAAGTTGGGAAATTTGCGAACTTATGAAACCTACGGTATAAGAAAACGATAGTGTATAAAATTGATAACCTTTTGTCAGTGAAATTAACCACAAACTCCTTGAACCAAACAAGAAGTGGACTTCAATTATTTGCTTTCCTCAACAACACACCTTTAATATTTGCAAATTATTACATTAGATATAGATCAATCTTGATCTTCTTTAATTAAGAGTTCTTGACAAGTTGTGAAAAACAAATATTTACCACCTAATAGATTTGGTCTCACACACTATATATAAAACTCTATAGAGTCCATGTACGTGCAAGATATTGTAAGATGTATGAATTTTATTTTTCTCTGAAGTGCTTTAAAATTTATATTATAATCTCTAACAATAAATAAATAAATACATACATATATATATATATATATATATGGAATTCAGAAGAAAAAAATTTGGCTGTATACATCTGATTTGATTCAAATTAATCACATGAAATTTAGTTATTTTGTTTATTACACAATTACTTTATGGCGCTCTATGTATTGATGTTAGTATGTTAGCGTTAGCAAAATTCTCGTCACAATAAGTTTTAATTTGTCAATATTTTTGTACAGTGAAAAAGGCTAGAATTATTGTAGTATCATTACATCAAGTCTACTAAAGGTAGATTGTGTTTATAGAAAAAATTGAAATATTTTTTCAGATCTAGAAAATAAAATATGTCTCTTTTCAAACTTGAAAATTCAAATAACACATACAACTCTAAATTAAAGGACTAACAATATATTTTAGGGTCAATTCAATTAAATCGTTACAATTCACTTACTACTATTAACAACAGTACCAAGTTATGATTTAAAATATTGGTTCTTAATTACCTTGATAATAATCTTCACCACCCTATACCAACTTCAAGTGAGTTAATATAGTTATAAATAAATTAAATAAACACATATTTGGGCACATAAAGTAAAAAAATAATTAGAGATCAGTATAAGCTCTTTTATGTCCAAAATGAAATTGGGCACAAGAAATCATGCATGTAAGTTTACAAAAACAACAATTTTAAGTATATAATAGATCCAAAAATCAGATCATGAACAGTTTAAAGATATTGTGATCTCTTTATTAATTATAGTCTCTTCTTTCTATAGACATTGTGAAGTTAAATAAGCCATATTTGTACAAAAATCAAAGGGAAAACAGACAGAAACAAAAGAAAATAAAGGACTTTGGGAAATTGGTGGGGAGTCCATCCATTGGTCAAAATAACATTGAGAGGGATGGGCTTATAATTATTGTATAATTAATTATAATTAATAATGATTATATTATATTGGCAATTTAGCCATGATGGTGGTTAAATTAAAGCATTGAAAACTTTTGAGAAAAATTATTATAAATGTAAGAAGTGCTTGATTTTCATGTTTTATTAATTAACCATATGATGCCCTTTACAAAAATATATAGGTATATAGATTTGATATACTTTATATTTGATATATATATAGGATTAAGTGATGTAATTTCGTATATCAGTCGAACGATATGCTAAGTTATGTTATGGATGCATGCTGATCGTTTGATTATGAAATCATTGTTGATGAGTGAAAAGAATAGAAATCTTTCAGTGTGTAATTATTTATTGGTGACAAGTAGTACAAAATGTGCTACCAATGATTTGATGGTTAGGATCACCGACCTCTTCACTCCAGATAACATTCACCATTGGTAACACGTGTAGGTCAAATGAACCTTTCTCGACCAGAATGTGCCATCACCTAGTTGGTTATGTGTTATGAACGAAGATAATGTGAAAGAGAAATAATGTATTATGTGTTATATCAGAAAGAACCAAAAGTATACATAGAGATAAATAACACGATCAATCTAACATATAAAATGAAGATAAATAACATAAATAAATAAATAAATTTAAAAGATTCTAAAGGCCATGACCAACTACTAATAGATGAAGTCAAAGCTAACAAATTATTAGGTGGTTGAGGCCCAACCACAAGAATTCTGGAGAAAGAGAGATCTTAATCCAAACCAATAATCATCGAGATCATGAACAATATTATGGTTGACCTCATTTCTTCATTAACTTGTCCATCCTACCTATTATATATATCGTTGATCTTCATATTCAATTTTAACCAACAGAAATTGAGTTTTAACTTTCAGGGTGTGGTTCGACCTATACTCAACTCCATATTCAAATCCTAGTTTTAGATCTACCAATAAGTAATTTCAATAAATACTCAACTCCAACATGTTTAAAGCTTTCACAAAAAATTGATCAACCTACGTGTGAATAATTAATTGTTCAAACTTAGAGCAAGAACGGAATCTTATTGAGTTGTGTTAATTTATTTTGGAAATTTCAAATCATTTTTTTATATCAAATAGTTGTTAAGCATATCAATCAAAGTGTAGTGGATCACATCGATCAAAGTGTGGTGGGTCACATCGAATAATTTTTACTGTATATATATATAAAGATGTGGATGTAACCTTTTAATTTATATGTATAAAGAAAGATCAAAATAAATGAAATAATTGGTGTAAAAATGGTGAGAAGTTAAACATAAAGAAAGTGTCGTTGGTAACATATATGTATAGAATTTTATTATAATGGTGGTAATTATGATATGGAAGGTGACACTTTTATCTCATGAACAAATTAAAGTTTATACATAATGTAGCTTTTTGTAAAGAAAGTGGACCATCAATACCAATACACCAACACCAACAACTTCTTCACAATTAATTGATTGAGACCTCCCAAAATAATTTCAAAATAGAACTTTGTTATTATGTGCTTTGCAAGTGTATATATATGCTTTGTGGAGCCCCATTTCTTCCCCTTTCTTTTCTTTTGCAATGAATAGATCTTAAATATATAACAACACTTTTTCAGGTTATATAGAACAATATTTATCACTCAAAACCTTCAAATTAAAAATGCTTCAGTCATGAAATTTTCAAACAAAAAATATGAAAAAACATAAAGAAAAATTAATCAACACGTATATACGTACATGGTTTTTTAACGGTGTGTTAGCTATGTTCATGAGACTGAAAAATAATAATTTATTATTAGTGAGAATGCTAATAAAATGTAGTAACCTTACTAGAAACAAAGAGTTTATATACTATATTTTTCTAAGCTTCAAAGTTCTAACCATAAATAACTACAAATAATTAAATATGTTAACACCACATAAAATTCAAGACATTTCAACCATTAGTTTGTAATTATTTTACATGCTGCTGTGTGTATTGATATGTGAGATTCTATCATTATATAGTATACTACTGTGTGTTTGTAAATACTACTTTTTTTCTTTCACCACACTCCTCCTTTTCAGAGCTTAGCCTGCAAAGCCCACACCCCATTGTTGAGAATATATATAATATATATTATTTAAAATTTAAACCCACTAAGTGTATGAGTACTATATTCATAAGGTAAATTAGAAGAAGACAATTTAAACCCACCAGCTTTTTAGTATTTTATGTTTATTATGACCTGTCTTTCATGTGACCCCTTTTTTTTTCTTTTTAAACTTGTTTATTCTTCTCTCTCTCTCCTACACTTCTTTTCAGTATATCAGTACTCACTTCATCACCTGATTTTTGCAGCAGATGGAGCACAGAGAAATAATAGAGAGAGTTAAGAGAGGACCCCTTTGCTTTGATTGCTCGAATCATGAGATATTTTTGTCTGTGTTTGTGAAGAATTAAGGTCAAAGAAAAGATGGTGTTTGGAATGAAGTTTGATCCAAGATCCCTCCTCCACTCCCTTTCATCCACATCTCTTCTACTTTCGTTTTCTTTTTATATATATACATGTATATATATTAATTCTCTCATTAATGTTTACCCTATAAATTCTTTCCCCAGTTAGAACAATAATTAACAATTGAGGGAAGAAGTTTTCTTTTTCTTTTTCCCTTTTTTTTGTTTGGGGTTTCATTTAGCTCCGTAAATGATCACATGCACATAAAAACCGAATAATGTTTTGATAAGAATGAAGAATGAGAGTGAGATATTTCATTTTGACATTTTTAGATTTGTCTTCTTTTGTGGGTAGGAAAAATGATTTTTTTTCATAGTATCGTAGGAGGTAAGGATATTCACAAATAGTTTCTTGATTACTAACAAATATGTGTCAATTGAACTATATGTTCGATCAATTTTCGATAGGGAAGATAAAGATCTAAGAACCAACAAAAATGAAACCTTGCATGTACTCTCACCTATACACTACTCATAGGCTTAACCCTACCCTAAGGTTTTCATCAACTCCCACTCAAAACCATGACATATGCTTTTTCTCATACTTTTGTGTACATGAAGGTCATTTTTTTTCAACTTCCTTTTGAGTACTTCTCTTCGGGTATATTTGTTCAATTTTGGTAATTTGTTAGGGTTTTGTTGGCAGTCATATATAGTATATATAAAGTTTGCTATGGATCTCGGACCAGGCTTCATTCCTCACACCAAACTTTTCAACCCTACAAACGCCATTTTATTGAAGAACGAACGACGCTATAGAGGTATGTTCTAAGTTTCTAACCCTAATCTTGTGTATTTGGCTTATACCATGTAGACTATATACGCATATACGCGTATATATATATATATTATAGATATTTTCATATATAAAATATTTTAGATCTGATAAAATATGAAATTTTGTTATATTTTGTAAATATTTTTAACGTCATTTAGAATAAATTTTCCTATATTATGTGTTGGCTAATTGATCTAAACGATCATTCCAGGAATGTTCGATTTTACTTAAGGATGTAATTAAATTAGTAATTTTTGTTCACGTTTATTTAATTACTTAGCTTTTTGTTCTCTTACTTTGATATCTATATATATAACAATTCTGTTCTTAGATGATTTTTCTTTTCTTTTCTTTTTTATTATCTTAAGCCTTCAATCATATTCTTCTAAGTTCGTTCTTTTTTTTTCTGTCAATCTGGTTGTCTAATCTTATTGATCATATTAATTGTTAAGTATATATATAAAGGCATTTCTTAATCTGACGTCTTTTAATTTCTTTTAGTATATAACACACAAATTAACTGTAATAGGTAGGAAATCAAACCTCCGATATCGAGATTGATAGTATAAGCGTACGTTTAGTTTAGATACATTGAAATTAGTCACAACCTTTGAATGGTTTCATTTTTTCTATTATTTACAGACTATAACAATTATGGAAAATAAGGTTAGCTTCTAATTTTCTTGGATAAGTTTTATACTAATTAGATAAATGATAATAAGAAAAGCATGATGGTAGAAAAAAAATCATAAATTTGCCCTCTTCATGCTTTAATTCAAATATGCTATGCAATATTACTTAACAAGTTTATTTATTTACTTACTTTTGTTACTAACTACATCAACAATAGATTTAACATAGGCTCGTATATGTGTATAACAGAAATATTGCTAATATCAAAAGTTTATTCATTAGAACAAAAATTTTAGATCTACCGTTATTTAGTTTAAAGTATTTAGATTTTTGAAAATTAAGTGTTAGTTTATAGAAATTTGCTTCAAGTTATGATGTTTTTTATTTTTTTTAATTTAGCTATAAAAATTTTCAAAATGGAAACCAATTATTAAGAAAAAGTATATAAATGAAAAATAGATTCATGGAAGTGGTATGAAACCCAAATGAAGAAAAAAATATCATAATAAATTAAATAGAAAGTAAGGTTTCGTTTGATAATTTTTTTAAAAAAATTAAGTCTAGAAAATACTTCTATTTCAATCTTTCTTTCTATGTTAGCTATATTCTACCAAATATTTAAAAAAACCAAATCAAAATTTCAAAACTAAAAACAAAAAACGAAATTGTCAGGCCCTTGTTTGTCAAAGGAGGAAATCAAAAGAAAATAAATGAGAAAAATAATCAATTACATATATGCTATATGCGAATTAGATCATAAACTTATTTTAATTTGATAAAAAATTTAGGGAAAATTTTAAAAATAACAAATTTTACAAAATATTTACAACTTATAGTAAATTCAATCACTAGTAAATTCTATTACTGATAGTCATTGATATGCTATAGTGATAGAAGACTATCATAGAATCCAAAATTTTGCTATAACTTGTAAATATTTTAATTTATTTTATTATTTTAAAAAATGTTCAAAAAATTTATCCATTAAACAAAGTAACATTAATATCTTCAATTTTCTTCGAAAACCTACCTGTGTGTATAAATTATAAGTCTTCTAAAATGTTTTTATTTTAAGGACATGTAAATTGATTTTCAATATTGTTAATTTTGTTTTTTACAATATAGGAAGTGAGAGGATTGAATTTAACGTAATTAAAATTTCTTTAATAAAAAGAGTAAATATGGAAAAAAAGAAACAAGAAAGAGGAAATTAGCTTCTTTTTTTTCGATTTATAATTTTGGACATATAATATCAAAAAGTGCTTTGAAAATAGAGTAGGAAAAAATAGTAACTAAACGTTAGTTGACAAATAACAAACCTTTTAGCAATCATTTAAAATTTGAAAATATAATGTTTGTTTCCTCTTCATTTTTATTTTACCATATTTTTTTCGATAAAAGATTTCAATTTTTAACCAAAATTTAAAATTGAAAAAAAAAATAGATTTTTTTTAGAACTACTTTTCTCTAGTTAAAAAATTTTAACTTTGATTTTTGAAAATTTTGGTAAACATTAGATAACAAAGCAAATAAACTTTGAGACAATGGGAAGCATATAAGATGGTTAAATCTCATATATTTTTTTTCAATTTATAAAAAAAAAAGTATATTTTCAAATATCCATTTCCTTAGAAAAGGAATAACATGAAGACCATTCTTTGGAGTGAAAAACAAAAATAAAGAGAGATAGCAAAAAAAAAAAAAAAAAAACTCTAATTTTACCAATAAAAATGAGGACAAAATACATTTTTGTTATTAGATTTTTGGTATTTTTTCCATTTGGTCCCGAAGTAAGTTTTAAATTTTACACTTCTAGTTCTCAAGTTTGTGTTAGGAAAGATTTGTCAAGTCAACACACGTCCCACTTCTTTAACATTGACCAAGTCATTATCCAGTTTATTCCATTGAAGAATAGAAGTTGTCTCATTGATCGAGAGCACCTTCCTTTTGTTAGAAGGTTGTTTAAGGTGATCATTTATCATCCAAGTAGGATTTTACCATATGTTTAGTCATGTATATTTCATTCATTTATTATTTGTTATTCCTTACCCTAATTGGCGTACGTAGTAGGGTTCCTCAAGTTGCCTCAATATCCAAACTATTCAATTAGAGAAAGCTCCTCTTAAATTTGTATCTCTTCTCAAATGTTAAGCGTTTTGAGTTTTATTCCAATCTAGTTCATTCAGTTCCAAAATATTTTCTCTTAAAGTTTGAGTTTTTGTTTAAATTTGGATCACAGTACATTTTAAGATTTAATTTATACTCATAGAACTCTTCTCTAGCTCTCCTTTACCTACTACTCATTTTTATTAATGCATAACTTTTTGTTAGTTAAATACCTTCTAGTTTAAAATATTTTTCAAACAATATTTTCTATAAAAGCTTATAACTCAGTTGCCAAGTGGAAAATGCACATGATTTCCAAGTATAAAATCAATTAGCTTATCTATAATATATTATTAGCTCTTATGTGAAAGTTGCAATTTCAAGGATTACATTGGTTAATTAGTCGTTTATTAACACAATTTAGGATTTATTTAAACAATAACATAGGTATTTGTATAATATATTAGTATTAATTTAAAATAAGTATATATATAGGAGCTAGCCTTGCAAAAATAACAAAAAAATTATGATAATAGGGTCTATGTTTTCTAAATTGCAAAAGTAGCAAATTTAACTTTATGATTACTGTCAGATAGCACTTCATTAACTTTATGATTATCATTTGATAGCTGTCTTGATATCACTAACTTTTCCATATTCGCAATATGCAAAAAATAGGTGTTATGAACTATTTTTTTTTTAAATATTTTTGTCGTTTGATGCAATTTCTCATATATATATATATCATTCAATACGATATATAGGCATATCATTATCTATTGGAAATGCTATTCATTGAAAAAGAGTTACTAGTATAGATTCAATATAACCATTGTGATTAAAATGACGATAGTTATGTATTAGTAGAAATTGATTACATTCACCCTCTTTGATTCAAAACAAGAAAAAAACTATTTGAATAATCATATTTTAGAGCAAAGAACCCAACTTTAGAAAGATGTCAAACAACGATGAATAGTATTATAAATTCACGTGTGGACCTTCCTATACATTATTATTTACACCAAAATGCCTCTTTCATGTAGTGTGTTAGTAAGATATTTATTTAAATGGTGTGTCTTAAAATTTTTATTCCAAATTTAGATACTTTTTGGTTGGTGGTGAGAGTAGTTTTCAACTTATACCATTTTCCATTTTCTTATATGAACTTATACCCATTGGTGTAATGATGTATATAAGAAGTGTCAATGGGATGGGATGGGGACAATGTTAGGCTAACTTTTTATCTGTTGAAAATTCTCTTCTTCCCACTAAAATTTGTGGTTGAAAAACTTATGATGGTGGAGAACTTTATGAGGATGACTTCTTTACTCCTTTTCTTTTTATTTGAATTATATACAAACTATCTTTTAACTCTTTAATCAGGACTAGAGAGCGTCCTTAAAGATTGAGGAATATGATTAGTTGAGCTAATTGGTGTTGTGTACATATTAGCCCCCAAAAGAAAAGGTTTGGGCCTAGTAGGTTTTTAAGTCTTATGTTTATCTGCTTTAATACACACTAAAATAAGGAAATAATAATGAACTAGAATAAATGTGATATTATCAAATTATATGCACAATAATAAACTTGTGCCATAAAATCTCTTGACTAGTTTTGCATATACCTCAACATATACTAATGAAGGCAAAACTACTTCCTAGTTGGCTTTAATAGGATTGGTAGTGAGACCAAATCCAAATGGAAATAAAGGATCATAATGTGCATCTCCAACATTCATTGGTAGTTGATCAACTGTCTTGAACCATGTCCTTGACAACTTGCCACTAAAACCATAATCACCAAACAAAACGTCACTAATCCCTTTGCCTTCAGTTCCTGGAAGCCAAGCAGCAACAAGTGCATCTATTGAACTGATGTAAGGTTGTAAGACGACAGGTCGCCCAGAGATAACTATAACAACACATTTGACAGCTCCACACACGTTTGTGATGGTGCTTGGACCAGGTTCGGGAATGGTTAAATTTAAGCTGTCACCGAACGTTTCTGCATATGGATGCTCTCCTACTACTACGATGGCGTAAGAAAATTTGTTCGACTTGACGAACTCCATGTCGGGATTCTCTTTGAAGACAACTTTCGTTTTGGGGTCGACTGTATCCTTGATTGCTGAAAGTATTGTTGTACCACTGGTGAGATTGTTGCCACCGAGACCTTGCCACTCGATGGTCCAACCACCACATTGAAAACCAAGGTTGTTTGCATGGCTACCAGCAACAAGTATTTTTGGAACTTTCTTTGGAAGAGGTAATATAGGTTTGTCAGCAGATTCTCCATTCTTTAATAACACTAGCGATTTCCTTACAGCTTCTCTAGCCAATTCTCTATGCTCCTAATTGTAAAAAAGAACATGTGTGTTATTATTAAGACAATCATGAATGTTAATACATGTAATCGTAACAGTAACAGGTAGCAATTTTAAAAACAATAACCAAGTGTATAGCAATAAAGTTGATCAAGTACCTTTTTACCAAGTTCATTGACAAAGCTTGAATCAGCTAATGGGTTCTCAAATAAACCCATAGCGAATTTCACTCGTAAAATTCTCTTCACAGCATCATCAATTCGACTAATGGGGATTACATTAGTTTTTACCAAGTAGGTAAGCCCATCAATAAATTCTGTGTAATTGAATGGAACCATTATCTGTGATGAAAGAAAATAAATAACTGAGACCATTATGTTTCAATGAATGTAG
This sequence comes from Cucumis hystrix, assembly GCA_025688845.1. NCBI lineage: Eukaryota > Viridiplantae > Streptophyta > Magnoliopsida > Cucurbitales > Cucurbitaceae > Cucumis > Cucumis hystrix. The sequence continues at coordinate 20,647,057 of CM046886.1, read as the reverse complement.
AATTAAAATACATTATTAAATAAGAGAGATTATTTTAACTGATGAAACGGTTCAAAATGCGGTAGATGTGACTAATTAGCTATTATAACGACACACGTGTAACTACATTTTTTATTCAATATTTTGCTATATTTGAAAATGACTGGTTAAAATAAAATAGTACTAACCATGTCGATGCCAGCGGTAATGCCTGCTATGATGGAATATGTATAATTAGCATGAGGTGGAGAGGTAATCCTATCAATACCTTGCCAATCTGAGATGACAAAACCCTGAAGAAACTCTTGATTCATTTATAGTTTTCTACTTTAGTATTTCAGAAAGCTACAAAATTAATTTCACAAATTAAAGAGAATATATTACCCTAAATCGAAGAGTGTTTTTAAGAAAGTCAGTAATAAGATCTCGATTTTCGTGCATCTTCTTTCCGTTCCAACTAGAGTATGAGATCATAACAGTTGATACACCCTTGATGATTGAGTTATAGTAACCTGGCATATGAATGCTGAGCAGTCCATGTCTACTTGCAAGTGTGTTGTTTTCATTCATACCTTTGGTTGTTCCACCATCACCTACATAATGCTTTGCACAAGCTGCTACTTTTTCTCTGTAACAAACAAACATACATACGAGTAAATCGTAAATATTTACAAATATATATAAAATATCACAATCTATCAAAAATAGACTATAAAAAGTTATACCTTCCAGCAACATAGGGAACACCCTTGCGGGAGTTCGATGGAATCTCTCCTTGTAAACCTGATATGATCTCAGTCATCTCTTGAACAACTTTAGGGTCTTCGCTATAACTTTCAAAACATCTACCCCAACGTGGATCTCTACAAACCTAAATGAAAAAAGATAGTCATATTTTTGTACATTAAGAAATTAGGATAATATTTCATAATAAACCATTAATTTAAGTTAAATAATTTGTTACCGCAATACAGGGTGCAAAAACATAAGAAATGCCAGTAGCTCGAACTTCAAGTGCAGTAGCTGCTCCAATCCTCTTAGCAAGATTGGGATCCCTAACACCATAAAATTTGTTCTAGTATTGAGAAATGATCGAATGTGTAATTTGAGAAGTACATATTCTCTCCTTAAACAAGCTTAATTATTATTAGGAGAGTGTGCATCCGTTTGTCGGAGTCGGTTTTTAATACAACCAAACTATCACTGAATCAACTATATATGATCGGTTTAGTATTACTCAACCCAACCTCAACTTCATGGAGAGAAAAACCAACAAAAATTGTCATTTTTGGGTGTTTTCCAAAAAGTTTAGTCTAATAAAATCTCATTCATTATGAGGAAAACTAGGTATGATGATCATCAAAATATTCTTACCGAGTAGCTCCAAGCCCCACATTATGAGGAAAAATTGTGGCTTTATAGACATTGTTGTGACCATGCACTGCATCAATTCCATAAATCATTGGAATGCCAAGACGAGTAGACAAAGAGCCTTTTTGAAATTCATTGACCATGTCAATCCATACTTGAGGAGAAGCCTCTTTTGATGGAACACTGCCTCCACCACTTAGTACACTCCCTATATATACCAATTCATAAAGTATTTTAATTCATCTACCATAATTAGACCCTAGAAATTTCTTTTTCACTGTTACATAGAAAAAAGAAAAATAAAATAAAACAAAACACATTACCAATTAAATACTTCTTCATGACCTTCTTCGAAGCAACGGTTCGGTCGATTTGCACCATTTGCCCTATTTTTTCTTCTAAAGTCATCCTACCAAGTAGGTCGTTTATTCGAACATTTAAGGGTTGTTGTGGGTCTTTATATCTCACGTATTGATGTTTTGCCCACACTTCAGTCAAGCAAAAAATGAAAAATCCCATGAAAAAGATGAGATTTTTCGCCATATCGTGTGTGCTAGTTAATTGCCTGCAAATTTCAACATATATATGACGCGCGTCAATATTATTGTGTGGACAAGAGACTCATAACTCAAATCTCCCGTTTAAAGCTTATTAAAAGTTTATTATGCTTAAATTCTTTTCAAGGTAAGTGAAAAAGAGTAATTCAAACGTTCATGACCAACACCAAATTTATTAAATAACTATATTATCTTAATCTACCAGAGTAAGGATTACAGTTTAATCATAAATTACTTAGACCAGTACCTCAAAATGTTATTGCATTATATTGCGCCATCTTAGATTACATCATTTGCTTATTATAGGAAGTGATCAATAATTAGACTAGCTAGATGATCATATCCCACATAAAAGTCTCACAAAATATATAATTTGTCTTGTTTTTTCAATGGGTATGATTATTATTATTATAGAAACAATTGAGGTTTAATATTAGTAATTTGGTGACTATTATACTTATAAGCTAGTATATATTTCATTTAGTACCCTTTTTTTTTATCAATAGTTGCATTCTTTTTTTATCATTTTGCTTATGAACCTCACCAATAGAAAAAGACAGTATGAACTTTGATTTTCAATTTATGATTTTTTAATTGTTACTAGTTTTATTGTATTGATATATCATATATCAATGGGATTAAAAAATGTTATTTTTTCAATGATATTTAACTTTTTTTGTCCTATGGCTTGGATGTTTATTTTGGTCAAACATCCAGGGATAACATAGCAATGAATTAAAAATAGTAAATAGGTGATACCTTAATATTAAATAAGACTACATAACAAATAATATTAAAATCTTAATTTGAATTTTAAGTCATTATTAATAGTCATACTATATAATAAAGTTATTGTTGTTGTTTGTTAAGCATAGGTACACGAAATAACAAGGAAATGACCGAACCAAATGTTCTATATTATATTATTTTGTTACGTTAAGATTTTTATTCTATGTATTCTCTTTGTAATGTTTTGTAATGTTGTTAGTGATCAATATTCTTTTTGGATAATGATATAAATAAAACAAAAAAAATAACGTCGATTTCATTCACATCTTTAACACAATTACAAACTATAATAAGATTCAAATTTGTCTTTACAATATATTATGATTAAAAAAAATGTTAAATCACAAGTTTGGTAGAAAAGTTTGTATCTAATGGTTTTATTTTAAAAGTATATAATTTTCAGGCCCGGTATAGTTGGTCAGAATTAAGTCTAGTCTATTTTTCTTCCGGTTCTTACAAGTTTTATCATTTTTAAGTAGAAAAGTTAGATTCCTCTCCCAATTTTAAATTTCAAAAACAAGTTCTTCAATTTTTTTGTTTTTTTAAAAATTGAATTGATTTTTAAAAACATTGATAGAAAATGTCTAGTTCGATAACATTAAGTTTATTTTCTCTCAAATTTTTACCATACATATTTTTTTTTAGACAAATTTCAAAAACAAGCTAAAACATGAAATTTAGTGTTGAAAATGATAGCTTAATTTTAAAACAAGAAAAACTCAAACTGTTTGATTTTTTTCCTTTAATTCTTTTGAAGAATTAAATTTATTTTCACCTAATTTCTTAGAGTAAATAAGTTAAAAGAGATTTTTTTAAAAATAGAAAAAATTTACAAACTTTTTACCCTCGAACAAAACTATAAAAGACAGAATTAATTACTTTTTCTATAAATTATAAATATTTTCTAAAACATGGGTATATAACAAAGTAATAACAATTTATATAGAGAAATTGAACCAATTTGGTTATATTTATAATTTTTGTTAACGTAATTATATATTTAATTATTTTGAATCCAATTGCTATAATTACAACTATCACTTATTAAAATCTTAAATTTTTAGTTTTATTTTTATTAAAACTTTGAATTGTATAGAATTTAAGAATTTAAATGTATAATTAAGAAAATTTAGAGTTTAATTAGACATTACTCAGTTTAGTATCGAATTAAAAATTTAAGCACCAGAAATTAAGATAATTAAAAAATAATTGGATATAAAAAAAATTAATAATAATTATAATAAAGTATGTAGATTAGAGATCGGTGATTTGATTGACTGATGAATTCATTGATTTGGGTATTGACCAAAACGACGTGTGTTTCATTACAAAGTGCTCACCCAATGACCCCCATCGTCATCCACGTCGTCAACACCCATTTAATATTTTCATTTCTTTTACTTAAATTATCATTCTATTCATTTTAATTAACTTTTGTTCTTATCTTACTATAATTTTAATATTTAATTTCTCTCCTCTCAATAAACGTTACATCTAGTTTTCTAAAAGAAAGTTAAATAGTAATAAGTCTTCTAAAAACAATTGTTGTCAGTTTATTTTCTCAAAAGAAGAACAATATAAAATAGTAAAGTAGTATTTCTATATATATCAAAGTTAAAATAAGTAAAAGAATGAAAAATATATGTATTTTTTAATTCTTTGAAAAAAAATTGTTTTTGAAACGATCAGAATGAAAAATATCAACAGAAGTGGTAAAAATGAAACCTACTTTTTCTTATTTCTCAAAATCTTCTCATTTTCTTTACCTAAAATATTTATTTCTTACCTAAGTTCTCATATCAATTGTTACTAAGCTAAGGTTTTTTAAAAATAAAATTTTTAATTAAAATAATTTAGTTTAGTTTATGAAAAAAAAAATCAAGGATTACCATAACCTAAGTGCAAATTAGCTTTAATTAATTATCCATGCTCTCACTCTACTCCATAACGGAGTTCCTAACAACTCTAAACGAAACTTCTCGACTTCAGCCAATCAAGTGTCAGCCGCCACCAATCTTCATCTCCGGCCATTTACCGATAACCGTTCCCGTCCGATTGACGGCGGCGCTGCTACTACTCCCAAATTCTCCAGCAAAGCAGCACCATCCGATCTCTGAATCTCTTCTCTTCTCTCCTCTCTCAGTGTCATTGTAAGTTAAAACAGATATTGCAAATTTCCGCTACTTGTAGTGATTTGAAATTAAAGTTGGAAGTGGATTGAAGTAAAATTGTTAGGTCGCGAAAATGCTCTGTTTCCTTAGGTTTCATTTTGTTTCAATTCTCGATTTAGAAGAGAAGAAATCGTCTCAAATTAATAAGCAATTTACGTAGATCTAACAATAACACACAAAACTCATAGCAATATAATTCGAATTCATCCTGGCATTTTGCAGAATGAATCAAACAGAAACAGGAAATTTGAGAAGAACAAAATCTCAGAGAATTTGAACTTACAGTGGGAGGAGATACGTGATGAAGCACACAAGCAACAGCAACTCGCCAGCTTGGAATAATAAGTCTGTAATGGCGGCTTTATGAATATCAAAGAGATCTGAATTTTTGAAGAAGAATTTGAAATGAAATTAGTGATTGGAACTGTTTGTGTGTTCTTCAATCGGCAATTTGTGTGTTATTTATATACACAAAAAATTAAAAAGAAAACTATTCGTTTTTTTTTTTTTTCCATTTCATTTTCTTTCCTTTTTTGCTTTATTAGATAAATTAGAGTTACATTTTTGTAAATGCTAATTTCCACGTCAGCATATAAATATCCATTTTTGTTTTTGATCTTTATCACAATATAATATATTGTTGATATGATAAGAATTAAGATAACCAAAAAGATGCATTTATGAGGTTGGATTAAATCATTTAAAGCAAATTGAAGTTTTGGATTTTATTTTGAATATATATATATAATTAGGTGAGGTTAAAAGAAATGTTGACTTTTCAAACCAAATTGTTATATATGATAGGGGAAAAAACAAAACAAAACAAAGATGTTTTGACAAAGAAGTACTAGACAAAAAGAGTCATGCATTTAGAAATTTCTCAAAATATTTCTATCCTCAAAATGAAGTTTTAAATTATTTTAAAAGAAATTTTATAAGAAATAGAAGGTTAGACTTTTTTTTTTTTTGTAGTGATTTTGTTCTATGGAATGTAAATAGTTTGTCAATTTTTTCTATTCTTTTTTTAAAAATTTTATTAAAAAGATTTTAACTCTATACCAAAAATATTAGAAAATCGTTAGGATCCTATTTAAAAAATATACTTTGAAAGTTCAAAGTTAAAAAAATACCATTAAACTCGAAAGAAAGTTCAAACTTTTTAATATATAAACAAATAGTTGTTAATGCCTCGTTGCAAAAATAAGTCTAAATTGACAAGATTTATATTTTAGTATCCTTACCTATGCTCTTAAAGAGCTTTTGGAGTTGAATTGGTTATTATAGTTGGTAATTATAATAATTAGTGGGTTATAACAATTAGTGTATGTAACTTAGGCTATTCTAATGTAAGTTATAATAGTTTGTATTTAGAGTGTAAACTATTTTTGTTTGGATAAGAAATATACTAAATTACACTCTAACAAGAAAAAGAATAAAAGAAGAGAAAAAAATAGTTACTCTTGTATAGAGTTTTGAAATAGTATTTACTATACTTAATTAAACGTAGGTTATAATTAGTTGACACCTCAAACATAAACATATAGAGTGAGCTTTAATAAGTAGTTGGTGCCTCAACCAACACACGACCCCTTACTGCTTCATTTTCTCTCTTTCCCTTACATTCTTTTTGTAATGGACTAATAATCGTTTTAGTAAATTTTAATTTTTAAAGAAAGATTTTGATTTTGGCATCTTATGAGATTTTGTGGGATTTTATGAGTTAATTGAAAATCTTGACTTATATTTTGATATGAGAAAGTAGACGTAAACATTGTGGACATTGAGGCTTTTCAAACTCAACAAAAACTTCAAACAAATTAATCACTACACTAAACATAGCAGTGTGTTTAAACTTTTTTTTTCTTTTTTCACAATGCTACCTTTAGAAAGTTCATTGTTTATCTTTGAATTTAAATTCAATTGTATTTTTTAAATAAAACACCAATGAGCTCCATCATCCCAAACTCATTATAATGATATTTTAAAACCTTTCTTTAAGATTCAATTAGCTAGTTTTTTAATTTACAAATTAATTATACATATCTATTATTGTTTCAAATTATCAAACCCATGATGCTAACTCGAATCTAGTTTTCAAATAAACATATAATACAATATCTATTGACTAAGATGTTGAATAAAAATAAAACTAGTTAAACATGTTCGACCAACGTAATCTTATAGACGTGTTAATTCAACTAGAAAAAGCAAAATGTTGAGATATTCTATAAATAAAAAATAATATTTGTCAAACAACAGTTAAAATTAACTAAGATTGAATATCTAATTTAAATGGTTAAACATAATTATAGCAGGATTAGTAGTAATAATAATAATAAAGATGCCTTTACGCCCGCGGACTTATTAGTCAAAGAAAGAAGAGAAGGCCGAGACGTTTATTTCAAATTAATCCAACGGTTTCGAGCATTGATTTGGATTGATTTTTTTAGTAAACTTTTATGATTAATTAATTCTGATTCCGTAAGATCTTGATCTCTGAATTGAATATATTTATTTAATTTACCAAAGTCAAATTTCTATTTAAGTATACAATAAACAAAATCACTAATTAATTCATATATTATATTATTTGGATTTGAAAAATGTTTGGTATCTCTATGTGTGTACAGGTTGTTAATGGTATTATTTTCCCTTTGAAAATGGATATTTTTATAAAACCTTTTATTTTTCATTTGTGATTGCAATCTAGGCTGGACCAAGCATTATTGCTTGGATATTTTTTTTCTTCTCAAGATTTAAATGTTATATTGGTTGTAAACACAACTACATGTGCTCCACACTTTGACCATTTAATTGAATGTTATAGTTTTTTTAGTACAAGTGTGGGTGAGGATTAGATTTGAATATTTTGATCTTTGGCACTCGAGAACGCTAGTTGAGTTAAGTTTTAGTTGACAATTAATTATTATATTGATAAGAACTTTTTCGATAAAATATGATAAATCCCTACTATGTATGGTGGGTGTGAAAAACACACTTGGTATTGAAGTGCTTTTGTTTATTTTTAATTTAGAATTACCATCACAAAGTGTGGTGAAATTTGAGGTCTGGTTTTCTTAATCACTTTTTAAAAAATAGTTGATGAGGGAGAGAGAGTGAGAATTGAAAGGTAAGTGATGAGAGAATTGGCGATACTTGGGGCTATTTGTAAAAATAAAGAAGAAGATCAGGTCAAATAAAGACATAAAGGAGTAAGTGTTGTTCCCTTCGAAGATACAAATCATCCACCCTGTCAACATTGTTTGATGTTATGGGTCCATGGGTTGATGCTAACCCGATATCTAATTCTAGTCTGTATACTTTTAATAAATTTTAAATTTAATCAAATATATCATAAGTTTAACTTATATTCTTTGAAGTTTTGTTTCTCATAAATTTAAATCAGTTAAGTAATGATATCATTGTACAGAAGGCAAAATAAGGTGCTAATAGAAATAGTTTTCTCTTTAGGGGAGCATCGATCAGTCAAAGTCGGTTTTTCAATCAAACTAACAACAAACTAATAATTATGGTCGGTTTAGTAATTGTTCAAATCGATCCAAACTATGAAAAAGGAGTGTAAACTGACCATTTGTTGGTCAATCACTCGGTTTAAGCCTTTGAAACTTTTTAAAAAATGTTGTTGGTTTGGGATTTTTCTCAACCCGACTCCGACTGAACCTCTCCTTAACTCCAATCAGCCACGTTTGATTTGGTTTTTCGACCTATCATGCTCACCTCTATTTTTTTTAATGAATTAAAAAAAAACTAATCGTTGGGACTAACTTTAAGATTTGTCAAATGTTTTGAAACTTAAATGTGTTTCGAAGTGATAGTTAGGATATTGATTTTAGAAAAAGAAATTTATGTACAATTGATTTTTAAATAATCAAATTTATGTTTTAGTATTAAACGTCTGTTAAAAGTGATTTTCATATATTTAGAACTGATTTTGTAAAAGTGAATTATTTTTATCGAATAAAAGTTTTGTTTGGTTCCAAACGTTTGAAAGTGATTTTTAAATACTTTACTTTTGAATTTACCATATGTTTGGTCGCAAGAGTGATTTTAAAACTATCAAAGTATATTTTATATTTGAAAATTATTTAACAATTACCACATGGGCTACTAAGGAGTAAGGAATCATCTTCTTAAGATCGATTGTCTTGAAGTGGTCAAGAAAGTATATGTATTATAGCAATCACACTTAGCGTATAAATGAAAGGAGTGGCCTGTCATGGTAACTAAAAAATGATCATTAGATCAAGTTGGGAGCAATGCGGCCTTTGAAGTTGGTCAATAATGGTTGTCGAAACACAGTCGTCGACAGTTGAACAAAAACGGTTATCGAAAAAATATGGTCACCCTAAATTCTAATAAATATCTAATTTTATTAATTTACTTCTAATAAATATCTAATTTATTGGAAGTTGTTCAACTTCCGTTGTTGAAATGAGATCGTCAAAAATTGATTGGTGGTGATGCTAGAAAATGTTGATTTGAGGTTGGCGATTTTGGTTGCATGAAGTTGTTCGACCGTTGTCATAAAAAAACTGTTGTTGAAAATATTCCAAAATGCAGTCATAAGGGCTAGTTGCAGTTTCGGGAAAAAAATGGTCTTTAACAGTAGCCGAGAAATAGTCGACAAAGATGTGATTAGAGGTTAACAAGCGAACTTCTTCAAAAAAAAAAACTATCATTGGAAGTTTGTCAATGACAACAGTTGAGAAATGATAATTGTCGAAAGTTTGTCGATGATGGCTGTTGGGATAACAATTGTTGAAAGTTTACTGACAGCAATTACCAAAAAAAAAAAAGTAATTGAAAGTTGATCGATAACAGTTGTCGAATTTTTTTAATAAATATCTAATTATTAATTTATTTTTATTAACTTTTAAAAATGTTGGAAGTGATTTCCATACCATCGCCAAATTAATCGAGATCACTTAATTAGTGATATTTCAAAAATCAATTTAAAATGAGTTTTTATTTTTTAAAAATCAATTTTATTTCATTGACATTAAATTTTAACTAAAAGCGATTTGGATAGTGCTTCACTTTTACTATTGTCAAAATCACTTTTAATTAAAGTTTAATGTCAATGGAAAAGTAAAGTTAGGTCAAAATCACTCTCAAACACACTCTAAGTTTAATTAAAGTTTAATATAATCGTATATTTACATTTATTTTATTTTAAGTACCGATTAAATAGTTAATTGAATAATCGTAAAAAATAACAAATTTGACGAAATATTTACGATACTTTAAATAACATGCAAATACAAATAGCAAAATTCATCCTAAATAGTTTCATTTTCTGGTTATAGCCGCATTCAATTCTCCTAATACGAAATTTAATTTATGATGATTATATTTGAATTGATCTCAAACATATCTCTTAAGTAATTATTCAATTTTGATTTCTATATAAAAACATTAGTAAAAAAATACATATATTTAATTAACTTTCCTACACTAATTACCTTGCATCTATTCATGAAATAATATTTATAATCGAACCTCATACGAAACAGAAAAAAGTATTATGTATTACAATTGAAGGGTTGAATAATTAAGCCAGTGAAGCATAATTAAAATATGAAAGTATCATAAGAAGAAAAAAGAAAACACAATTTATACTTTGAACATTAGTGTAATTCCATTGATTTAAAGATTGAACTCATAATTATTGTGTCAGTTTAATTAAATACTCAACTTTTTTATGTTTCCTTTAATTAAACTAATGTGAAACTTATAATCGATACCTAAGTCTTCATAATTAAGTGAATTTTAGTTAAACTCTGACATATGTGTTTACTTCAATCATCAATTTTCGAAATTGATTGAATAAAAAAGATAGTGATATTAAGTTTCTATATATATAGAACCATTCGTATGGAGTACTTGTAAAAGTGTTGGTAGTGATAGTATATAACCTTACCACCATAGACGCACCCACCACCGCCCTTGGTCCAAGCAAGATTCAGGTAGCTGGGCTGAAAAAGAAACAGTCTTATTTCTCTGTGGTTTTAATTATGAAATCTAAAACGACGTTGTTTTTAAATTAAAACTAATATATATGCAACTGTTTCTTACTAAATTAATTACTTTCGAAAAGTTTGACGTTTTAACCGTTGATCTTCTTCTTCATCTTCAAAGCTTAACTTCAAAACAAGAGCTTCAAATCTAAGAAAAATGTGATCTCTTGCATTCTGTCTTCCAATTTTCTGCTTCTTGGATTCGAAGCAAACTAATTTTCTGTGATGTGATTTGATCAATTGCAATATATTCCACCGTCTGACTGACGAATACACACGTAAGAAAAGAAGAAAAAGAAAGTAGTGGGCATGCAGGCGTGCATGATTCACAAATCACAACTTCACTAGAGATGGATATGGACCCAAAACCCATGGGCACGCCTTACTGCACAAACCCCACCTTTTATATTATTTTTCAACATTTCAAGATTCCCCCCTCCTTTCTTTTCTTTTCTTTTAACAATAAAAATATTTATAATGTCTCTAGTGGGTTTACTTTAGGAACCATTTATAACCTGCAGAACACAAATTCATATTATTAAAGAAAAAAAGAACTCCAAAGTTTGTAAACCTCAAGATTGTGCCAAAAATTAATTAGAATTGTAAATTGGTATAGTGTGATGACAATCAATTAGAATGATCAAGACAGACAATCTCTCGACATTTATTTACTTTAGTTTCAAATTTTGTATGGAAGTACAAGAAATTGATTTCCAAGTAAAAGAAAATTTTCAATTTAGGTACTAATTAATTACTTCTGTTGGGATATATTAACTAGAGAAAGAGATGTTCTTCTCTAAAAAGTCGTTTTCGTTTAAATATTTTTTATAAAATGAATTCTTCTAAATACGTCCTAGTTAGAAAAATTTCAAAGATCAAATTAAGGATACGATACTAACAAACATTTTGGTAGTCCATATAACAAAAGGAAAAGGCAAAGGAATACGTGTTTTTAATTCATGTTTGATAGAGGATATGATTTTTCTAAAACTTATTAGATTCAAAATTGAAAATTTACATACCTATTTGATATTTTATAAAAATTAATTATTTTGGACCTTACTTAAACACCACTTTAAAAGTTTAGTGTTGAGTAGGACTAAAACAATACAGAGTATAAACATTTAAAACTTTATCAATTTTATTTTTAAATGTTTAAGTAGGTTTAGCTCAACGAATAATAATTAATGTCATCTTTTTTAAAAGTGAGTGATTATTTGATCGAGGTTGTACTAAAAACAAATAGGTGCTTTATATTATATATCTTATGAGTTTATGTTTCATAGCACTTTCTCTTTCATGCCAAAATTATTCTCAATGAATTCATTATCATCTAGAGTACAGCTTGATGGGAAAAAAAGGCATAAGATATATAATATATAAAGTACTTACAATACAACAAAAATATCACATACGACATCTGTCGTAGAGTTTTGATAATATTCTATAGATATATCAGAGATGCTATTGAAGATCTCAAATTTGTCGTAACATTTTTTAATATAGTATAAAAAATGCTATACAAGTTTCTTTTTATTTTATTATATAGTGTCAATTGCTATAGAACCAATTTACACTACAAGAAAAAACCTCTACTACGATAGTTATTTATATCACAAAATGGAGGGAGAAAAAAAAACTGTCACTAAAAAGAAAAAATGCGTTTTTGACGGGAAAAGACGAAATTTTTTGGATAATATTTTTCGCGACAGTTATTTGATGTCATATAATAGAAATAAAATAATAACAAAATAACAAAATAATAATAACAAAACAATAATAACAAAATCTCAAAACCTCCCCCACGCCTTTCTCACACTCTCATCCTCTCTGAAAACACCCGCAAACCATCGAACATCTCCGAACGTCGAACGCGGTCGACCATCTTAGAACACACTCAACCACTCCAAACGCGATCGACCATCTCTTAACGTCTTTGTCATCGGCTATCGTCTCCTATCGACCTTGCCCGCCGTCGCCCATCTCCTCAAGTTAGGGTTTGTATTTTTCGTCCGTCGGCATCGTTTCCTCAACCTCAAGTTTCTAATACATTGTTGTTTTCAAATTTCAAATTTCTAAACTTTCTTTTTACTCAAATTCAATTGATTCGCTGCTGTGTTGTCGGGTCACCCAAAACAGGGTGAACAATGAGGAAGAAGGTTAACAGTTGTGAAGAATATGAGAAAGCCATTGTTACCTGGGGAGCTAATGTTTGGAATTCTGACAAAAGCGGAATAAGGTGAGAGTGGCTTTTATAGGATACTTTGTGCTGCTATTTTATGCATAATCTTGGCATGCTTTCTTATAAATTTTTCCTTGATTTTCTGGTCTGTGATTTCAGTTCAAATAACTCAAATTAAAGTAAAAAGTAAGATATACATTAATTGTTGGTTTATACTAAGCTATAGTAGATCTTTTTGCACATCGTTTTGGAAATTATAAATTGAGAGAAGAAAATGGGATCTTGCATACTAGAGTGGTACATCCAAGAATTTAAATTCCTTCCTTGTATGTTATACTCTTTTTCTAAACTTCCACGATTCAAATTTCTTTTCCATATAATTACAAAAATTTTCAATTTATCTCTTTCATCATTTACTTTTCTCACTCTAGGGATAAATCAACACATTATGTAGAAGAAAGATTCAACTAACAAACTTATTTAGTTCATATTCTTTAGGCAAACTCAAATAAAACAATAAGAACAACAAGGGATAGAGAGAAAAAAAGAAAATGAAAAAACTTGTTTCATTACTTCTTTTTTTATAAACATTTACTGAATGTGACCATTAGCACCAGCACATTGATTTACGCTTATTGAAATATTACGCTTATTGTAGTGTTTATGATTTAATGAGTGGATTCCTTCAGTTTAATTGTAAAGTAATGAAAGTAGTTGGTGTTTCTTGAGAAATTATTCAGTTAGGCTGCCATGATGTAGTTGATAATTTTTTACTATTGAAAATATTCTTGAAGTTATATTTAGTAGTTATTAAGTGGCATACAAATTTTCAACTTTCATCGTGGAGGACTCCCCTCAAGCAATAAGGTTAGATTTCTTTTTTACTAATGACTGTATTTTATTCAACAATTTTGATTTGTTGAAGTGTTTGGGGTTTTAAAACATTTGTTTTCCTTATCAAAGGTTCTAAAAATTTCTAATTGAATTTGTTGATTGGGGCTTGTTGAAGTGATAGTTCCAAGTCTGTGAGTCCTCATCGTTTTGATTTGGGTACCCTGTTTCATTTATATTTTTTTGTTGTTTTTGTTTGGTAGTTTAGCGAAATCTAGTCAGGCTTTATTCATTGTAGAGACTGTAGAGAAATAACAAATCTTTGACATTCTTTTCAATAAATCACATGTGCAAACAATCATAGTTTGAACGACTATTTAAAGAGATAAGCTAACATATGATGTGCTACAATTTTAAGCTTGACTTAGAAAAGTATTGTACTTAGATAATTTTCTGGTAGATGGTAAGAACTCTTGTTAAGCAACCTACTAAGGAAAAAACAAGTCATTATCGACACCTGTACTTGTACTTATGTGAAGCTTTGCGAAGGCAAGATTGATGAAAAGATGTGTAATATCCATCACTCAACCACAATAATTTAGAGCTAATGGATGATATATTTGATTGGGATTATTGTCGATAGGTTCTTCTCAGGTTAATACGGTTGCATTGGGTTCTTTTATTCTTGAAATGTAAATTCTTATTTTTTTTTTTTTGTAGGATATAGTTGTGGGTATTGATGTTTTCTAAATTTGAAAATGCACATTTTGCAGGATGGTGGCATACACCAAACTTCTCCTTTTGCAACTATTTTGTTAAGATCTAAAATATATTGAGAATTAAAGAAACGACAATATTATCCAAGTGTATGGTACTTGGATGTGGCAAGAACATAAACTACAATAAGAGTATCTAGGCTCCAATTTGAAGGAACGATGTATTTAGTTACTTTAGAACCTCGGCTACCTTCAAGTAGATTGTACATTGTAGGTAAATCATAGTAAGGTATCCATCAACAATATTCCTCTCTGTACATGGAATCCAAGAGAAGAATTTCTTTTAGAATTCGTTCAGAAGTTTTAGTTTTCTTATTGTAAACATATTACGTTGCATATCTACATTTTTGCTTATTATTTTGTATGATCTTAAATGTCCAAATCCAATCATTTAATTTTTTTTATATTTAAGTACTTTTTTGCATACTCTTGTTGTGAATCACTCCAAAACTCAGCATCTAAATTATTGATGGAACCAAGAAACCATGGTTGCAACTCCACAACTTTAGTCCTTTCTCTTTTAGTTGTTATTATAGTTTTACTGTGGAGACCAAAATTTGATGTCTTGAATAAATATAAAACGATTTTCATTTCTTATTCATGGTACTTCACCATCTAGGAATGGAATAAGAAAAAGAGAATTTGAGTTTCTATTTCAAGGATATAATTCTATTATCAAAGTTCTTAGACTTAGAAGTTAAAGTTATTAGTTTTAATACTATTCTCATCTTGTGCTTTATTACTTGTTGAATGATTGTCCTTAGTGTGTGTAAGCATTAAACCAACATCTTGCAAGCTTTTCTTGTTTTTTCACTTTAAAGATGTTGAGTTAATTTCAATTGACAAAGAAAGATAGAAGGTGAATTTCCTTTCTTAAGGACCAGAAACGTTCTCACAAAATTTTGGGCAATCTAGTTATTCTCCTATAATCTCACTATTGTCTTTTTTCAATCTTACATCCATAGGAGTATTAACTTCTGACCTATTGGCTAAGGACATGTTTTGTGTGTGTCATTTTCACTGTTTTTCATCAAGGGCTGGAATTCTATACTTTCAGTTTTTGATTTAGTTGTAAATTGTTTCAAGCTTGATTGTAAATGTTATAATTAGAGTCATGGTTGTTGTTGTCTTCTGTTGTGTGCCATTTTCACTAGTAATGTTCTTAATTAGCTTTGCAGTACAATTTAAATTTAACATTCGTATTGAGTGTTATGGGTTTTTGATTTGGTTCTAAGTTACCTTTATTTAGCTGACCTAGTATGGTTAATTCACAGTTCAATCTCACTAGATGTATCTTTTAGTCGATGTTTGTTTTTCAATCCAATCGTGATAATAAGTACTGTAACACATTAACACTATGTGTACTGCAACAACTATAACACTAAAAATTAACAACCTTATAAAATGGATGACAAAATTCAGATGAAGTGTTTCAGCTTGATTTTGGTAGTTCTTCACAGTTTATTAAGAATGTAAAGTGATGCAAACAGATGTACTGGGGGAACCTAGCTTTCTAAAGCATGGAGGATCTAATATGGAACCTGGTTTGTCCATATTATACTTTATAGCTAATCCATAACAAATTCGTATTTCAGTTCTTTACTTCTTTCCATTATATGCACCAACCATTCGACACTATCCTTTTAGCTTACTTTCTTAAATTTTCTGGGACTGTATGCTATATTCATGTTGTCTTTGTAGGTTCTAATGGAGCCAACAAAGTTCATGAAATTTCCTTCAAATAAGCTAATCAAGGTCATCAAAATACACTGACTGATTTTAGAAATGAAGGATTTGACCATGGTTCAAGCAATAAAAAATATTTTCAGAGGTGAAGGATTACATGTTGGTTGTTTATGCTTGTACAGAAAATCATGTTATATGTATTATGCTGGATTTACATTGGTTTTGATTTCATACTTGTAAATTGTTCAAACTTGATTGGAAATGTACGAATATTACAAAGTGTATTATAACGTATATATATTAAAGTGTCGACCATTTGTTTCTATATGGGTGTTATGTATTATAACATTATTGTCATTCAAATTGGTTCGTGTAATGGAAGAGCGACAAGGAGAACAGGGAAAAAAATGTCACGATTGCCTTATATTTGACAGGAAAAAAATGTCGTCAATAACAAAACAATGACATTTAATTTCTAAAAAAACTGTCACGATTGACATATATTTGACACGGAAAATTGTCATAAAATACGAATTCGTGACATTTTTAAACTGTCGTCAATTTCGAAAAGATGATATTTATTTTTTAAAAAAAAATTGTCACGATTGACATATCATTGACATTTAAAAAATGTCATAATAAACGAATTTGCGATATTTATTTGTTGTCATAAAATAGAATATGACAGTTATTTGTTGTCATAAAATAGTAATTAACAATATTTATTTTCCGTCATAGAAAAACTTATTGCAACAGTTTTCGAAAACTGTCATTTGACTCCCAATACTAAGACTGTAAATAACTGTCACAAATTTTATTCGTGACAGAAAATAACTGTCGTCGTAGACCATTTTTGTTGTAGTGTTATAATAGCATTAGCAAAATGAATATTATGATTGCACTTTTCTTTCTTTTCTAATTATATGGCAGTAAAAAAAGTTAGTGAAGCTTATTCTCTATTTGAAGTATTTGTCAAAGTGTGGATTTAAACAATAGCCTAAGAGTGTTTACTACACCAATGATTGTTAATAAAAGAAAGAAAGAAGAAAAAAACTACACATTTTTAGGGCTTAAATTATGATCTCCCCAAAAAAAGAGGTAATAACATCTCACCCTAATCATTTATGTGTTTTTTCTTTAGTATCAACTCAAATTTCTTCCCCTAATTCTCATCCACAAAGAATATTAGAAAATTTTTATATGAAACAAAATTGTAGAATAAGGTTTAAATAGTATGTACTTTGATCCGGTTCATTTTAGTCTCCATTCTTTAAAAGTGTTCCATATGATCTCTATATTTTTAATTTTAGTTCATTTTTGTTCATGTTATATTTTCAAAATATTCATTTTGGTCTTTATACTTAAGTGACCATTTTCTTTTATAAGAAAAAGTGATAATGTCTTGATGCGGTATTTTCAAACCTAACAAAATGAATCAAAAGATTACTGATAGACTTCAATTAGTGGTATTGATAGATAGTACTTATTAATAAAATCTAAAAAATTGCTAGATTCTGTAAATATTTTCAT
Source organism: Cucumis hystrix (assembly GCA_025688845.1). NCBI lineage: Eukaryota > Viridiplantae > Streptophyta > Magnoliopsida > Cucurbitales > Cucurbitaceae > Cucumis > Cucumis hystrix. Next base: position 20,629,147 of record CM046886.1, on the reverse strand, counting down.
TAAGTAATTTCTCATATTTAATCCTTTCGTTTTCATTTGTAGAGACTAAAATGATCACTTTTTTTTAAAGTTTTAAAGACCCTAATAAACTAAAATTGAAAGTACAAAAGCCAACCTGTGCATTTTAGAAGAACAAAAACGAAAATGAACAAAGTTGTAAATATCATCAAAATGAACCTTCACAACAAATTCTATCCTTGTTTTGCGATAAGAAATGTTCCCAAAAATGAGTAAGAAGTGATCATAATAGGTAAAAATTGAAAAGAAAACAAAAACCACTCATTCAATATCCAAAATTTAGATGTAATAAAAATAGTAATTACTATATATAACCAACTTTTTCTTGTTTAAATACATAAACACTTTCACATCCATAATCAAATCATCTCCCTCTTTCGATCCCAATCTGGATCGAAGAATAAATTATAATATATAGATCTGTATATAGGAATTGGGTTTGTGTTCGTTTGGGTCCTCTTTTTCTTCTCGCTCAGTAAGGTTTCTAACCATCCTGTTCTTGAACAGTGATTATTATTTTACATTTTCTCTCTCATTCATTCATTTCTCACCTGTCAAATTTTTATCACTTTTTTAACAGGAAGAAGTACGAAAAGCAGAGATCAGTAGATGTACCATAGGAATATCTCAACAGAGTTGAACACATTCGTTACACATACCCTCATCCTATAAAAGGTTTTAAAACTTGCAATGTCTTTAAACTTTAGCCATTTTTTTCCAACCATGCATATTTATATCCTATCATAGTTCCAAACTAAAAGAACTTTAAAATGTTCTTTTCAAAGAAAAAAATCTTGAAATGAAGTTTCTAAGTTTAGTGATAAAATGTGATTTGAAGTAAATAAAAACTTAACATTCAATCTAATATTACTATTTCTTTTGGTTGGTTTTTTTTAAGGAAGCCAAGATGGCAAGATCAGTTCTCATCACCTTTGTTGGACTTTTGGTACTTTGTTTCTCTGAAACATTGGCCAAAGCTGATTACTTAAAGTACAAGGACCCCAAACAACCTTTAAATGTTCGCATCAAGGACTTACTCGGTCGAATGACTCTCGAGGAAAAAATAGGCCAAATGGTGCAAATTGAAAGGGCTAATGCTTCTGCTGACGTTATGAAACAATATTTCATCGGTAATCAACTTTCTTTATTTTTCTCTTATAGCGACCGTAATACTGTGATATTTTGTTGTATATTAATAAATATTTTGAGAAACTTTCTCGTGTAAAATAATTTTATGTTTTTTAAAATAAAATATATTAATAGGTTCAACATGTACAAAGGAGACTACTAAGATAAATGAAAATGGCCATCTTATTTTGTAGGGAGTGTATTGAGTGGTGGAGGCAGTGTTCCATCAAAGCAAGCTTCAGCCAAGGATTGGGTCCATATGGTTAACAAAATTCAAAAAGGGGCTTTGTCGACTAGGCTTGGAATTCCTATGATATATGGGATTGATGCCGTACATGGTCACAACAATGTCTATAATGCAACAATCTTCCCTCACAATATTGGCCTTGGAGCTACTAGGTAAGATAAATATATGAGTGTATTAATTAGGAGTTAAACTTTTAGCTTCTAAAGCTAAAACCGAGCTGTAATTGATATGAACTTCTTAGAATGAGAGGTTTGAATCTTCTAACTCCAATTGTTGTAACTTTTAGCTCCTAATTAAGATGAACATTTTCTTGGATTAAACAGGGATCCTCAACTTCTAAAAAGGATTGGGGTTGCTACTGCACTTGAAGTTAGAGCTACTGGAATTCCTTACGCTTTCGCACCTTGCATAGCGGTACTATTTTTTCTCTTCTACTATTTCAATTCATAAACACATCATAGCAAAAACGGTAAATATAGCAAAGTCTATGGTTACTTATGGTAATTATCCTTTTCCCTAACTAGGTTTGCAGAGATCCACGATGGGGTCGTTGTTACGAAAGCTATGGTGAAGACCATAAGATTGTCCAAGCTATGACTGAGATCATACCAGGTTTGCAAGGAGACGTCCCAGCTAATATTCGCAAGGGTGTTCCTTATGTTGCGGGAAAGTGAGTCCTCAAGAAAATTCTACCTTTATCTTTGGTCTAATTTTATTGGAGATATTTCCATATTTATCAGTAGATGTTGGATATATCCATTGACGATGATAATCCCTATATCCAACCCTTGGATTTGTGGATATATATCCACTACTGTTTCAATAATCCTTGCTTACAACTAGTTTCTCCGTATATTTGTGTAATTTAGAAACAATGTAGCTGCATGTGCAAAGCACTTTGTGGGAGATGGTGGAACAACAAAGGGTATCAATGAGAACAACACAGTAGTAGATGGGCATGGATTATTTAGCATTCATATGCCAGCTTACTATAACTCAATAATCAAGGGAGTTGCAACCGTTATGGTTTCTTATTCAAGTATCAATGGAGAGAAGATGCATGCAAACAAGAAACTTGTTACTGATTTTCTTAAGAACACCCTTCATTTTAAGGTAAATTAAATTTATACTCTTATATAGTCGTCATTTCTATACATATATTATCACATATATTGTTTGAACTTAGATTTTTTTGTTGGTTTTTTCTTTTAGGGTTTTGTAATCTCTGATTGGCAAGGTATTGATAAGATTACAACTCCACCTCATGCTAACTATACATATTCCATTTTGGCAAGCGTTAATGCTGGTGTTGACATGGTTGGTATTCGTATTTCAATTACTTTCCTTTATCATTGTCCTATCGCATTGATAAACATTTTTCAGTGTCAGTTTTGTGATCTAAAACAGTTTTCTAATATAACATAATTTGTGACAGATTATGGTGCCATACAACTACACCGAGTTCATTGATGGTCTTACCTATTTGGTAAAAAATAACGCAATTCCTATTAGTCGAATTGATGATGCAGTGAAGAGAATATTGAGAGTCAAATTTGTTATGGGTTTGTTTGAGAACCCATTAGCTGATTTAAGCTTGATTAATGAGCTTGGTAAACAGGTAATCAATAAGGATTCTGTGTAATATATATCTATGATTCTGTGTAGTATATTACACATTTTCTTATGGTTTATTTCTTTTACAAATATATAGGAGCATAGAGAACTAGCCAGAGAAGCTGTAAGAAAATCATTAGTATTATTGAAAAACGGAAAATTGCCTAATCAACCACTGTTGCCCATCCCAAAGAAAGCACCAAAGATACTTGTTGCTGGCACCCATGCAAATGACCTTGGAAATCAATGTGGTGGTTGGACTATGGAATGGCAAGGACTTAGTGGCAACAACCTTACTAGTGGTATGCAAATTATTTAGTAAAATTTCGTAATAATCTTCAATAATAAACCATACGATAGAAACTGTCTATCAATATCAAGCACTCTATCATTGATACATTCTGAAATTTTACCACATTTGTAAATATTGTCAATAGGTTTGTCATTTACAATAAACCTCGATCCTTTTTCGTAGGTACAACCATTCTTACAGCAATAAAAGACACAGTTGATCCTGAAACAGAAGTTGTATTTCACCAGAATCCAAATGCAGAATTTCTCCAAACACACCAGTTTTCTTATGCCATTGTGGTGGTTGGAGAACATCCATATGCAGAAACCAATGGTGATAGCTTGAACTTGACAATTCCTGAGCCCGGTCCAGAAACAATCAAAAATGTTTGTGGAGCAGTGAAATGTGCGGTTGTAGTAATCTCAGGAAGACCAGTAGTTCTTCAGCCTTATATTGATTCAATTGATGCAGTAGTTGCTGCATGGCTTCCAGGAACTGAAGGCAAAGGCATTAGTGATGTGTTATTTGGAGATTATGGGTTTACTGGAAAGCTTTCACAGACATGGTTTAAGAGTGTTGATCAATTGCCAATGAATTTTGGTGATGCACATTATGATCCTCTTTTCCCATATGGATTTGGTCTTACTACACAGCCTGTTAAAGCTTAATTATTGAACGAGTGTTTCATGTACTTCTTCTTGATCTATATATGTAAACCCAATACAATGTTGTAATTCCCAAGTTTGAATTGATAAGAGTTCTTATTTTCAAACCTGTGTCATCAAAAGTATAGTTTGCCTATGAAAAAAAGAATGTCACATTGGATTATATCACAAGGGATTAAGATAATTAAAAGTTGATTTTAACCCTTCTATATATATTGTTTCGACCAACAAATTTTAATTCGTAGGTGCACTTTGAACTGAACTTGTTTCACCTTAAAAAGTAGGACAATGATTAGATACATTTTAGGATACAAGTATTTTTTTTAAGATATATATTTTTTAATGATTTAAAAGAACAAACGGTCACATGACAGTTTTTGATTGGGTGCACACATAGATGATTGAATCCAAAGTTTTTTCCTAATTAAGGTTAACTAGTTGATAGAGATTTACCTTAATGAAAACATTTAGTGAATAATTCTAAGCGAACACCTTTAGTTATTTAATATTAAAAAACACAAGTTAATTATTTTTAAAATTGTTAGAAATTAATAAACTAAATACATTATAGATAACTCATCTTTAATTTCAATGTAGTTATTATTTAAGTACATGAATGGTATGTATATACACATATACTTCATTTATTTTGTCTTTTAGGTAGTCTCTCCAATACTAAACTATATAAAGAGTTCACGTCCCTCATTTCTAAACAAGAAAAAAAAATCAAATCAACGGAAGCAAATTGAAGTTTATAAAAAAAGTAAATTTGAAGATAAACAATAATATTCTTCTTCCATTGTGTATTCTTGAGTTTTATATGTTTTACTAAAAGTTTGTGAGATTTAGAGTGAGCTCGTCAACGCTTTCAACATTGTGAGAAAATTTTATCTTTCCAAGCTAAACTTACATCAAGCAATATTCATTCATTGGCAAATAGACTAAAAGCAATAAGCACACAAATAAAATGAAACAGGTTGTTGCAGTGTATAAATTACTCTCTAAATTACAACATATAAAAATGCCAAACAAACACATCAATGCCCAAATTAAGTTGAGTTCATCCACTCAATATACACACAGAAAAAAAAGAACACCATGACATATCCTAGACGAAGTACGTAAAGAAAACTAAAGAGAAAACCTAGGAGGAAAAGGAAACTCTTTGACATCTCTGTCACAGTAATCATCTTCATCGTGATGTTATTTGCGATCTCGAGCCTTGAATCCGTTCTTTTGTTATAAAGAAATCATGTACTGCAGACATTTTCCCTCTAAATATTTCTTAAATTTCAAATAAAGAATATATAAGATATATATGGGAAAACTCTATCATAACATGGAGACGATTTAAATAGCACCAAGATGTTATTTCTAAACAAACTGATTACGATATGGTATTTTGGTTATTCAGCACTTGTAATTTAATGCTAATACCTCCAAAATGATTTTTATCGAAGCTACAATTAAGATAATAGTCACGTAAGAGGTTATTTCAAAAGAAATCAAGGTCCTCTTGGATCATCCAAACATAATGCTCTACCCCGAAAACAAACATCTATATATATAATGAATCTTAAAACATTTGTCTGATAGATGTCAGTTGAGATGTTTCATATGTTTTTTAGAGCTAAACGAGGTAGTTAAGTTTAGTTGAGCAAATGAAGCTTCGGGGTAGTTAAGTTTAGTTGAGCAAATGAAGCTTCCAATAATGTAAAATGACAATTTTACTGACGTCCCTAACGAACAAAGTTACAATCCTGGGCAATGTTTAAGGAAGTAAACGCTGCCGCTACAACATTGCAATAGTTGAAAAATAAGAGTGTTAACTGTTAAGCAATGCTTGGGGTTTTTTTAACTTTGATCTTTGTATTTCGTCTTGTATTCAAGTTAAAAATATGTCTAATCCCCACCACATCATTCTGACCGGATGCATTCGATTTCTTCTTTATCCTTAATCTTTGTTTTTAGCTTGTATTTGTAAATGAACTGACCCTTTATTCACTTTGCATGCTTAATAGTTAAAATTTTTAACATAATCTATAATCATTCAATTTAGATTAGAGTGTTACATCATAACTAGTTCTTAGCGTTTGCTCAGTTTATTGAGAAAAAGTTAGCATTTTTTAATATGTTGGTTAAGTCGAGTAGGCCAGCTATGTATTTGCAAATCAAATGGTTACTTTAAAATTCTATGAACAAATATTCAAATTACATAGAATTGCCCATAAAAATTGCATTTTATTAGACCCCTCTTACTATCCCCCAATCAAATCAACCAAAAACCTTTCATAAGAATCCAAAATAGCATAGCATTTATAATTTAACAAATAATTAAAGAATAAAAAACATGAAAATAAACAATCGATATCTTACTATACCAAATTTTATATTTTTGGTAAAAGATGTGACATCTCTACAAAAAGCACCATAAAATAGTTCAAAAGTTTCTTAGACAATAAAACAAATATTGCTCAAAAGCCTTAACTGAGACTGCACTAGACTGCAAGAGGAATATTCTTGCTCGAAATCAAACAAAAACCTTTATCCATCACTGATTTTTACCAAAAGGATTTTGAATCCTTTACCTTTAGTATTGGTGTATTTGAGATGTCCACAAACTTATAGACTTGAACTGACAAATGATTAAAAGCAGTTTTGAGAATTTTAAACACACTGTTTACTTGTTAGAAAGCACCAATTGTAACCTCCCAGCTTCTTAATCAAACATCACCCGAGTTTTCTTACCAGCACAGAAATAAAATGAAATTTTACAGAGAAAAAAAAAACAGTAATTATACATATTTATCACAATACATGTATATATTCACTCATGGAAATGGTGAGGATAGGGGAAACCTGAATAAGAATACATCTCCACGTTTTGTTTTATACAGCTGAGGATGAGAAAGACAGACCAACCTATGCCACTTCCACTGCTTTTGCAGCGGCGTTGTTGCAATTTCCATCTTCAGCTTCTTTTATTTGCTTCATAATGTCTACTTTTTTCAGGAGCAAGGCATTTATTTTAACATCTAAATTCTCTAGTCTCTGTTTCAATTTTGCTAGATCTCTAGTTTTGTTTCTCTCTTCAGCTTTCATTTTCTTTTCTTCCTTATCTTTCTTGTTTTTCTTCTCGTCTTCTCCTTTAGGTCCCTTATCAGATTCTTGTATAACAATTTCCCTACTGGTGTTTGTAACTGAGGTATCAGTCTTCTTGGATTCTTCTATATTGATTTCCCTACTGGTGTCCGTAACTGAGGCCTCCGTCTTAGTATCATTTCCCTTCTCTTTCTTCTTCTCCTTTCTTCCCTTCTTGTCTTCTACTTCATCCTTGTCTTTTTTTTTATCTCTGTCCTCCTTTTCTTCTTCTTCTACTATTTTCTTATCTTTTTTCTTCCCTTCTTTCTCTTTCTCACCTTCGTCTTTTTTCTTCTCATCCTTCTTGTTTTCATCTTCTACTATTTTTTTATCTTTTTTCTTCTCTTCTTTCTCTTTCTCCCCTTTGTCTTTTTTCTTCTCGTCCTTCTTTTCTTCGTCTTCTACAATTTTTTTATCTTTTTTCTTTTCTTCTTTCTCTTTCTCGCCTTTGTCTTTTTTCTTCTCGTCCTTCTTTTCTTTCTCTTTCTCGCCTTTGTCTTTTTTCTTCTCGTCCTTCTTTTCTT